>OY735205.1:68734770-68792270 GCA_963457665.1 Thysanoteuthis rhombus | reverse complement strand
CCAAGCCAAGTAAAGCAAACTTTTGTAAATTTTATTCTAACAAAGAAGTATATCTCGGAATTTTTGAGATGAGGTATTATTATTATGGACACATAGTGCAGTGGTTACAGCATCAGACAAATTACTGTTAAGTAATCTGATGGTTCTAGGTTCGATCCTAGTGTGAGACAGTATAACAATACTACTAACGCTAAAGAGGGGAGTACGGTCAATATAACCCCGTCGGATAAATGAAGGGTTCGGTTCGTTACTTCCCCAAATCTCCCAGATGATACCTGACGAAGGCCGTAGAGTGCAACGGCCGAAAGGTTGTATGAAAAACAACAAAGATGAGGATGGTCCGAATATCAATAGAAAGAATGACAAAGAAGTGATTGTTTGTTGGTCTCTTTCTTTTTTATAGTCTCCCAAACAGCTGCAATTTACTGGCTGCAAACTTGTGTACTTGGATAGCTTGACTAAGAATGGTGGTGCTGACCTCTGATGACTTCTAAAGGTCAATTTAGGATCAGGTCAATATTGGCATCTTCAGATATAAGAGAGACAAGTCATTTTTTAAAAAATTTTGAGCCCACAACCCCCTTATTTCATATATCATCGTGAAGAGCTCTGGAATTGCGAGATCCACTATTAGGAAGAGTTTAATTTCTCTGTTTACCAGACTCAGTCGTTGTGCATATCACAATCATGAAATTTCGCAATATCACTGTACGATTTTGTATAGCTTCCAAACAATACTTTTTTCTGAATCAGTTGAACTGCTAAGATGACTTTCGATAGTTGACAAAGCGTACGTAATTCTATTTTTTAAAAGTTTGTCGCCAATACAAAAAGTTTAGAGAGCTCTGTCCTGGGGTAACAAATATATATAAAAAAAAAAAACTTTAAAAAAATGGACTTACACAAAACTCAAGTCAAAAGGTGTATCTAAACTTTCTTTAGCACAGCTTGTAGGCAAATTACAAGTGAGAACATATCTACGCGTTTATCTATATCTATTTATCTATACCTTATATTTCTCTCCTAATATAAATATGAACCTTCTTAAAAGTAAAGAAATTTCAACTGAACCGACGATAGAAAAAAATCGTTCTGGCAAAACGTAGATATGATCACATTTCTATTGTTAAAGAAAACGTGTTGACTTTGTCTATCCAAATTAAGCACAAGCAAGGAAGAGAAATGAGAGAAGAGAAGGAAAGCATAAACCATTCTATTTCTAACACCTTTAAAAGATACTTGAACCCTGAAGTCGTTGGTTTTCCAAGATTAGATTTTTGCTTAAATAATAATTCCATAACATTCTCTTCTACGCCGACTACACACACACACACACACACACACACACACACAAACATATATATATATATATATATATATATATATATATATATATATATATATATATATATACTAAGTGAACTGTTGAACTGCTCATCGACGGCGGTTGAAAAACAGCTAACGCCATACAATAGAGTTTCCCTTCACATTCGACCCGTTGAAGGAAGTGTCTCTTACTTTTAACCCTTTAGGGAGAAAATGTCCTGCTTCACTTTTGATCCCTCAAAAGGGGAAAAAGTTTTCCCTCATTTCTGGCCCCCTAAAGGTAAAAAATTACAATAAGTTTTGACAACTCAAGTTGAAAAAGTGTCACTGTTTTTCGTGCATAATGTCCCTGGTTTTTTGTCTGGTCATCGTCACCTGTCATTATTGTTACATGCGAAAATAAGGTCAAAACTCACTGATAGGAGTTTAACAAAAGAAAGAAAGAAAAGAGGCTACTCCGCCCGATGGTTGATCCGCCACTACCTCAAAAAGCAAGGACGGGAAGGCCTACTCAACCTAATAGTTAATCCGCCACCGACTTCAAAAGAAAAAAAATGATGTCGTTCCTGGTTGGATTCGATCCCGAGATCTACTGGTATATTACAGATCGTTCTAGACCACTGGGTGACGAATGAAAAGTGGAAATTCATTTGTAATCATAAATAACGTATCTTGGTCGGACGAGTAGCTAAAATATATAGCCTTTTAAAAATTTCTTGTTTTTTTCATTGTTTAATGGTTCTATTATTAAATTTACTCTTTTGGTCTTTAGCTGCTCGTTTTTTTCATCGAAAAGAAAAACAAATAAAATATATATACTTCTTATCTTATTAAAATGATATTTCTCTTCACAGAAATTCAAAGTTCACGAAAAATACTGAGAACTTGCCGACGCAAGTTTACGCATGACGTCATGACATTATCATCGTCTGCTTTGCCCTCTTTCTCTCAATTTCTCTCTTTCTCTCTCTCTTTCTTTCTTAGTCATGTTTTAAATTCAAAATTCTCAAATTCCGATGTCTAAAAATCTGAGATCTGAAATTCCAATGTCTGACGGATTCATGATTATAAAGTCAACTAATGGAGTTTAACAACAACGGACATTACTGCTTGGTACATGAGTATAAATCTAACTGCTGATTTGGGACCATTCTTTTGTAAAAAGAAAAACTAGTTTTACACTCAAGAATATATGGCGACTCAGCGTTGTATAACATTTCGATAAAATCATGGGTCGGCAAGGAAGATTGGACGGCATAGGGTGAGAGAAGACTAGAGGCATAAGATAATGGATAATGTTAGTTTTCAACATCCGTTAAATTATTTTAGGAAGTAAGGTGTTTAGAAGGTGAGCCACGACACCCGCCACAGAATAAGTCAAGATGGAGTCAGTAGTAGAATAACACAAAACACGTTTTGCTTGGAAAAAGACAAAACAAGGAGAAAAGAATGTTAAAAATGATATTATTATGTAAATTATAAACGAAGAAAATCTTATCGCCAACTTATCGTCTTATCGCTAAATCTTTTGTGTAAACAAACATGATATCTATGTTTGTGGAAGGTTGAGTTATGGACTGAAGGAGAAGAGATTACTCTTTTCAGGATGGAGGAGAGAGATGTACTGTCAGTTCCTCTGCGCCGTAGATGTATGGACACAACACAATATCTCTAAAAGTTCTCGGTGTATTTCAATGAAATTCTGGGGAAGGTTGGGTAAAAGGCCACGGGAGAATTGATCAAACTCTGGGGTAGATCTAAGGATTTTGAACACTTAAATCGACTGAATCGTTGCAATATATGTACAGATTTTCATTTAGTTTTCAGTGACTATTACGGAGACAGTTATACTTTTCAGTTCAGATGTGAATTTCAATTAGACTGATTGAAGAATTGACGTTCCTGAGACGTAGGCCACGGCACCCTTCACAAAATAGGTAAGATAGAATCAGCAGTAGAATAACATACAACACGTTTTACTGTGAAAAAGACAAAACAAGGGAGAAGCGGATTTTATCGTCGACTTGTCTTATCGCAAAGATCTTTGTTTTGTAAATGAGCATCGTATCAATGTTTATGGGAGGGTGGGTCGTTAGCAAAAGGAAGAACTGATTAAATTTTAGGGTGGATCCATGTACATTAAAATCCTCTGGGATGAAAGAGTGATAAATTGGGGGGACATGATGGAAGGAGATGTACAGTTAACTCCATAACATCGTTGATAAATGTCTACACCACCCAATATCTCCAAAAGTTTTCAATGAATTTCAACAAAATTCCATGGAAAGATAGGCAATGGACCAAAGCCAAATCCTTTGAATAGCAGTTATATATAAAATGATTTTCATTCAACTTCGAGTGTCAATTGCGTTGACTATACACTCTTCAAGTGCTTTCTGGTTTACATATGTATTTCATCAAGACTCGTTTAAGAACTAATTTTTCCAAGACGTGAACTGCGTCACCCTCAATGGAATAAGTCAGATTTAGATGAAATCAATAATGAAAATAACACAAAACATGTCTTACGAGGAAAAAGGTCAAATAAGGAAAAATAACTTTAAAAGGGTTGTTATAATATAAATTATAAACGAAGAGCATCTTATCACTGACTTGCCTTACGCCAAATCTCTTTTGTAAACAAACATGGTATCTGCAGTCAGTAAAACTTTTTCGAAACATGTGACCAAAACATTTAAACAATAACAAGTATGAGATTTAACAACCAGTCAAGGAATGCTCCTCGCGGAGAAGAGAATTGAATCCTCTCTCCTCAGTAGCAGATATAAGTATAACAAATAGAATGGGGAAGGATAAAATTAGGAAAAATAGTATAGAAAAAATGTCAGTCAGAAAAATTAGGCAAAAAACTAAATTAAAAAATAGCAGAGCGAAGTTTAGAAGACAAAACTTTAGATAAAAACTGACGAGGATTGGAAATTCTAGTTAAGGAGATTTTGTTTATAGTAAATGAAGGAGAAAAAGAAGAAAAGGTAAGAAAGATGAGAAGAGCCCAATGTTTTCTTAAGGTCGATTGGTATTTGAAGTTTTCCCACGGAAATCGTAGGGAAATAAATAAACAGAAGTAACATTGAAGAAGCAAAAAATAACATTTCTACAAATGACCTTTCACAGTGACTTGGTTATAATTTATTGGGAAAACAGTAACCTCCAAAATCTGGACAACATGATAGAATAAACCTTTGTAGCATCACAGCTAAAGAATGCTGAGATGGACTAATAGATATATTAGGATAGGATATTAACATCTGACATATTTTCCAAGAAACATAAAATGTTAATGTAAAAAAAAAAAGTTACTAAATACGGAACTTGACTGGAAAGTAAATGAATCAGAGATTTTACTGTGACATAAAAGCTTCAATTATTATTCTTTATTTCTTAAAAATGACATGAAACAATAGGGGATCGTTTGAATTTAGGCATTACCACAGCAGATCAGCGTATAAGTTCTTTGCCAGATGTAATGTCTTCTGATCAAAAGAGCCGATGGAGTTTGCTTTCAATTTGAGACGTTCCATTTAAACTCGGACCTCCAAGGATAAGAAGAGCAATATACAGGGTGGGGCATTTATATCTGACACATTTATAAGAGTCATAAAACGTGTGTAAAAGTTATGCACGGTGAATGACTGGATAGCGCACAAATCAGAGATTATACCGTAACATAAACCCGTCAATTCTAATTCTTTATGTTTGAAAAAATTCATCAGACGAATTTTCGAAGTTTGAATGCTTATATTCACGACAGCTGACCAACTAATTGTTCTTTACAGGCATTCAATGTTTTTTTTTTCTAACAGCGAATTTCCGCAGTTATGTTCGCTTTCAATTCATCGCTAGATGTTCGACGTTCCTCATAAACTTAGCCCTTCCGGAATGAGAAAGAAAATGAAACATGAAAAAAAGAAGAAGAAGAGGGAATGAAGGGTGAGGCATTTATATCTGACACATTAATAAGATTCATAAAATGTTAGTAAAAGTAATAACAACTATATTCAGTACGTTAGTGAAGAGCACAGAGATTAGAGATTTTACTGTTACATAGAGGCTTTGAGTTTTATCGTTTATTTCTTTAAGATTGTATCAGACAAAAACGCCCCGTTTTAATAGTTACATTCATGACAGTGGATCAACTCACTGTTCATTACCGCATTCAATGTCTTTTGATCAAAAGATCCGAGATGTTTGCATTCAATCCATCGATAGATGCTAGACGTTTCTTATAAATTTGGCCTTCCCAGAGAATTTCCTGAGAAAGAAATCTGGAACCGTTAAATCTAGAGAGTGCCGTAGCCAGGTGACTCGACTAAACTGAGAGATTATTCTGTCAACAAACAGTTTCCGCAAAGAGTTTATAACAATCCTTGCTGTGTTTCAAGTGGTTCCATCTTGTTGAAATCACATGTCTCAAGTCACAATGTCCCTGCGCTCCATTTCAGGAATGAAAAAATGTACTGCAACCAGTTTAGGTAACGCTCCAAGTTTACAGTTGCGATATGTAAAGATTTTCTCGTACTGTTGTCCTCATCTTGGTTAATTTTTTGAGCCCAACTTTTCGGCCCCGGGTCCCAGCATTCTGAACACTCCCTATTTATGGCACCCATCTGGAGACCACCGTTGGGTACAACGACCAAAATGTTGTGTTCAAAATATAGTTCAAAAAATGAGGACGACAGTCCGAAAAATTCTATGCATAATTATAATATCCGATTAAACAAGAATTACGGTTACAATCAGCTTGATCCCTTGAATGAATAAGAATAATGTAACTCATGACAAAATCACACCACACGGAAACTTTCACAGGATGCAGTGTCTTAGGATTCTCTCTCAATCAAAACCTGCAGTTTGCTTATTCACATTCCCTGTCAAATCAAAGCGTGTCTCATCAGTCATGATGGCCTCTTAATGAAATTGGCAGCGTCATTGCATCTGTTAAGAAACCACTGAAAGAGATCCCGTCGCTTCACAAAGCCACTACTCTTTCAAATGTTACACGACCTGGATTTTGTTGGGCCACGAGTGCAGATCTTGGTTGAATATGCCGTCTAACTTCGTGGAAAGACACCAATTTGCACTGAGAGACGAAGGGCCAACTTAGTTATTATTATTATTATTGCATTAATAACAGCTGCAAATGTCTGTATTATTCTCAATATGTACCGTCACACAGGCAGAGTTGCAGTTTCCTAAAATATCTGAACAGACAAGAAAATGGGATTCCGAGAGGGGACTTGTCTGCTGGGAAACTATCTTTGAAGGACCATTATGCTTGAACAACTTAAGATGTCTGGATGTAGACCTTCGCCAAGTTGATTCTTGTTTACAAGTCATAATGCTCCGTCATTACAAACTTTCAAATATTATCTGTAAAGGAAAAAAAGTAATTAGTTATGCCAAAACTGCTTCCGGCTATAATGATTGCAAATGTGTCAGATATAAATGCCCCACCCTACTCATGCGCACACACACACACATACACATACACACACACACACACACACACACACACACATATATATATATATATATATATATATATATATATATATATATATATATATATAATTACTGTGTAGATACGTTATCCGACAATATTATTGTGTGGACAATAAGGAAAATAGTTAAATTTGATTCAATTACTATTATTTTCCATATTGTCTACTATATATATATATATATTTATATGCATATACATGCATATATATGTATGCATATATACATATACACGATTACATATATAAATACAAACTCACACATAGTACGATAATTACATGGAATATGCAAAACTAAAAAGAAACACTGATGAAAATTACATGAATTGCATAAACAGATATTTAGAAATAAGTGACTGAAGTGAAAGAAAAATTTAAAAAGGTTTTTAATGTGTTTAAACTTATAAACCTTTCAAAACTCTCTCTCTCTCTCTTTATATATATATATATATATATATATATATATATATATATATATATATACATGAGTATGTAAATACTATATTATTGAGAGCACATTATGGAAAATAGTTACACATCGTTCGCTCAATAATATATATATATATATATATATATATATATATATATATATATGATCTAACAAAATGGGAAATTGCAGTATTCATATCACAACGCTGCTGGGTGCCATGTCAATACGTGGTAAACAATTGATCTGAACAGAAGAAAATTTTGAACTTTGTACCATAATAATGAAATATATGTAAAGCATTAGGAAAAACACTGAAAAAAATTACATGAATCATACTTACAGGTTTGGGGAAATAAGTTATTGAAGTGATGATAAATATATATATATATATATATATATATATATATATATATATATATATATATACGTATGTATATATGTATATATCACAACTGACTCGTTAGTGATCAGTTACATATTTTATTTAATTAAAAATACCATTCTTGCCTTAGAAAGAAAAAGTAAGTTAGAAAATGGACTTATACTATTGATTCATTCACATATAAAACAAATCTCTACCTATGAATCGTTCTGTTTTCCTTTAATTCTTTCATAAATAATAATCGATTTTTTTGTACAACAAATCAATGAATGAAGTATTGAATAGAATTTGAATAAACCATTTCAATAGAACGGAGGGATTTGGTTTTGCTAAGAGGGTTCGTCTTTAACAATTCCTGATGACCAGTTGATCTTGCAGTGTCAAATCAAACCAATAGTAATTAAAGAAATAGATGGAAATCAGACCATTGTTATCAGCATGAGAGCGAATGCAGACTCTACATTCATTTTTTGCGAGAGGGGAAACCATATATGAATTTTGTCTGAATATATAGTCTATCTCCTGCTTATTGCAATCATTTTAGTCACTGGGTAAAAAAAAAAGAAGTCGACTATTGTAAGATTAGTTAAGCGAATCAATTATTTAGCATAATATAGAAATAGATAAAAATCAGGTAACTATCATCGGGGTGAAAACAAATACACATCCCTAAATTCCTTTACAAAAAAGGGGAACCTATAATTGAAGTTTGTATTCATACAAAGCCTATTTGGGATCAACTTGAAACAGTTTAGGAACTGGATAAAGTCAAAAGTTTAACAAAGAAAAAGTTTAACCGAAAATTGAACATTAACAATTAATATGATGAATATTTGAAGCAATAGTCGGTTGGACAATATCAAGTAACCTTGCTTACGCATATTTTAAAATTATTTTTCCAATTTCGAATAATTATTCCCAGTCGTCTTGCCGTGTACATTTTTACTTGAAACACCTGATAGTGATTATGTTCACAAGCATTTGGTAATCCTTAAGTCCTGGTGCGCATATTAATGCATTCAAGTGAACATGGTGACATGTGCAAGTGTGTGCAGGAAAATTGACGTTTTCATGTGCATAAGCAGTGTATATGTCGTGTGGTATGCTGCACAAATCAAAGTGTGCACACACGTATATCACACACACACACACACACACACACACACATATATATATATATATATATATATATATATATATATATATATATATATATAGGTGCCAGCGTATGTTTTTTTGGCGTGAGAAATTATTCAGACTTACTGATGTCAGGTCACATCTTTTTTAGTTTAAATTTATCCCAATTATGGACATATAACCTCATACATATGTGCTTTATATGCACATATACAGGGTGTCCCAAAAGTAACGCTCGATTTATTCCAACAGAAATGCCATTTCTGAAGAAAAAATCTTTTTTAATGTAATCTGCGGTACACTAGTACGGCAAAAATTATAAGTAAAATAGATGACTTTTGTTAATTGAACGGTGAACAAGCTACAAGCGAAATGGAGAGGAAAATTCTTATCCAATTGATTAGCAAAAGTTTCCAGTTTTACTTGTGGTTTAGAATTTTAGAAATCAGATCATTGGTATCAGGTTGAACTAGAATGCAGACCCCAACAATGATTATGAAGTTGCAAATCATTCTGATGTTACATGCATTTTTGAGTTAATTTTGAGTTGATTCAATACCTCTGGATGCAATGCACTGTTTAGGAGGGAGAAGTTGGACATTCTCACACTATTTATGCACATTTTTTCTTGTTACAAATAAAAGGTTTCGGTCAAAGTCGACATTATCCCGTCTGTCCAGACACTGCTACATATCTGCCGTTCCTTCAGTCAAAATTCTTCTCCTTGTATCCATCAGAACGGTGGTTAAAACGAAATCGTTTCAATTCTAAAGCTTGTCATATGGTGCTCTCTGACTGTGGACTTCGTAATACCTAGCTTAGAAGATCTCTTTCAAGAAGACTTTTAAGGCAATTTGGATCATGATACCTCTACTAACCCCACATGATGTTCACGTATTGTGAGAAGACCAGAACGTTAAGTCGAGAGCATTTCCAATAGAAAAAGAATTTTTTCCTTTAGTGCGATAATTTTTCTCGGGTATATCCTACCCACTTGAAGAATGGGCGTAATACAACTTTGATTCTCCTATCAGGTCTCTGTGTTGTACAAAGGAAAACTAAGTAACAGTTCTATGTCAGGCTTTTGAAACTCCGCGAGATGTTGTTCCTTCCCTAATACGATTAAGCACCCATACATCAGCCATGAATCTTTTTTCATATAGCATATGCACCAGATTCAGTCATCATATTAATAGAATCTATGGAAAAATAAGTATAAACATGAAACATAAGATTAGTATGAAAAATAACATTTTTGTCCATGGTTTTTTCTTTTCCCGCCTTGTAAATCTTTCTTCCAATTAACATAATTTGGAGTATTTCTTTCCTCCACTTTTTTTTTCCTTTTTATTCTCCTTATCCTCATTCTTTTCTTCCTTTTCTTCTACTTCTCTAACCATGTAACTCTCAGGAATATCATGTCCGCCATGGAGAAGGGCAAACACTCTCATAAATCATCCCTCGGATTATCATTATTCATTTGTCTTTATTTCGACCTTCCTTTTATCTGATCTCTTTCTCTCTCTCTCTCTCTCTCATTTTCTTTCTTTCTTCTTCTTTTTCTTATTCTTCTTTTTCTCCTCCTTCTTCTTCTTCTTCTTCTTTTATTCCATTCTCTCTTTCTTATCTCCTTTATTTCCCCCCTCTCTCTCCTCCCTCTCTATTTTAATCTTTATTTCTTATTCTCTCTGCATGAACGCCAATTGTTGATCTCATTACTTCGGACTGATACCTCACAGAAACGTTCCATCTAAAAGCTTGAATAAATCCCTTGATAAAAAGGTGAATACCCTTTCCTTTTAGATATGTATTTATTTTGGACCTTGGAAATTACTTTAACTAATTGTGGGATACAACATTCCGCAAACGTTTCCGTATCCAGTTTTGCAAATTAATTTCATTTGGATCAGAAATGAACTGACCGCCACGTTCGCCGGATTTGGTCGCTTACAATATCTTTTCCTTCCTTGTTATCTTGAAGAGTTTACTTAAACAAGTCCCTTAAACCCTCCAAGAACCAAAGAGTAATATTCCACAGGAAATAGAGCATGGGAGCCAACCGTATTTCGAGCTGTCATGGAACATTGCCTTGAAAGGATTTGACTCTTCGAGATTTTATACTGCACAATTAGAATAGAATGATTTCCAAAGTCTAAAATAAATATATCATATTGAATACTTCTTTACCTTTTGTTTTTGTTTTTTAATCAAAAATGGTATTGGATTTTTGAAATAGAAAGTATCATTTGTGCCATCGAATAGTTTCCAATCTTCCCTATGAACTGTATTTTACGGAATAGGAGACGCGCTCTGTCTCGAGAGGTGAAAGCTCAAGCAGTTGTTTACTAATGTTACAGTAACTGCAGTGGTTAATATCGATTCAAATCTAAGATTAAAATAGGTAAGAGCATTTACAATACACAGTAGTGTAAAGGGCAATGAAGACCAGGAAAAAAAGGAATTCATTTACTTTTTTGAGAATACGCCAGTAGAAATTGAGTTCTGTCTCATACGGCCACACGTCTTATACACGGTACCTCTAGTTCCTTTCTCAAATTTATTTTTTCACGCACATTGAACATTAAACAAAACAAATTAAAATTTTCTTTTTTCTCCCTTATGTTTTTTCAAAAAATGATCCCCAACAATTACAATTACTAATTTTCCTTTATTTTCTACTAATAGGTTAATGCTAAACGTCCAGTATCTTTTTGACAAAAACTCTCATTCATACAATTTTTTTGCATCATTATTCACTTATCAAAGTATTTTCCTGTCTTTTATGATCTTGCACAAGATTTTCAGCTAAATAATGTATTCCATCATGAAAGAACGATTACATTTTCGATGAATCCTTGACATTGTTGGAACCACCAACTAGGCAAGGAATATTGTAGGAAGCGAAATAATAGACAGTCTCGAGATATTTGGAGAAAACTCAATTGTAATTTTAAATCAGTGTTCCATAAACTGGTGAATGATTCAACCGCAAGTGGATGAGATTATTTTGTTGTGAATGAAACAACGAAAGTAAATAAAGGGTGAATGTAACACGAAAGGCGAAAGACTCAACTTTCTCAGATATTCATATTTTTTCTATTCTTGAAAAAAGTATTTTTCTGGCAACATCTACAAAAAGAAAACATTGTTTTTAAAAATCCAGTTCTAAAATGTAAGACTTATTTGCTACATTTATGTAAACTAGAAATATTCAAATAATTTTTTTGTGTTGATTTTCTGTCACTCCTAGTTTTTAAAAAGTATTTTTAGGATGCATAAAAAAAAACATGATAAAAATAAACACTCGAAAAATGAATAAACTCGTGTTTTTTGCTTATGCTATAAGATCTTCTACACATGAAGTAAATAGCAATGTGTTCCGATATTCTGTCACACTCTGGGATAGAAAATAAAGTAAACAAATAGAATTTCATGTTCTGATGACGAAATAGGAACGCTGATTTCAAAGAAAATAAATATATAAAGAAATGAGAACAAAAAAGACAAAGGTTTGTCAGTGATCAACAGGACGCTATTCTCCAAGTTCATTGCAATATGAACCTGAATTATGAACGTATTTGAATTGCAATGTGTATAGAAGGCTTTCCTCCAATCTCATCGTGACGCACATCTCTATTATCATCGTATATATAATGCAATGTGTATGGAAAGCTATTCTCTAAACTCAGTCTAATTCAAATGTCTATTATCCACGTACATAAAATGCAGTGTGTATAGAAAGCTATTCCCAAATATCACTGCGATACTAATCGCTTATATCCACGTATTTAAATTGCAATGTGTAGAGGAGGCTATTCTTTGATTTCACTACAATGTGTACCTTTTATTTTCCACGTATATAAATGCAATGTGAATAGAAGACTATTTTCCAAGTTCATTGCAATGAAAATCTCTATCATACACGTATATAATCTGCAATGTGTATAAAAAGCTATTTTCTAGTCCATCAACAATGTGAGTCCCTGTTATTTACGCATGTAAACTGCAATGTGTGTCGAAGGTTATTCCCCAATATCACTACGATACAAATTTTCCATGTATATAAAATGCAATACATATAAAAGCTATCCACCGATCTCATTGCAATGCTGAACTCTATTACCCACATATATAAAATGCAATGTGTATGGATGGCTATTCTACAAGCTCACTGTAATGCAAATTTCTAATATTCACGTATATGAATTGCAATGTTCGTAAAAAGCTATTCTCAAATCTCACTGAATTGTAAGTCTATATTATCGACGTATATAATATGCAATATGTATAGAGACCCATTCTAAAATCTCTGCAATGCAAATCTCCATTGTCCACGTATATAAAACACAATATCTATAGAAGGCTATTCTCAAATCTCACTGTAATGCAACTATCTTGAATCCATATATTAAAATTCAATGTCTATCGAAGGCTATTCCCCAAGCAAGTGTTTACATATAAAGGAGAATAAGATAAATATGATAAAAACAAGGCAATTTAGCCATGGGTCAATGGAGTTCAGTAAAAAAAAAAAAGGGACTTAAGAGTGAATGAATCTAAAGAAAGTCAGCTTTCAATAACCGTGTCGGAAACCGATTCCATCTTGCGTTCCAGTTTTCTTCTTCTCTTCATTTCTCTCTTACCTTCTCTTTTTCTCTTGTTTCTCTTCATTTCTCCCCCTTCTCTTTCTCTTTTCCCCTCTTCCATTCGTCTTTCCTTTCTTTCTTTTTTCTTTTTTTCTTCCTTTTTCCTGTCTTTCTTCTTTCCTGTCTTTCTTTCTTCCTTTCTTTGATTGAATAGGAATAGAATTCTCTGATTTCCCTTCTCTTCCTATCAATCATTACAAACTTTTCACTTTTTAGTCTGAACTGGGAGTCTGAACCTCCTATTTTTGTTAGGTTAGGAATGTAAAGTCAACTCAGTAGAAGTTTGAAAAGAACAAAAAAACTTGGGGAGATTCACTCTTTGGTGAATGGAATTTTACGATGAATACTCAAGAATTATTGACCCTGGAGTAATTCAAGAAACCCTGATTGTTTGCCTTGATTCTTCTGGAAACCAATTTCATGTTTCATCCCAGCTTTCTCTCTTAGCATTTCAAATTCATCCGCACCAAATGGATATTTTTTTGACATTTTCATACCATGAAGATATATCCATAAATCAGTCAAAGTCTCCTCGGTGATTTCCAGGTTACGAGGTCGAATTATGCCGGAAGAGGCTTGCACCCGTCGAAGTACACACGCACCCATAAACACAATTAAATACGCCTAATGGGCAAAGCATATGTACCCCATTTGGGGACATATGTGACCCCTTCCCTTATGCACAGCAGAGAATATTAAGGAAAAGGGATGCTTTTCCCTGACTTCTTCTAATCTATCACCCTATTTTTTTACAAATTGTTCACAATGTGGGTCTTAACAGCGAAAATAACGTTTATCTTTTGAGCCATTTTGGGGGAAAAAGGGAGGCTTTATAGGTCGTCAAATACTGTAACTTCATTTAGTCTCTTTTCAAGAAATTAGTTTGAAAATTCCATTAAAGATTGGTCGTAGAAAATGGGTTTCTCTTGAATTTATTGAATAATGATTAATCAGCTTAAATACAGACACCGTGATAATGCGATGTATATGCGAGGTTACGGAAAATCCACCTCAAACAATTCACCCCGAGTAATTCATCTCGAACAATTTATCTCGAACAATTCATCTGAAATAATTCATTTTAAACAATTCATTTGTATTAATTCATCTCAAACAATTAATCTCGAATAATCCATCTCAAACAATTCACCTCAAACAATTCACCTCAAACAATTCATCTCGAACAATTCATCTCGAATAATTCACACTCATATACAATTCATCCCCACCAGTTCATCCCCGTATGCCATTCAATCCCAACAATTCATAGCCGTGGATTACGGAACATCGATCTCCAACAATTCATCCTCAACTCAATTTAACAATATTAATGCCAGCTATATAGATTAATCTTGATCTTTGAAAAATCTCCGACACCTTACTTTGGAAAGAACAAAAGTTGTGTCAAAACGAAAAAAAAAAAAAAAAATTTAAGAAAATAGATTTCCCGTAGTCCATACAGAAGTACATTTTGCTTACCTCTAAAAAATTAATGACATTATTTCCAACCTAATAGTCAACATAGAAAGTTCAATTTTCTGAATCAGTGTTTATAAATGAAATTACGATCGTGGATGATAGAGTGGCGAAGCGTTCTAAGGTGTTGTTAAGCTACTAATAACCGCTTCGGTGACATCGGTTCGAATCCTTTCATATCTGGCTGTTTTGTATGTTCGTATTGGAGAATAACAGTGAAAACCGAGAAGTTATTATCTGGAATGATTTTACTTAAATACATTTTTGAAACAGTCCATTTCTTTCGTAAACACCCTGTACTATTATGAAAACTTATAATGCTCAATACCTTGGGATGAATTATTGATAATTTTTTGCTTTTGGGCTCCTGAAATCTAATATCTTCCCTAATTAGTGACTCCCACATGACTTTGGAGGTGTGGTATAGCCGAACAATTATCGGATCGTAGATTGGATTCAGCGATCCGAGTTCAGACTCCAGTTAGGTCCGTTTACTTCGCACCAATGCCCTAGGAAAAGGCATGGATTCATTTCTCTTCTGAACAATGGATAAAAATTATGCAGGTTGACGTGAATGACGTCACATCGGCTGTTTGTCTATTTCAAATATCGCAAACTAGAGATCCAAGTGAAAAGTAATGTAATATGTGGCAGTTACGACCATAGCCAGTCAAAATGCACTACTTACTCACTTATGGCGATCATATCTATGCTAGCCCCACTGATAGATAATTTTTAGCTTAGCACGTTTTAAACATTTTATTCTCTAATACTATTCTAGGTCCACAATTGTGATTTACTTCCATAAAAGATGGTATGTCCCACTTCTCCTCCACACATGATCAGCCATGCTTGATTTCAAAGTCTCTCCACGGAATACAGCTTTTCTATGATCCTAAAGCTTTACTTTTAGAAGTGGCAGTTCTAGCTATTGTATTCCCTCTCAAAATTTCATGGAATGTTATGCAAATATTTTTTGGTCATGAAGTCTTCGTGATGTTAGTTTTCACTTGAGCTCACTTACCCATCTACTCTGGTCACTAAACAGGCTGCATTTATGAATATCAAGTTGTTACAGATGAAATGTCATTTGTCTACTTCGTTGACATTAATGCTAAAAGTATAAGATTTATGAATGTATTTGCTATTTTGTTTAATAGATTCAAAGTAAATAGAGATTTAATTAGTTGTTACTGGAGTTTTTTTCTAGCTCTTAAAAGCAATGGTGCCAATCCAAGAAGTTTGACTCATTTTAAGCACGATTTCAAATTGAAACATAAGCAGCAGAAAGTTCACACTATTTCCTGGTAGTCCCAGTGAAAAGTTTAAATGGGATCTTTGGCCTTGATAAGAGATCAAAACTGATTTTTTTTGGGGGGGGGGGGTTCCTTAATTCTAAACCTCTTGTCACAATATACTATCTCAGCTGCTTAAAAGTCGCATATTGATAAGCAGATACGGACACAGTATTATATATATATATATATATATATATATACATAGAAAATCAGATCAACATTACCGATAGCCACAGCAATGAAAGTTCTTGAGATCCGATGACTGACGGACAAACAGACATTTAGCGAATTATAATAACAAAATGAATTTGGGGGTAAGCGTGAACGCACCCAGATGGACCGACCGACAGACAGTGAGAGATTTGTTGAATGATTCTAAAATGCTTCCCATGCAACTGATCATGTCAACGAAGCGTGACTCTTGAAATTCCAAACGATTTTCATTTCACTTAAGATAACTTTCGGCATCCACAGTCATTTAAAAAAACAACCCCCCCCCAAAAAAAACAAACCAGAATGATAGACCATTGGTGTCTTTAGAGGCTCCTTCCCTTAGAAGCCCATCTTTTCAAAGCCCCCACCTTTAAAAGCCATTTAGTCAAACAGTACATTCATCCAAGACTAATATTGCAGCAAAATGGAATTCCATTCATGCAATCGACGCATTTGTGTTCAGACGTAGTAAAATAGAATGCCACGTTATGATGACGGGATAATAAAATGACACTCGAGCATGAGGCGTTTGCAACATCGATCCGTAAGTAAGTGACAGTGATCGCTGCTATAGATACTAGCGCATCTATGAAAAACATCAACAAAAAACAAACAAATCCCAAAATGTTATGGCGGCATCATGATATAGAAAATTCGGCGAATATTTTCCAACGAACAAGTGGCGCATTGCAAACCACGGTTTCATCAGTTAGATGGAACCCTGACGTAAGCGGGAGCGTGAAATTAGCCGGCGTTTCCAAGACTCTTGAGATTTCTCGCGCGACTGCACAAAATAATAACATGACTCGACCGACTGAATAAACGTGATGCATCTAACCTTGTCAACAGCTGTCTAAGTAGGAATGCAGATATCACAAGCCTTGCAGCTGTAGGATTAAACTCCACTCCCACTCCTATCCTAACTGGAGATGATAACTTTTATATCCCATACATTATAAATTGAAAAACAAACAAAAAACAAAACAACAAGCAGCTTATAAACGAGTTCAGTCTATAGAGAAACCGCACTTTCACAACAGCGCATCAATGAGACGTTTCAGATAAATCTGACTGACTGAAATGTTATCTAGTAGTAGTTTTGACCTCTTTTATAAAAAGAAATAGCGTCAAATAGCATTGGACAGTTTTGAAGTACACGTCCGAGAGTGGACGTGAGTCAAGTGCACTGGGAGTTTTCTTTTGGGCTTGAATTGAACAACTGATGACCCTGTTCTTCCTGGGCGACATGTTTGATATGTTCAATCTTGATAGTCTCTAATCATAGTCAGTCTTGGCACTAGCTTTGTTAAGCTCCGTGAAACTCCTTCAATCAAATCTTTGATCTTTTGGAATCGTGGAGACCAAAGACCATTGGCAAACTTCGAATGAAGAAGATCCAAGAACAGACGTTGCAAATACATTGTCTTCCCAAAGTACTGATAGTGAGTTCTGTGTTAGACATAGTTCAGCCAAATCAACTTAACAATCGGCGGAGTTTATAAACCGATTTCCTTTCAGAGATCCTTATGGAAGATACAAATTTCACAAAATGTTACGATAAAACCTTTTGATAGGCCAATCCATCTTTCGTATAACTCCTCCCCTACTTATACACCTTTCTGTCCGTCTCTCTCTCTCTCTCTCTCTCTCTCTCTCTCTCTCTCTCTTTCTTTTCAATCAAACTCTTGCTGTTTCAACACATACCAAAAAGAGTGGTTTTCAAGATGTCAAAGCAGTCCTGTGGCAGAAGAAAGACAGGCATCATACCCGACCTTAAAACCAAGTAAGGGGACCACCGTCCAGCTTGAAAGCTTGAATCGCCCATTCATCGACGGACGTTAAAAAACTGGTAGTCTTTTAACATCCGTCGTTAGACATGGACCTGCTCCAGGATTCGTCACACTTCTCTGTCGTGGGCGTCACAGAGCCTGTATTTTCTAAGTTTGTCTAGTTCATCTCTCGATCTTGCATTCATTCGACCTTGGTTTCGCATGTGGTCTCTGGGGATCCATGTTGTGAGTCGTGATGTTCATTGATCGTCAGTCATTCTCGCAACATGGCGTACCCATTGCCATTTGAGTTTTCGAAATAGATTCTATGATGTCTTGGACCCCCGTTTTCTTCCTGATATACTATGCTGTCTTGTGATCTCCCCATGTGAGGTTGAGCATGATTCTCTCATGTGCGCATTGCATGCTTCTCAGTTTGCAAGCCTGACTCTTAGTTAGGTTTCATGTTTCAGCTCCATAAGTGACTATTGGGAGGATGCATTGGTCGCATACTCTTCTTTTTAGGATTATTGAGATCGTGTGGTTTTTGAAGATTGGGCTTGCTCTGTCAAAGGCTTGCTATCCTAGGGTTATTCTTCGTTTGATTTCTTCTTCTCTTAGGGATTTCATAGAGATTCGTTGTCCTAGGTAGATGTAGTGGTCTATTTCCCAAGTTTTGCATCTTCAATTTTTACAGTTATGTTTTTATTCTCAATGTGATTGTTGTATATGACTTTCGTTTTAATAAAGTTCGTGTGTAGGCCAACTCTTTTGCTTTCTTCATTTAGTTAATCTAGCATTAGTTGGAGGTCGTGTAGGTTCTCTACGAAAAGAACGATGTCGTCAGCAAATCTAAGGAGTGGGCGGTATCGCTTGAGTTGGTGACTGCTAAGGAAGACTATTCATCAAGCAAATACCTGTTTTTCGACCTATTTTGATTAAAGTAAATACTATGACATATCTGTGGAAAGCAGAGACTATTTAACCAACAGTTGGAATCTATATTCCAAAAAAAGACTTATATGCTCATCCACGATTCATTGATTTCTGTTTATTTACCGTATTCACCCTTGCATAATCCCCTAACCAGATAATCTGCCCTCCCCGATTGAGCCTCACTCTCGAATGAAAATGAATTTACAATTATATGGGACAAGTATGTATAACAATTATGTTTCCATACATAATGCGCATCGGCAGAAATTTGTATTATACAAGGGGAAACGCGTTGGTTGCATGGAGGGGAAAATTATTTCATAATTAGATTATTCTGATAAAGTAATTTTAATACAAATGATTGGAAAACAGATATGTGAAGAAATAGAAGGATGGAGGGGTAAATAAGCTCTGTTTTCGATTTTGATTGTTGTCTTTATCTTTAATAAGTTCGTTGTACATGACATTTGTTTTCCTGAAGTTCAAGTGAAGACTTACTTCCTTGCTTCCTTTATTTATTTCGTCTAGCATTATTTAGAGATTATGAAAATTCTTAGCAAAAAGCACGATTTCGTCGGCAAATCTGAGGGTATGTAAGTATTTTGGTTCCTTTATTTCCCCAGTTTAGGGTTTCGGGTGATCGTGTCAGGGCTGTGAAGAGTTTGGGTGAGCTGGTGTCACTCTGTCTTACCCCTAGGTGATTCCGATGTGATCATGGGGGCTGAATCAGCCCCAAGAGATAGGATAAGAAACGAACAAAAGAGATCTTTAACAGCCAGACAGAAAGAACGAGTCGTCGACAGAGAAAGATTGAGCCAGAATTTAAAGGAAACAAAGCCACTTTTAACAAATGAAACAAAAACGAAAATAAAGAACTAAAATAAATTGTCGAAAAATGTATTCGAACAAACCGAGAAATTTGTAAACAAGCAGGGAGGAGAAAATAGCAACACATTGGGTGTCAAGACAAAAATTGGCGAACAGACAGAGTGCCTGATTATTTCCCGTCATGTTGAAAGACGATGATTGATATATGTACACAACAACTGGATATTGAAAGATTACTTATGTATGTAGAGACATAGATAAAATATATAGATCATGCTCTAACCTACATAGACGCATACACATTCAAACACGCACATGCATTCGAACACGCGCACACACATCCACATATGTATATATGTGTGTTTATGTGTGTGTGTACATAAATTTGAGACTATAGAGATAGTAGACTGTTGAATAAAATGAAATCTCAAACTACCGAATGAAATCTGCAGATTCAGTTCCAGCATTGATATGAAAAGTCTAAATAATATAAAATGGGTGGGGAAAAGAGGGGAGAGATATAAAGAGCGAAAGAAAGAAAGAGCGAAAGAAAGAAAGAAAAAAAAGGAAAGAAAAAAGGCAAGATTGAACAAGCTTATTTGCTGCTGGCTCAAACTACACTTTTATTTTATTGGTGCAAACTATACACATGACTTATACATAGATAGAAAAAACACAACTATTCCAGCCACTGCTCTTAATTTTCACAAAAACACCCCTTCCAAGGAAAACAAAACAAATCCTTCTCTTTACTCCCTTGAGGGGAGTGCGTGTGCAAAATTTCAAGTTTTTTTTATAATGAACTCTCGGGGCTGGACATTCATATATAGATTGAAAAACGCGACTATTTTAGCCATTTGGCCTAATCTTTTTTCCTTCAAAAATCTTTTAATGATTAAAAAAACGTTGCCTTTTCAGTTGCCTTTGAGGAATCTAATGATATTGGGGCCATTGTTGTCATTGTTATCGTTGAGAGAGAGAGAGAGAGAGAGAGTGAGAGATCTAAAGAAAGAAAAGAAAGTAGCTAAGGAAATAAGAAGAGAGACAATAGTTCACACAGAGAGAAGGAAGGAGAGACAGACGAAATGCAAAGGACCCAAAACAGTGGAGTAGAAAAAGAAGCCTCCATAATCATCTGATCTAAACCCCATTGAAAATTTGTGATGTGAATCAAAATGAAAGCTGGGACTAAGAAGCCCAATAACATATCGGAATTAGAGAAATTCAGCAGAGAAGAACTTCCATCGAAACTTGCTAGCAGTATTCGGCTAACTACCCTAAACGTCTGGCAAAAGTAATTGATAAAAAGGATCCATAATAGATTCATCATCATCATCATCATCATCATCATCATCATCATCAGTCTTTTAGCGTCCGTCGTTGGACATAGACCTTCCCCAGGATTTGCCACACTTCCCTATCATGGGCGTCATGGAGCCAGTACTTCCTGAACTTGTCTAGCTCGTCTCTCCATCTAACATTTTGCCGGCCTCGGTTGCGCATGTGGTCTCGGGGAATCCATGTTGTGAGTCGTGATGTCCATTGATTGTCGGCCATTCTTGCAATATAGCCAGCCCACTGCCATTTGAGCTTTTTAATGGATTCTATGATTTCCCTAACTCTTGTCTTTTCTCAAATGTACTGTGCTGTCTTGTAGTCTCTCCATGTGAGGCCCAACATTATTCTTTCATGTGCACGTTGCATGGTTCTCAATTTGCAGGTCTGTCTCTTGGTTAGGTTCCATGTTTCAGCTCCATGAGTGACTATTGGGAAGATGCATCGGTTATGCACCCTTCTTTTTAGGATTAATAGGATCTTATTTTTGAAGGTTGAGCTAGCTCTGCCAAAGGCTTGCCATTCTAGTGTGATTCTTCGCTTGATTTCTTCTTCTTTTGAGGGTCTCCTGGAGATTCAATGTCCTAGGTAGATGTAGTGGTCTACTTTTTCGAGTTCTGTGTCCTCGATTTTGATCTTACTGTCTTTATCTCCAATGTGGTTGTTGCACATGATCATCGTCTTGCTGAAGTTCATGTGTGGGCCGACTTTCTAGCTCTCTTCATTTAGTTCATCTATCATTACTTGGAGGTCGTGTAGGTTCTCTGCGAAAAGGGCTATGTCGTCTGCTACTCGCCGTCTAATTTGATTCCTTTACTCTCCCAGTTAAGCCTTCTAAAGATCATCTTGAGGCAGGCTGTGAAGAGTTTAGGTGAGCTGGTATCACCTTGTCTTACTCCTTTCTGGAGCTGAAAGGGGTCCGAGTCTTTATGTAGCCTGATAAAGGAGCTGCCGTGATTGTATATATGTTCCAATACTTCAGCATATACTGGATCTACACCTTGCCGACTGATGGCCTCCATGACCTTAGTGATTTCTACTAAGTCGAACGCCTTTTTGAAGTCGATAAATGCTACAGCAAGTGGTAGTTTATACTCAGCTGCTTTTTCTTACAGCTGATTTATCGAGTGCAGGTGGTCCATGGTCGAGTAGCTTCTTCTAAAGCCAGCCTGTTCACGTGGCTGGTTTTCATCGAGTGTTTTTGTGATTCGGTTGGTGATGATCTTTGTGAAAAGTTTGTATACACAGTTGAGTCGGCTTATAGGCCTATAGTTGTGGAAGTCTTTCGAGTTTCCTTTCTTATATAAAAGCATTATGATTGCAGTGTTCCAATCGTCTGGGACTTAACTGTGTTTTAGACTCAAGTTGAAGAGGACGGCCAGTTTTCTAGTGATGATTTTACCCGCTTTTCGGAGTAGGTCGATGGTGATGTTGTCTGGTCCAGGGGCAGTTCCTTTCTTCGTCCGTTTAATGGCTCCTTTCACCTCCCACGGGGTTACTTTCGGGAAGTCCTTGAGTTGATTGTTCATGTCTTGTGTATCTCACTCATTGTTTTGTAGTCCTTGTTTGGACGAATAAAGTTTTTGGTAGAATTCTTTGGCACATTCGACAATCCAGTCTCTGTCTATTGTTAGGTTTCCATTTTCCTCGAGTATGCTAGTTATTTGGCTTCGTCCCGAGTTGAGGAGTTTATTTATAGCTTTGAAGCCCCGACCTTTTTCGAGAGTCGATTCGATGACTGCTGTCGTGTATCTCCTTCCGTCTTCCCTTCGTTTTTTCTTGATTACTGATGTTCAATTATTCATGGTATCTTAAGGTACGAATATTTTTTTATCTGTGTGTTTTTCAAATATTATCAAATAACTCATTCAATGATAAACATATTCGATTCATATTTAAAGTGCATCATTGCTTTTATTGTGTCTTAGTTGCCGCGTAATTTGAGCATTAGGTAGAGCACGTATACAGAAGGTTTTTTGATGATACGCTCAATTTTTCCTACCACACAGATATTTCTTGTCCCTACCGCATGATAAGTTACCAAAAATGTGAACCATATAAACAATAAGCTCCCCTTGGGGCTGTTATTAGTAAACAGCACTACTAGAGAAATACAATTGTCTCTTGTGAGCTGTTTTATGGACACTTGTCTAGTGTTACACAGTTGCTTCTCCGATGAGGGTCGAGGGCATTATTGCCAATTTAGATGTTTTTTTAAAATTAATTTTTTTTCGAATATGAGAGTAACTTCTAGAATCAAGAAATTGAAAAATCAGATCTAAATCAATCCTGGTCGAGGGTTGGGTACAGAGATTGACCCTTGGGTTAAGTTTAGGGGTGAGGGCCATAATGTTAAAACAGTAAACGAACTTAATCGACAGCATTTGATCAATTTGGGCAGCAAGATATGCGTTGAGAAATGTGTTGATAAGAAGCAATTAAAACGGGGTATAAGTGCACGATGGAGGGTGGTAGAGGTTGCATATTTGTACAAGCCGGGTTTAAGTGTTGTTTATAGGTTGAGCAGGAAGAGGTTAGCGTCAAACTTGAAAAAAATGAACGTGCATATACGTCAGATTGTTGTTGTAGGGAAGGAGGCTCTCCCCCAAGGACGGGTTACTTTTACAACCACTAGCATATGGAGGTGAAAGCATGACGATAAGTGCAGATGGATTGGTTTACCTAATCGCAAAAAAAGATAATAAAGTGAAACGAAAAATATGAAAATGGTAAAAAAAAGAGCAACACAAATACGTGTGAATCGTCTGGGTGGGGATGTCAGAAAACGTTTAAAGCAAAAAAAAAAAGAAGTTTTCTGTACGTAAACTCAATTATAAACATGAAAACACGTACTAACATTAAAAGTATGTTTGCATATATTATTTCAGCATATGCGTGTGTGAGAAGAATGATTATAAATGATGTATGTTAAAGAAATTAGTGCATATATTGTTGAATATATGCTTACGCACACACGCATACATTCGCACATATACATATTGGAACAATAATAAGATATACAACAAACGTCTGTATATGTATTAATGTATTAGGTAGAACTCACTTGGAAAAATGCTCAATACCGGTGGTAGAGAAGTTATAGAATGAGTATAGGTTTGTTTTCAATGGCTCATTAAATATTGTACATTCAGTTTCCGCTTAAAGAGATTTTCAAGTGAAAATCATTTTAAGCGAAACAGAATGTACAGTCTGTAATGAGCCATTGAAAAAATCTTCACTTACACAGACACACACACACACACACACGCACACACACACACCCACATATATATATATATATATATATATATATATATATATATGTGTGTGTGTGTGTGTGTGTGTGTATATATATATATATATATATATATATAGGAAGCTTTACAGCTTTAAACACTAAACACATCAAAAAACTTTTTTCACAATTTTTAGTGTCTCTTCAATCACTTATATATATATATATATATATATATATATATATATATATATATATATATATATACTGCAATAAAGAAGAGAAATATTTGTTATCTCGCTTGGGTATATGCATTTCACCGTAACATGTGCGCCCTAGGTGCTGCATGTCTGTCTATAAGGTTAACCTGACCCTGGGAATAACATAGGACAAGTGTTGCAAAGTCATTTCAGATATTTGAGGGCCCAAACTACCTTTTTAGACGAACTTTGTAGGCTTCATTTCAGTCTGAATCTGTTTATTCATAAGGAAACAAATGGAATCTCTAATGGATCAGCCATGCATCGAAAATAGAATTGATGGTCTGAGTTCGAATTCCGACCGAGAAAATCTAATTCTTTTCTCTTTATTCCAATTTTAGACCTTCAAACCCTGAAAAAAAAAAAGGTTTTACGAAGTATGGGTCACAATGTCTCTACAAAACTGAACTGGACCCTTATTTTCGGTTCTTCGTAGGAAACCACGGATGTGGGATTCTATTTTCCACTGTGTGCTAATTTAGCAGCATTTTTCTTCTAAGGAATCAGACCCAAATGCCCAAAGTACATTTAGCGTATAAATAGACTTAGAAAATACATTGTGTATTTATTCAATACTTATGCATGTTCCACAATAGAACTTATGTCAAGTATTAACTTCCAAGTCGTGTTTATTGGGGACAAATATGCGTTTTGGCCCTCCCGTTTACAGAAGTATTTGTTATAAACTATTCCTGAGGAACAGCCGTAGTCACCACTGGCGGCGAAGCGTTCTATCCCTTTTCATATGTACGTGTGTTTATTTGTTCCAGCACTTCTGACCATACCGTTTTGTCTAGAGACTATAAAACTGACACCACTACTCTACTAGACTCCTACCAAAAATGCAATTGATATCATTGAGATTCTCCAGAATCTACGTATTTCAAAATGCTTTTTATTATATTTTAAATGTTTTCCGGTGGAAAAAGCCAATGATGTCATGAACAAATTTTTTTCTGAATATTTTTTCTAATTATTTTACATGACTTTTACAAATTTTGGCGCTACAGCGGTTTAATTATTGACTATGAAGGTGAGTCAATTATCATTTAATTATTGGCTTCTGATAATTGGAAATCACCGTTATAAAAGTGACAATCAAGATTGAAATTAGATGTTTAAACACAGAATTTTAAAATATTTGTTTTATAATTTGTTTGGGCGAATTCCTGCTTCGGGCAACGTAATAACCAGGATTTAATGAAAGAGTAAAGCTGTGAACTTTGGCTGCAGTCATTGGGAAGCTAAAAAGAGACGAATATTTTCTCCATTTGATATTATTATTTATTGTTTTCTGTTCTTGTTAGTGTCATTTTTATCACTCATTCAACATTAATAAATATTTAACGACTTTCTTCACCATTTCTATGGGATCGTGGTTCGTCACGGGTACGTTGGTTTTTGGGGAAAGCCTTTCATCAAAGCATGTCCTCAATTTTCTGAACGTTCAGCTTTGAAAATTTATCAAGAATTAAGTGATGCAAGGTAAATCAAAACACTTACTTTATTATGATTGGTTTTATAATTATTGTGTTTATCTGCCGATATTTTTGTTTTCTGTCTCTCAAAAAAATTCACTTTCAAGTTCTTGGGGGGAGAGAAGGCTTTCATCGATTCGAAAAGTTTGGACTTATACTCAGTCGAAACTTACTCGTCACATTGTTCCCTTTTTTCCTCAGGGAGGTGATACGGACCTGGGCTCTGGGTTGCCATACTGTCTACACTCTGAAAGGATAGCTGACTCCAATCTTCGGCGCACATCTGTTTTGTTACAGCGTCTCGGTTCTTTGCTCTAAGTTGCAGGCAGTTGTACTAGACGGAGTATCTATGCTTAAAAATTACAGACAGCCATACTTTCTTGGTTCTATGCTTGAAGTTGGAGACAATCAAATCGTCCCCACTCTCCTTCAAAGGTACGGTAGAACTCTATTGCTAGATTGGTATCTACCAACTGCGTTTTTTTCACGTCCTTTGGTCTTACCAAAGGTACGACATTGAAGAAATAATCCAGCAAAGTGACAGAAGACCCCTGTAGCAAGCTTGCATCTGCCAAGAGAACGACACTCCAGTCAAACTTACGATCTTTGAGTCCTGCTCTTATCCATACCTCGGTAGACCATAGGATTCAAACCTTTGGTTTGAAGGGTGGGGTTGGCTCTTGTCAAGCTGACTTCACCTTAAAACTCCATTATTTAGGCTTTGCCGTCCCTGGTTCTTCTGTTCCGACCCCCCCCCCCCAAAAAAAAAGTCCTCACCCACGCAGCCAAGTCATTCATTCACAAGAAGATTATTATCTAATTACAATTGAGGAAATCTATGTGTCTGTGACTATGTACTGTGATTACTCGACGATACGTCACATTAAATATTAATCAGCACACAAGGCTGTGTTGTGTCCAATTCAAAGTTGTTTGGGTCAGTGGTTACCGAGAAATCTCATGAAACTTTATTATGATTTAAAGATTATAGATTTTTAAAGAATCATCTAGATTTAGACACAGATTATTTAAATTGGCAACACTAGAAAAGGGTAACCGAAATACTTCGAAGTTGTTGTTCCGTACGACGGTCAGAGAATCATCCCATCTGAAGATTCATTGTAAAACTCAAGAACGGCCACTAAATTTTCTGTGGTCACAAATGGAAGCCTGAGTAAGTTTTTTGTAGGTTAGTTCTTGAAAATTCCCTTTAGAAATGTTCTCAAAGGGGATGATTTACAATGTAAATTCATGCTAAATTGTTCCCTTAATCTGTGCCCCACTGCATCCAAATCAACTACTTCTTAATTGTACTAAATACTTTTACTAGATAACTGTTCGTCTGTGCTTGTTCTCATAGCAATACCAGCGATCTGATTACATTGTATCAATTCATCTATCTATCCATCTATCTATCTATCTATCCATCAATCTATCTATCTATCTCAGACGGTTCATATCTATCTATATATCTATCCATCTATCCACCCATCTGTCTATCTCATACTAAAGTCTAATCTGATTCAGTATATCGCTATGTAACCTTGATGAGGCTAAGGTATAGAATCAAGATACACCTAAAACACAGTTTTAATCTCTGAGTGCAAAATGTCCGATTTAGGTCTTCTGAAAGAAATAACTGGAAATCCTCCCGACGGTCGGTTTCAGCTAGTACATGCAATAGAAACGCATTGATAATGTTTTTGCTGCAAGGAAAAATTGAAATTAATGTTACTGTAGGATGCATGTTATAATATTCTGTTGAAAATCAATAATATATATATATATATATATAATATATATATATATATATATATATATATATATATATATATATATATATATATATATATATATACTTGCATATATATGTCAAAAATGACGTTGTTATTAATTGAGATATTGGCACTAAGAAGCCTGAAGTTATTCTATTTGGTAATTAACTTTTGACTATTCAAGTATCCTAATTCTATTTTTTCCAAATCTCAACACAAACTGTTTTCATGTATCATCAGACATTTTTATGACTAAGTATTAATAAATTAGCTAATCAGATCATCCCATTTGAGCACAAACAAAGAAAATTGCGTATATGCTCATATTATATATATATGTATATATATATATGTATGTATATATATATATATATATATATATATATATATATATATATATATATATATATATATATATATATATATATATATATATATATGTATGTATGTATGTTGTCTCAAATGCCCAGCACCAGAGGAAACAAATTATTTAACGGGTCTCTTATTAAATAAATCTCTCGATAGAAACCATCATGTGACCAACGTTCTTGGCAGCATACCGCGAAGGAGGTAATCAATGGATAAGTTACTTCCCTTGCTTTTTTGTTGTATTGCTAAAAAATCTGAATTTCAAAAAATAATGGTCACACGCTATGGAACCTTACAAACCCAATAGTTTTACGTATTATTCAAAGACGGAATCTTTGGATGAGGGGTTTTGAAGATTATATGGAAGGAACTTCTATTTTTCTCCTTTAGAGATCAAAATTGATGATATTGTTTTCAATTTCAGGGTTCTAAATCCAAGGAAAAGTTTTTTCTTATCATACGGTTGGAAAACAAGGGAAAGTTTCTTTTCCTTACGTTTAGGGTCCAAAATCGGAAGGGGAACTTTTTTTCTCCCCTAGGGTCAAAATCGGGGTGAGGGATTTTTTTCACTTTTAGGAATCAAAATCATGAGGGAACTTTTTTTTCTATATTAGGGGTCAAAATAGTGGGTAAGGTGTTTTTCTTTTTGGGGGTGGGGGTCAAAATCGAGGGGAATGTGTTCTTCCTTATGGGGGTGGGGGTCAAAATTTAAGGAGATTTATTCTATTTTCAAAATTCGAAATTGAGGGATAAATATTTTTTTTCTTTTTAGGGGTCGAAATCAAGGTGAACTTTTTTTTAACTTTTAGTTGTCAAAATTGTAGGGAGTACATTTTTTTTCATCATAGGGGGCACAATTTTGAACTTCTTTTCACCTTTTACAAAATCGAGTGGGATCTTTTTTTTTTCACTTTTAGGGATCGAAGTCTGGGTGGAGGAATGTTTTATTTCATTTAGGGTTTAAAATCGAAGGGGGATTTATTTCACTTCTAGGAATCAAAATCGAAGTGAAACTTGTTCTTTCACTTTTAAGGATCAAAGTCTGGACGGAGGAATGTTTCATCTCATTTGGGGGTTAAAATCGAAGGGGGTTTATTTCAGTTTTATGGATCAAAATCGAAGTGAAACTTATTCTTGCACTTTGAGGGATCGAATTCTGACTGGGGGGACTTTCTTTCTCATTTCCTGGGGTTAAAATCTTGATAGAACCTTTTTGATTTCAATGTTAAAAATCAAAGGCAATCTTTCTTCAAATTTAGGAGTGAAAACCATGGTGAGAGAATTTTTTTTCATTTAGGAGTCAAAATCGAAAAGGATTTATTTTTCACTTTTAGGGACCAAATGCAAGCGAGAACATTTTTTCACTTCAAATGTCAAAAGTAAGCGAGGGGCAACTGAAAAAAGATTTTAGGAGTCTGAAGAAAGGGGAAAAGATTTTTCATATTTGATTTCTCCCCTGGTAACGCTGGGTATCATTGCTAGTCTTTAAGAAATCTTAAAGGAACAAAAGTATATGAAGTTTAAGTAAGAAATAGAATGAGAAAAAAAAAACATGAGGAACGAGGCTTTTTTTACTCCTGAATCCTTATTGCTTATTGTTCACTCATATATATATATATATATATATATATATATATATATATATATATATGTGTGTATGTGTGTGTGTGTGCGTGTGTGTGTCTATGTGTTAAGTTTGTTAGTGTTGGCCGTGTTTGTATTCAGGCCTCTCACCTATTGCTGAATGTATTTTTCAACACCTCAGATTCACCCTCCACCAACTAAACAGCATTCTGTGTCCGCCGACCGAAAAATAACTTAATTAACCCCTGGCTATTTTTTGACACTTCCGGTCAGTCTCTAAATAAGAACATTCTGTCTGTCTTGTAACTTCCGTTTGTTCGTCCCATTTTTTAACTTGGTCGAGGCTGGCCCTAGATATCAGCAACGTAGGGGAGTCACCCGGGGCGCTTAGTGCTAGGGTGCGCTTGTCATATGATTGAGATGATAGGCTTTTCTATTTGGTTGGTGCAAAAATAATTGTGGATTTTGTTATTTTAAACTTTGATGCATATTTTGGAATAAACTACCTTTTAACTATTTCCATGGAATAAACCGTTTTAAAGTGTGAATTTCTATTCATTTACACAAAACGTTTTCTTTTCACTATTTTGATTCATTTGAAGCTATGGAATCTGAGGTGAGAACAAGCGAAATTGAGCGATTTTGTTTTAACTGGTCAAAATGGGACGTAGGTCAGCGGAAACTGCTCGCAATATCCACCCAGATATTTGGCTAGTGGACTGTCAACGAAAGTACAGCTCAACACCGCGGAAAGGAAAAATGAGAAAATGAATAAATTAAATTCCTTGGTGCGGAGGGAGATTTTTTAAGGAACAAAAGGTGCCGAAATTCAGCTTGCCCGAAGTGCCAGGTACCGGAGGGTCTACCCTGATCTTAGCTATGCTTTGTGAACAATATAACTGCATATTTTGATTCAGTGCCTAGGGTTTAGAATATTGGTATTCAATCAAGGAGCCCTTGAACTATTTCGAAGATTGATGCAACACAATCTAACTTCTCAAACAGTCGAACATAAGTTTCTTTTTGTAAAATCTGCAATATCTGTTTATCTATCTCTCTATCTTTCTATCTACCGACCCACCTATCTAAGCTGAGTCGTTGAAGTTCAGGGTGAAGAGAGGTAAAGGAGATTGAGTGTAGAAGAGGGAAATGGGTGCACATTACTTCTGTTACGGCATCGTTATAGAATAAACACTGAACTCTATTTTCGATTATCACTTTTTTTTCGTAAAAACGAATAAGTAACTCTGAGCGAGCCTTTGAAATTTTGGGAATACGTTTATTTATCTCCTACACACTGGTTTTCACTGAGGCAAAAACTAACACATAACCTCTCTCTCTGTCTCTCTGTCTCTCTGTCAGTCTATGTCCGTCCGTCTAGCACAAAGATTCTTAATCATTTATGACCCATGCCCCACCTTGACAACTAAAAAAGTTGATGTTCCCTAACTGAATTTAGGTAAAAATGGACTTGGTAAAAAGAGCATAAGTGGAAAAATATGAAAGATTGGCCCATCTGGAATAAATAGTTTATAATAAATAGATATTGACTGAAAAATATGTATTAACATTTTTCAGGCGTAATTGAATCAAATTTATGTTGTTAGATTAGATAGACGTCTGAAAGATGTTAATACATGATTTTCAGTTAATATTTATATTCAATAAACTATTTTTAAAAGTTTTAATTACGTTTTAAAATAAGATGTCTGAGACCTGGGAAAATTCTGTAGATCTATCGAAGCTAACAGGACAGATTCGATTCCGTCCGAAAAATGTTCATACTCGATTTTCTGTTAATTATAGCTTTTATACCTCACAAAGTTAATGAGTTAAGCATTAGTTACTACAGAATCTACAGTGAAATTAGTGATTAATTGTGTTGCATAATCAGGAATTAATATTATTTAATAATCAGGAATCAATCAATTAAGCCTTAATATAACTAAATTTTGAGCCATGGAATACGTTTCGCTCTTCACACCCAAATTTCAAATTGCACCCATATATATCAAAACTGCCCCTGCTCCTTGTGTGGCATACGCCCACGTTCAGAATCACTGGCTTAGCAGTATCATCTGTTAACCTTTTCAACTTTTTTCTTTATTTTTTCTCAGAGGATTTCATCTCACTCTGACAAAGCAACAGCAAAAACAACCAGCGATTCTCTCCTCATTTTGTCTGGTTCTGGATTTGGTATCTGAAGAGTCGACAATTGAGTGAAAAAAAGAATAGAAGAGTCGCTGTAGATATATGTCTGCTTTAGTCACACCAAACACAAACGCGTGATGTGTGCGTGTGTGTGTGTTTTCACATCTCTCAAAAAACAAATAAACTCTGTTAGTCTGATTGTTATGCGTATTTATAAACTTCGGTCATTCGTGACAAATATATTTACAAGTGATAGGCTGAGTGAATGTCAATACTTGTCAAGAAACGACATTGACTTTTAAAACAGAGGATTGGACTTGGATTGTGATTTTTTTCGGAGCAAATTAGCGGGGAAAATATAGCTATCCAGTGGAAGAACCCAGTTTTGTAATAGCCGAGTAAAGGGGAAGTCAGTAGCTATTAACAAATAAAGGATTTATGAATTTGCTTAATTATTGCGATGATTCTGTTGAAGTGATACATCATCATACGGAAATCATAATATTGGAATTCATAGGATAATTAGACCCTTTATGCCAAACAGATTTCAATTCATAAGATACATTAATGATAAATACATGAGGAGAAACTATGACTGCGCACTAAATCCTCTTCAATATAAATAAACAAAAATCTACACAGAAGCTGTGAAATAAAACCCCACTCTTTGTCTTGAACTCTCAATCCTTTTTTACCGCCTCTTGAGAGTATAGAAAGTTTTGAAGAATTAATTTTTGAAAATAATGGTATCTGTTAATAATTTTCTTTGTTATGCTTCCATAGTGTTTTGTGTATACGGAACAATGAACAAGAAAACTATAGGGTGGTACAAAAATTCACTTACCATTTTGAAACTTGAATATTTTAAAAAATGAAGATGTAGTGAAATTTTTGTCCTTTAGATATATTTATTTTGAACCTTGGGAATTGCTTTGAACAAATAGTAGAATACAAAAATGTTTTTGCCACCCTGTATGAGCAATTTTTACTCTCAAGTAGATAATGTTTCCAGTTGTTTGATATTCTTTACACGGTATATCATATACACAAAAGTAAGAAACGCATTTAATGCATTATCTTTTATGCTAAAATCACTTACATGTCAATGGTAATATAATTATTTACATCAAATTTTCAATGCGAATTCCTATTTAGAAACAATTTAAAAAAAATTTATTTCCGTTTTTTGGAAAACATCAAGGCTATTTTGGGTCGGCAAAGAGTACCAAGATGGGCTGGACTGGGTGTGGAAGGTAATCCACTGGGGACTGTGCAAATGACTGAGATTTGTTCATATAAACCAAAGCAATTTGCACAAAGAGAATCTGTTGTAAGAATCAAAAAATAAAATTCTCTGGGTCTTTGGGACCATGGATGTCCTCAGGGAGGGAAAACGGAGGCATCTTCCCCACTCCCAGATCAGCGCTTCTCACCGAGGGTGACGGGATTTGAATGTTGGAACCTTATAGTGAATAAAGGATTATGGCGCTGTATAATAGTTTTAAGTAACCCAAACTTAATGTGCCCATATAAAAAGATAGTTACATAATTAGCTGATAACACGGTGCCCACTAAAATACATTCCAAACATCCCCCCCATATATCCTCACCCTCACCTTGATGCCCATGCTTGGGACTGGAACGTATCACTTAATCCCTGCCGGATGATCAGATCTTGTTACCGTAGTCAAGAAATGTATTTTTCGGTTAATGTCGCTATTCAAGCTGACCACAGAATACAATGGGAGGAAATTGGGAACCTGGCCAAATATGTAGAACTTGTGAGAGAATTGACAAAAATCTCCGATCATCATCATTGGAGGACTCGGAACAGTTAAGGAAAAGGCGAGAGTTGGAAATCTGCAAAAGAATCAAAAGACGACAGAATAACTGAAAATAGTTACAATAACGAAGAGAGTGCAAGAATATTGAAGAGACTTGCTGGCACTTTGTATCCAGTGAAAACCACTGAACGCTACAGATGTGTAAAATCAGAGAAGAGCATAAATGATAATAATGATAACTAACTGGACCCGCAGAAATTCCAAATTGACAACTAAGATTATCGATTATTCCGTGCCTGTGCTCATCTCTCAATCTAAGCCTATCCTTCCTCATTCTCTCAACGCACTCTTTGAATTTTCGTTGCCTGGTCTCGATTTTACCTTATTTTCTACCTTCTCCCTTCCTACTTTTTCATTCAACAACCTAACTTTCCATTATCTCCCCACTCTCTCTCTCTCTGTTAACTCTTCAGTGAACAACACAACTTTATTTCCTCTTCACACGTCCTGTAAATCACTATTTGGAATACCATCCTTGATTTAAACAGAAATCGATTGTTCCACGACTCAATATGTACCACAATACTACGTTCATTATGGCACAGTATCTTCAAATATATCATTTGAATGTGTTGAGGTGAATGAAAAAAAAATTTCCTTCAAAATGTATGATTGTTGCTTGGAATAAATCAAACGTAAGTAAATAAGCTAACTCAAAAATCTTGTTTCAAGCAGAATTCAGGACTATATATACATATTTGTGCTGTGAAAATGTAGTTAAAGTCAACATTTGCCTCGGACAGAAAAAAATCATAGGTGCGAATCTTATGAATTTCATTTCTATTTCTGCGTTTTAGAATTCTTTCTCTCTCTCTTTTTTCGATTAATCAGTGTGTAGCAGACGTAAAGGTGACAAACCTATTGATATTGAGATGACACAAACAGTATGTTTAACACCATTGTTACCACATACTATAAGAAGGGCATTTGTTATCTCGTTCAATTACTAAAAATGAATACATGGATGAAAGAATAAATGAAGGAATAGATTAATACAAGTATTATTACTATTATAGTTATTATCATTATTATTTGGAATTTCACACCAGTTGCCTGGTGGTAACCGCTGGAGTTTGAGTGACAGCAAGTCTCCTCAAGTCTCCAGCCCCCCTCTCCTAGTACTCATAGGTCGCAGTGATACTGCGATTTACAGTTTCACACCAGTTGCCCAGTGGTTATCGCTGAAGGCTGAGTGACAATAAGTCTCCTCAGGTCTTCAGCTAACGTCTCCTCTCTCTTTCGCATATCATGACAGAGCTACAATACGTTGCAGTACTTATATCTCTAGCACCTTCCTCAGTATCCGTGCAGTTCCCAGTAGTGCTGTGGTCTGGACGGTCTCTATCCTTCCCCTAATCCCGATCTCCTCCAGTCTCTCCCTCAGCGTTTTTGGGACAGTTCCTAGTGCGCCCACTATGACCGGTACTACCCTGGTTTTCATGTTCCACATCTTCCTTTATTATTATTATTATTATTATTATTATTATTATTATTATTATTATTAATATTATTATTATTATTATTATTATTATTATTATTATTAATAATAATAATAATAATAATAATAATAATAATAATAATAATAATAATAATAATAATAATAATAATAAAAAAGACTGCTGTGGACTGTGAGTATGGAGAGGAGGACTGGAGACCTGAGGAGACTTGCTGTCACTCAGTCTCCAGCTGTGGCCACCAGGTAACTCGTGTGAAAATGCAAAATAATGATAGTAATAATCCAAGAGAAATTATGAATCATCACCACCATGCTATGTTTGGGATGATCAATTAAGAAGTTGGAAAAAGAGGTGACCAATGAATAAATCGCTTTTCTCGCCTTTCGCTGGGCTGAGATCACTAAAAAAGGTCTAAATTCTTGAAAAAAAAAAAGCAGACACAAGCTTATGGCCAATTTAGCATTAATGTACATTGCATATTGATGCCCCATCACTAAAGATTTATTCTGGAAGGGAATTTCAAAATAACAAAATAAAAAACACATTTCTCTACCAAATTAAAGGAATGTGTGTGCGAAATTTCAAGTTTTTTTTTCTATAAACAGTAGGGCTGGGCGAAGTATAGATGGATAGATATAATGTTTGAACATAAGAATAACCTGAACCCAGCAACGGTGATTGAACCGGTCTGCTGTAGGTAGCAGCAGCAGCAGCAGCAGCAGCAGCAAAGAAGAAGAAGAAGAAGAAGAAGAAGAAGAAGAAGAAGAAGAAGAAGAAGTGAAGCAGTTTTAATAGATCATCTGACATGCCGTTTACGCAAGGTAATTAATATCATATGAATTCACTTTTTATACGGCAGTAAATATTTTAGAAGCAGTGGCCCGAGGGAGCAAAATTAGACCCCGCTGTTGGAATGTTCCGGGTCCTTAAAAACTTGATAGAAATTGCCGATGGGTTGTCAGTGTGCGCCCCAAGAGAACATCATAATTCACTGTTGCGTACATATTATAATAGAAAACGAGTCTGGTTAGTCTCTCAATAGAAACTGTCATGTGAACGATGCTTTTTTGCAGCATGCCATGTGTGGGGATGATCAATTAACAAATTGGCTAATGGGATGATCAATGGCTAAATTTTTGTTGGGTGGTGATCACCAAAAAAAGGTCCTGAATTAAAAAAAAATAATAATAACAAGCGTGAATGCTGGCAGACACAAAAAGGGTCCAATTTAGCATAGAATTGCATTGTACTATTTAGCCACCTCCAAAAACCAATTTTGTAGGGCGATTTTTTAAAAAAGTTTTTTTCCTAGACATGGGGTAAATGTACAAATTTCAGCCCTCTGACTTCATCGATACGGTTTTACGCACGACATGGAAGAATAGATAGACAGCCAGATTTGCTTGAAAACTGAAGACACCTACGTTGATATTTTTGGTGACGGTTCTGGTAAGCAGTTTCTTCCGTTCAGGTAAGGACTCCCCGCGACTCTAGCTTTCCTTAAAGGGATTTCAGACCATGAGCGAGATTAAAGAATGGGCCATGTGGTAGCTGATAGTCATACAGGAAGAGTACTTGGCAGGCTGTTTAAAAAAAAATTTTTTAAGTAGAACAGACGTTGTGGTAAGAGTGTGAGGTCCCAAAGGGGGTTTTTCGTCAATATCAAATGGTTGAATACTTTCTGGCCCCGTATTAATAACTGGTTTATTCATATCACATGTAATATCGTAGCATGTTATAATGAATACTTATAAACTGGAGAGCTCGTCTTGCTAACTATCACTACTCTATTGAGATCACTGAGCACTCTAAATTCGTTGTCCTGTACCATCCTAACCTTAACTAACCAATGAACAGCAGTCAACAAAATCGAGACTAGCTGTGAAAAGAAATATAGTTTGGATATGTTTGTCGTTTAGAAAGAAAAAACAACTCAAACGAATATGTGGGTCATGTTTTTCAAAGTATATCTAAACTTTGACCGGAGGTGTCGCTGGGGGTGGAATTGGGGCTATTTGAAAATACCACCCGGGCCCCCGATGAAGGGGGGGCAAGAGCTTTATAAATAGTAGTCCCCTTACTACATTTCTACTAAAAAATCTCATTAAATCTTGGGGGAAACCAAGCTTCCCCGGCGCCCAAATCTCCCAAAATCAGTTGTTTTTATATACAATTGTGTCATAGACATGATCTTAAGACCACATTCTCTCTCTCTCTCTCTCTATATATATATATATATATATATATATGTGTGTGTGTGTGTGTGTGTGTGTGTGTGTAGCGTGTTCGAATGATTGAGATCTCCTTTTTTCACTTATATTCGCCGTTTATTTACAGAATGATGAGACCCAAGAGGAAGCCATGATTTCATGAAACATTGCAATATTATATTGTGCACATATCTATATGTATATACATTTTGTTAGGGCGATTAAGATCTGCTCTTTTCACTAATATTCACCGTTTATTTTCAGAGTTATCGTAGAGGAAAAAAGAAGGATTGTGTATAATACCCTTGCACAAGTCAACTTGGCTACGTGATGTGTCGGACAGCATCCAATATTAACCTAGCATGAGGTGGAGGTGACCACCGCCAATTGCTCAGAGCAGCGTTGGTTTCAAAAGTTTTGTAGCCGAAATTTGAGTCTCAACGATCAAGAGGACAGAGGACGTCCATCTAAAATTGAAATTGAACAACTGAAGATGTTGTTCGAGCGAAACCCTCACCAAATTGTAGGTGTCAGCATTGTAATAGTATCGGACTATCTATGACAAATTGATAAAGTGGAAAAGATTGATAAGTTGGTTCCACATTAACTAAACGAAAACAATCAACAAAAAAGAAATTTTTCCGAATTTTTCTAATCAAACATAGTTCAGCTGGTAATGAAAATCTATACAGTGAGTTCAGCAGTTGAAGTAACACTCCTACTGAAGGTTGATTTAGTGTTTTTCCCTCCATCATCAGTCTCTTATCATCTGTCGCTGGACATGCACTCAGTGAAACAATAATTCCGATAATATCCGAAAGTTTCATTCCGAGATTTCTGTCATATTTATTGTCTCAACTTCAACAACTATCATTTGCCTTTACTTCACAGAATATAAATAAAATACTCATTTTACCACTCTAAAGTTTTGTAAACTAGAAAACCTCCAGTATTGCTTCTTTAGTTGCCTTAACTCAAACAAATTCTAATTCTTGGAAAATAAATTTAGCAATATAATTCTTTGCTCTCTTTCTATATTGAAATAATTTATTTTGGAAAAGAAAAGATATTTGCTAAAGAATTTTTGCAAGCCTTTAATTTGACAATATTAAAGATCATTAAAAAAACCGCTGATATGTTATATTTAGTGGAATCTTTGAATCATCACGATGTATGTCTTTCAAAGAGTCTCTATATCCTTCACAATAAAATGCTGTATCATTAAATATTTCTTCGTCTTTGGGATAATCTTTTCGTGTAACAGACACGTGTTAAAAATGTCTGACATCTGAGAAACAAAAGCACAAAACGTTCATCAGAAATTAGATTTCATCGTCAATGTGTTGTAATCAAGAAGAATGATTGAAAAAAATATGACATCGATTTTATGTGACTAAATTCTTTGCAACAGATTTTTCATAGATTTGACACTTTAGAATTCTTTTTCAATAAACATAAAATAGTGTATATACTTTGCAACGATAGAGCAAAGGAAAAAATTAAATACTCGCTTTCACAGTTAATAGTCGAACAACCATAGCATCATGTTAAAAAAAATCCCACCAAAGTCTCGATATGGTCAGAATGAATTCAATTTATCACATCATTGGCGTTTTCCCAAGGAAAATAATCTAAAATAGGTTGGAAAAATATGAACATTTGGAAGAATCTAGGTGTTATTAATAAACCAGTCAGAATAAGACCCCAAATGAGCCCCCCCCCATTTTAGAAGGAGTCTGATGGTGAACTGATGTGAATTTCCTAGTCTGTAGACAAAACGGTGTGACCAGGAGTACTGAAACAAACAAACACACGAGTAAACAAACATATGAACAAGCCTACATACATATATAAAAAAAGATTGAATAACCATCTTTGATGGCTAAGGTAGTTCAATTTTTATTTCATTCTGTTTTCCGCAGTACACTTATTTATTTAAGACGATCCAATATAAGTATAAAGGGAAAAACGATAGAGCTTTGAATAAAATAATTTCTTTTGGGTCATATTAGAAAAAAAGATAACTGTCAAGAAAAGTTTGCCCGCCTCAAGTCAGCGACTCCGGTCTCATGCTTCCGAGGCCTATAGTAGGGATAACCTTGGCTATAACAGATGAAAACAGGGTGGCTAAAAAGACGAAAGTGTGTGTGCAATGTGAAGAAGGATGGCTAAAAGACGAAGGTGATTATGCAGTGGGTGGTTGAAAACAGCTTTGCTCCGCCTTATAGAATTCCTCTGGGAGGTTCTGTTCGGCACATGTTAGCTTACATAGGACATGTCGGTAGATATAGATCCTAGGAAAATGAATGAAACTATTCCAATATTTTCGTACGCAATCTCTTAATCCACGTGAACCTTTTCTTATTGCTTACACAGATATGTGATACCTCAGCAGCTGTTAAGTGTTGCTACTGTTGCAAGGGCAGTGCTTCCTTGAATGATATACGAGCAAAGAACAATGAATAAATCCCCTGATACGTAGTTATTAGCTGAATTTTGATCAGAAATTATCACTTTATGATTTTCTATGTACATAACTAATGATAACCAATTATTTAATTAGATTGACAAGGAAGGAGATTATGTTGGAAAATATATATTCGTTGAGTAAAATTATTGCTTTTTCCATTATTAAGCTAAAAACTTATTGATGGGGCTATGTATATGCGATAGCAACTACTTATAAGCATGTAACCCTATATATATATGTATATGTATATGTGAGTGTGTGTGTGTGTAAAAGAAAACAAGAATAAAATATCATATGAACGTGTGTATATGTATCTGTTATAAGAAGAGTAAAGATTTTCCTGTGGCTCATTACATATAATACATTCTGTTCCAGTTAAAAAGGATTTTCAAATGAATCCCATTTGAAATTTCATTCATTTGAAAATCGTTTTAAGTGAGACGATGTACAATCTGTAATGAGCCATTGAAAAAAAAATCTTTACTTATATACAAATATAGCCTTTGCCATGAATATTTAAAGATTTAGACAAATCGCCTGAGATTTTGAGAAATAAAAACAGGAACATTGTGCAAGAAAATCCAAATTTTATTGCAATCAACACATGCACTGCATTTAGTTATGTTTTGTGGTTTTAAAAGGTGATTTTTTTTTCGAAAAAGATTTTTTATAGAATTAAGATGTTAGATAGTATAAAAAGTTTTTTCCTACCCCTTGAACATCTTGTTCAGAATGGATCAAGTAGATTGAAAAGGGGGACTCACATTGCTATTTGGAAGAGTTGCCAAAGAAGTAAATTATTCTGGTTCCATCCCACTCAAAATTCTTAATGTCCACTTGCAATGTTAGGTAATAAAAAACAAACGTTTTGTTTGTTCAAACACTTATGGGCAGTTCGCTAAAGACACTTTCTGTTAAAAATTACTACTCATTACTATTTAAACAAATTGTATTTTTTAAAATTTTCATTGAAACTTTCACAAATATACCAATACGGCATTAGACCAAAATTGGCTCATAAGGAACGTCCTGGTCTTCACTATCTAAACTTCAACATAGTTCAGCGGATGAATATCAAATTGTGACCAATTGTATAATTTTTTTGAAAAAAACAGGAAATTTCTAGCGTAGTAAGCTCATACCATAAAATTAATTTTCAAATGTGGTGGAAAATCATACTTGAACTCAGAGGACAGTGACAGATAAAATTCAAGACGGTTGCCGGGTCAAATGTTCAAACGGATTTAATTTGAGAATCGAACGTAGAAAAAACATTTCTAAAAACATCATAAGTGCCCATGCATTAGGAGATACTTTTGAGATCACCAGAACCCAAGGAAATGCATTCAAATCAAGGTTGAAGTAAAAAAATAAAAAAAACATCAAAAAAGGCATTTTTTCTGCAAATACATTTAGTGCTGGGCAGCATGTCAATCGTGTTACAAGCAATATCTTGCTGAAATATCAAAGTACATGTATGTGAAAACACATGTTGCCAATTTTTTCTTTAGGGTGATTTACAAACCAGAATTGATGACGTTATCAAGAGATTCATTCCTTCCGAATGGTCAGACTGGTAGAATTCTGATATATTATTAAGCAAACTCGGCACCAAAAGAACTAATTAAAAAAACTTGTATGGAGAGAATAATGGAACAATGATGGGCATTTCAAAGATTTGGCGTTCACCTTGGATGCCACCTTGGAATGTATACCTTTCCAGGGGCCAGACTGTGGTAGACGTTGCGTATGTTATTGGGCACACTCGATACCACAAAAAAACCTTATTGGGGTGGTGAAGTGTTTTTATTTTCATAAATGCTCCCAACTATGTGGGAAACATGAGAAATTAGTGAAAACGTTGACGTCATAAATTCTGGTCTGTAAATTACCCATTGTTGAAAAGAAAACATGCCTTTCCCAAATGAATGGGCATTCCCAACCTAATTGGGAATGTCACCTTCAATGTTCCTTCTACAATGTGATTCCCAAATTAACGCGTTTGATTATCAGAACCAATCGACTGGCAGCCATCTTAATCACGGATCCACAGAGATCAAATTTTATTTCCCTCCACATCTGAAAACCAATATAAAGATATGTACTCTATAAGAGTTATTCTGCCTTCTCCAAAAGTGCTCAATCATCCTTCTCGTCTGCTGCACTAGTTGCATTCACTTACCCAACCATTCATAATTGTTCCCTTCACCACAAAACCGCATTCATTCCGAACATGTTTTTCACTTGGCAATCAAAAAATAAACACAATGAAAATTGTAACTAACCCCACATTGAAGTAAAATATTTAAGCAGAGTTCGTATTTTTTCCCAACGTCATTTTTCGCCCGGTTAACTTTTTGTCCTACGATATTAGATTATTGGGGGAGACTCATAGTAATATTTTTTGTATAGATTTCATATCATTGGATTGTTGGGGATCTTTTTCAAACTGTACATCGTTTTTTTTACTTTCAACCCCCAATCGAGTTGTACACATGGTATTAGTTAATTTCCATGCGTATGTGTTTGTGTGTGCAACAATATATGCGCTCATATGCACTAACTCCTCAGAAGAGGGCTAGATTTAGACCTTGGGGACTCAAGGCACTTCAGGTTCGGTAGGCCCCTCATACGCATAGATTAAAATACACGGCAAATCACAAATTTTGCTCACCAAAGTCTGTTTACTGCATGTAATTGGAACTGACAAGTTATACATATATAGAAAGGTTAAATGGGTTATATATCTGAAGTAAATACATGTATCCATGTAACTACATGCCAGCGAAATTACAAGTATTTTTCTTGCCCGTACTCCAATTACCAGAGACCTGAATTACAAACAGAAATTATTTTAATTGATTTAAGACTATTGAAGGCGTTATAATGAAATGAATACAAAACTGAATTTCAAGCGGTAAATATCAATTTATTTCTTATTAAAGAAACTAATTTTTAGATTATAATCTCTTTGTATAGAGGGGACCTAGGGCTAGGGGGATGCCAGGGACCAATGCCCTCTTTGCCCCCTTAAAAATTCGGACCTGCCTGGGCACATCTCATTGCACTACAGTTAGTACCCTACGAATATGTGTATGCAAATACCTTTGTGTTTTGAGTATGCTAGTCTGTTTGCCTCTGTGCATATGGATATGTGTGAGTGTAACTATGTATTTGTGTGTCTATATATTTGTGTGTGTGTGTATATATATATATATATATATATATATATATATATATATATATATATATATATATATGTGTGTGTGTGTGTGTGTGTGTGTGTATGTGTGTGTATACGGTTTGTTTAAGATGGGCGAGCATCTGTATCATCGATTGCCGTCACACACTGACTTACTGACTCACTGACTGACTGGCTGACATACAAAAGAAAACTACCACCACATTTTGTTCTCTCCCATTGCTATATATGTCCAAAAGAGCAAGGGAAAGAACTCGAGCACCTATAGTCTGATTTTCAGTGAATGAATGTCTATGCTGCTGAATGTTTGTGTATTCTTGTGTGTGACTTAACACGGGTATGGCATCTGCTTGGCGAAGGACACTCCTATCAAACCTACGACCAAGGGACCCTGCACCTATTCACACCACTTCAGTGAACCATACGATGCAGACTTGTTTTAAAGAGTGGGGTTTTGCAAGTCGAACTAAACCTTAAAGCTTTATCGCACAGGCCAGGGGAATCCTGCACGGGCCCCATGGTCTATAGCCCGTCTTATAAGGAGAACCTTTCCAAAAGTCTCCGTCCACGAACCCAAGCTATTCATTCATTCCTTTGAAATGTATAAATGTTATTAAGAATCGGATGTAGACCCCGACAAATGTGTTAAATCATTGTGACACGGAAAATGGATCATTCGGCCTCGACAGCAAAAACAGAATAAACAACTAGAGGCAGCTGAAGGAATCGAACCTGCTAAGTGTGTATGTGTGTGTGTGTGAGCTTCCGTGTCAGTGCTTCGTTTTTATAATACGGCTGATATGAAACAAAAACTGACACCCGCTGACTTATCTTAATTACTCTCATTAGGCCAAAGCAGTGAAGCGCCCAAATTCCCTTTCTTCAAGATCGTCGCGATAGTAACCCCCACTTTGAACTGCTCTTGAGTCCCCCCTATCATTCCCACCTCCTTCTTTCGGAACCCTTATTTCCACCTTCGGGCCCAGTCCGCCCCTATCAACATCCCCTCTACACATCTACATGACCTCCTCACTTCCCACTTACTTATTCTTCATCTGATATACTTCCCGCCCCCCACTCTTCTTCTGTTATCACTTTTCACTTACGAACTCTCTGTTCGTTTCTCCCTTCTGTGAAACTTATCATGCAATTTTAATTACCTTTTTCCATCTCTCCCTGCGCTGTCTGTCCGTCCATCTGTCGGTCCACCTGTCCGTCTGTCTGTCTGACATTTTTTGGTGGGTGGGTGGGGGGTAATTAAAAAAGAAAAAAGAAGACTTTTTTCTCGACATGATAAGAAGAAAATATTAACAATTTCAGCCATCTAATTCTATTTTTCGCGACGTATCTACCTACATAGCTAATCATCAAGACAGAATAACTCAAAAATGAAGAAACCTCTATTGACTTTGTTGACAGTTTTGGTTGACAATTTCCAATACCCCACTGCTAGTCTTGGTGCAAGAAAATCAAAGGTATTTACAGAGCAATGCATAGATGAAAGTCAGTACATATAAGTGCAATTTGATCAGTTTTATATAGTTATGACATAAAAATTTGTTTGAGAAAATTTCAGTACTCACAGACAGACTGACTTCCACCACCTCTCATTTCTCCACTCTCCTTTATACTAGAGAGACAATGGAAATCAGAGAGAAAAGGGAATATTGGGGTTACTCATAGAAAAGGGCTATTAACACACCAATGAGCCTAAACATCATGACCAGTGACATGGGACAAGACTGACAACTATTGTCTCGTAAAAAAAAGTGCACCTATCACGACCAGATGTAAATGAATAGATAAACTGATTAAATTCTGCTGTGATGAACTATTAGATAAATTTGAGTGACTTCGATAAGGACCAAATTGATATGACAAGAACACTAGGTCAGAGTATTTCCGGAGCGGCACAGCTTGTAGGCATTTCGGTTGGCAGCGGCTCTGGGAAGAGAAAATCACCGATTGTCGACAAGGCACTGGGTGGCCACTATTTATCGAGGCAATAAGTAGCTGGAGGCTTTCCCAACAGGTACACGCCAACAGATAGCAAATGTGGTGCAAGTTTCAATTAGTTTTCGTCGTGGTGAAAAAGGGAATGGGTGAAAACATATTGGCCAACCAGAGTACCATGCTATGCAATGGCAGCCTTTCCAGTTGGGACATAAATGTAAATAATGGATGGTTCGATACATCTTTTCATCTGGACAAAAGTTCAGATAGTAGCCGTGTGGTCAAACAATGATTTGTTCAGGGGTAATACGAAAGTGGTCTCACATCACAAGGACGATTTGATCAAGAAGAATTAATCGAATCGAAATCTGTGAACCATAGACAAACCAAATGAAAACACTCTACCTCTATCAGCGGTAGAACATTTCAATCGATACCTTTAATCAAAAATAATTATAACAGAGCATACATACATTTGTGGGCTGGTTCTCCGTTTATTGCTGTATATAAGAGGGAAAACAAAACAAAACGAAGACAACGACTGAATGTTTAACATGGCAGAATTATCAACGTGTTGAATATTGAACTCAACGTTGCGAGTCTGGTGCCAGAGAAACAGCCATCGCACAGACACCGAAAATATATAATTACAGGTCTGCTTAGTCGCTCAGTAGAAACTGTAAGGTGACCAACTTTTTTTGTAAGCACGCTGTGTTAGGGGTAATCAATAAAAAAAATAGAAAAAGGGATAAATCAATGAACAAGATAATTCTTTCGCCTTCTGTTGGGAGGTGACCATTATGAAAATCTGAATAAAAAAAAAAAAAAACACTAGTGTGAATGCTGGTAAGATAAATCAAGGGATCAATTTAGCATAAACTTCCATAGGAAACTGAATCCCTCACTAAAAATCTGTCTCTGAAAATGATTTTCAAAAGATAAAAACATTATGAGGAGTAAATGATGGAATTTCCAACCTCCTAGCTCAATTGTATGAATGCATGACACATACATACACAACCAGACAGCCAGACCAACTGAAAAAGTAGAGAAACCTATGTTTACAGTTTTGGTGACAGTTTCTCTTGATAGTTTCTAATTGTATGCACTGGTCCCCAAACGTGGGGGTGTAGTCCGCCCCAGATGACACCATCAGAGATGTGACGCCGAGATGTTTTGGAGGCGCAAAAACTCAACATTTACCGCTACTTTCTAGCTATTTTTTTTAGCAATTTTAGCCAATACTAGCGGTGCTCTAGCCATTCAAGGCGATTCTACATATTTCAAATAATTAGAAATGACCACAAAAAGGCTAATAGTGTTTTGAGTCGCGCTCACTGAAAAGTGTAGAAAACTCAAACCAACACCAACAAGGGAAAGAAATAGAGCAGACTGAACAAAACAAACAATCAAAAAGAAACTAAGAGAAGACAAAAGAAGGTATCCGACAGCAATCATCGAAACCACTCTCGAAAAACGGCGGGGCTTCGAAGCAATAAACAAAGCTCTCAGTAAACAAATAACGAGCGTACTCAAACAAAACGGAAATATAACAACAGACAGAGACAGGATTGTCAAACACTCCCAAGAATTCCACCAAGAACTCTACTCTTCAAGACGCGGGCAACAAAAAAAAAGACCTGGATATGCAAGACGCTGACAATCAGTTCGAGGACCTCGTAGAAATTACACTATGGGAGGTTAAACAAGCCATCAAACAAACAAACAAAAAACAAAACCCCTTGACTAGATAACATCACCATCGATCTACTCAAAAAAGCTAGTAAGATGGTCAACAAAAAACTAGCTATTCTATTCAACTTGTGTCTCAAAAGACTGGAATACGGCAATCATAATGCTTCTACATAGAAAAGGAAACCCCAAAGACCTCAACAACCACAAACCTATAAGCCTATTCATCTGCATTTATGAACTTTTCACAAATATCATCACCAATTGGATCGAAAAAACACTAAATGAATACCAACCACTGGAGCAATCTGGCTTCAGAAGAAGCTACTCGACAATGTCCATTCAATGAATCAGCTAAAAGTGGAGGCTGCAGAATACAAAATGCCACTCACTGTAGCATTTATAGATTTCAAGAAGGCATTTGACTCCATAGGAATTCCTATGGCCATGAAGGCTATCAGTCCACAAAGTGTACACCTTGTTTGCATCAAAGCACTGCAATCACAGCGATTCTTTTATCAGGCTACAAAAAGGAGGAAGACAAGGTGATACCAGCTCATCCAAACTCTTCACAGCCTGCCTCGAGATGATCTCCGGAAACCTGGACTCTGAGAATAGAGGAATCAAAATAGACGGCGAATATCCAAGCAACCTCAGATTTGCAGACAACTTCGTCCTTTTTGCAGAGAACTTACACGACCTCCAGCTAATGCTGGACGAACTAAACGAAGAAAGCAAAAAGTTGGCCAACACATGAACTTCAGTAAGACAAAAGCCTTGTGCAACAATTACATCGAGCATAAGACCATAACTGTCAAAATCGAAGATCCAAAACTGGGGAAGTAGACCACTACATCTACCAAGGACAACGAATGTCTATGAAATCCCTAAGTGAAGAAGAAATCAAACTAAGAATCACCCTAGGATGACAATTCTTTGCCAAAGCAAGCTCAACCTTCCCAAACAAGACAATCCCCAATAATCCTTAAAAGAAGAGTATATAACCAATGCATTCTCCCGATAGTCACTTATGGACCTGAAACATGGAACCTCACCAAGACACAAACCCACAAACTGAGAAGCATGCAGCATGCGCATAGGAGAATCATATCCAACCTCACATGGATAGATCACAAGACAGCACAGTACATCAAGAAGAAAACGGGAGTCCGAGACATTATAGAATCTATTAGAAAACTCAAATGGCAATGGGCTGGTCATGTTGCAAGAATAGCAGACAACTGATTGACATCACAACTCACAACATGAATCCCCAGAAACCACATGCAAAACCAAGATCGACAAAATACAAGATGGAGAGATAAACTAGACAAATTTTGAAAGTACTGGCTCTGCAATGCCTATGATAGAGAAATGTGATGGACCGTGGGGAAGGTCTATGTCCAACGACGGACGTTAAAAGACATGATGACTGACCAGCAATAAACATAGTCAAAACAGACAAGCGTGTATAAAGGTTCTACTCTCCCTCATCTCTCTCTCTCTCTCTGTGCCATTACGTAATCTTTCTACGAATCTTTGGCCTTTTCTTTTTAATTCTTTGATCTGGGCATCTCCCTTCTCTCATTCTCTCTCTCCCTCTTTCTCCTCTTTCCATCTTTTTTTTATGGTTCTCCCTAAACCTTCAATACACCCCTCAAACTGTCCATCTTTTTTCTCCCCCTTTGAGATTCTTCCACTTCCATCCTCTCCCCGGCAATTTCAACACTTGATTCAATTTCCTACCCACCATCTTTGATCTATTCCTTTCAGCTTCTGTTTCACTCTTCGACTCCCGTGGGAGAAAGATCACGCCAAATATGTGCATATGTGCCGTTATCTTAGCCTTTAATAACGCAACTACTAACAACCGCTAATCTCGGTTACTCGGTGAATAGAGAGAATATATACATATACGTATGTGTGTGTGTATGAGTGTGCGTATGACTTATTAATTTGACAGTTTGAAAAACAACTAAATTATGATATTTTCCATACATTTTTCATTTCCGACAATGCATTTCACAATCAGTGGCGTCGTCAGATCGGATTTAATTAATAAAAAAAATTGTGGCTGACGTTATTATGGAGGCTGCGTGATAGTATCACGTTTCGACAGTGTTATTCGGCTCTCTCTTGGGTACTTCATATATATATATATATATATATATATATATATATATATATATATATATATATATATATCATCAACCATTATAAGGCTAATGTTGGATAAATACCTTCCCAATCTCCTCCCATGACGACTGCAAATCCGTAAACCTCTGCCATGTTTTATCAACAAACCTTTTCATCTCATCTTTCCATCATGCGTCTGTTATTTTCCCACTGCATTTACTATTCGATGAATATCATTCAATTACCTTTTTGCTCCATATGTCGTCATCTCTTTTTGCTACGTATTCAGTCCATCTCCATCTTGCTTGATTATTTATATAATATACTTCACTTCAGAGTTCTTTTTAAATCATATTGATCTTTTTCTATTTCTTAGAGTTATTCCTAAAAGTGCTCTTCCCATGGCTCTCTGTTTTGTCATTTCCTATGTTTGGCATCCGTAAGTTATAGCTGGTATTATACATCCATTGTATACTTTACGCTCTAACCACATTCGTAACGAGCTCTCCAATAAGTATCTATTCATACTAAATGATTTCCAACCGATCATTATGCGTCGTTTTATTTTGCTTTCATGGTCTTGTCTCTGATTTTATCATTTGTCCAAAGTAGACGTACTCGTCAACCTCTCCAAACGTCCCCTTCTATTCTTATAGTTTTTTTGGGGAGGAGCTTTATTGTTTGCCATTACGTTTGTCTTTGTTCTATTCGTTCTAAGCCTTTTTATCTTACTGAGATCAGTCAACATGTTTTAGAATTTTGCCGATGCTTTTGACGTTTGCGAATCTCAAGAGGCCCTGTTTATGTTTGTTCCCATTCCAACTTCTGAATTAGTATTCCGGGAGGCAATTTCAATGCGTTATATTATATTTGAACTCTCATTTGAAAGGATCTCCCGATATTACACGGTGAATGTATCACTTTGCCTAGATTATGTGAATAAAATAGACAATCGAAGAAAATGGGGCTACTGCAGATCGTTTCCAAAATAATATAACGCAATTTATAATCATATATCCATTTCTTAAAGACAGATATACATACATTTACATATAAATATATTCAACAATGGTATCATCCACATACAGCAGTTCCGTCATATTTCGACTCTCCAGTGTGGCTATAGACTCGAAATCCACTCCAGGGCCACTAGGCGGGATTGAAACTTCTACTCCGGACCCGGAATCCTACCACTACCCTACAAAGAACTGCACTGTCTGTAGGACCGAATCAAGCGATATGTTCTTTACGCATAATTCACCATCTACCAGAATGATCAACTCAAGAGATAAAAGAGCGTTACGTACTTGTTTTTTTGCAGATAGGATGCGTGTTCGTTTATATGTGCTTATTATTTTAGGTATTTTTGCGATTGTGTTTTTATTCGTATGTTAGTGTCATTCTCATGGCATGTGCATCTTGCTGATGTCATTGTTTAAAAATAGCGTTAAAGTGTAAATGGTTTTAGTTAGAACCTGGTACTACCAGATTGAAAAACTCTGTCTCAGTCTGTGTCAGTGGTAATTATTTCATCCCTACAATATAAGGAATTTGGCACATGTTTTTTCTTACTTTTTATGAGGCTGACCATACAAAACATGCCAAGTATTCATTTTTTCAGAAACAACACTTTAAAATTCTACAGAATCACACCCATGTGTGTGTAATCATACACATAAGAATTCATATGTATATATATATATATATATGTATATATATATATAGATATAGATATATGGATATATATATATATATATATATATATATATATATATATATATATGAAGGCTCAAATAAATGTTTCAACTCCAAAGTCTCATTTTGCTCATTCACGGTCTATGTCAGCACTATTTGTTTCAGCCAGACTGTTATACTATCAAAAAAATAGATGTGATCCGAAAGAATTATCAGAGATTGCGTCATATTATATTGAAACTCTTATATATATATATATATATATATATATATATATATATATATATATATATATATTGTGTCATCCACAGACAGCTGTTTCGTTCTATTACAACTCTCCAGTGAGGTTATAGACTATCCATCCTCTCATCTAGTACCACGAGGCAGGACCGAAACCTTCACTTCAGATCCTGGCTCAGCTCCACGGAACTAGACAGTCAGCATTGAATTTAAGCGACATATTTTATTTAGCTCATATTTCCCATCCACCAGTGCTCTATTCATATATATATATATATATATATATATATATATATATATATATATATATATATATATATATATATATATATATATATATATATATGCCAGAGTGCTTTATTCATATATATATATATATATATATATATATATATATATATATATATATATATATATATATATATATATATATGCATGAAACTTAGTTTGGTTGTCTGTCTTGAAACAACGTCGCCATTTCTCAATGAATCTCCACCATTTTTTGCACGGAGGTCCAAATGCACTCTACAATGATACATGGACAAAGAAAACCTGGTTCATGCCTCCATACGAGTTAATACCCGATGAAATTTGCATACATATTTCTGTTTAGATTTTTTTTTGTCTTGAAGCGGAAGAAACAAGGGAGGTAATCCTGTCCCCGTATTCAGATGTTTCTAGATTTCTTACATCTAAATTAAGTGGGGGTTGAAAAGTCAACTTTTGAATAGAAGCAGCCAAACAGATAATCGCATTATTGCAGTGAATGCTGCTATGTCCGATCTTCTGTGAAATAAATGTATCCTTTCCGCCTTATCAACCCTGCATTTTTCGAATACTGAAAAAGGAAGCATGTTTTCTTAGCTCAATCTTTTTCGCATCCCTGTCTTCAGATTTTTTTTTTAGATATGTTCCTATTTTTTTTTTAAATTGGCCACGTGCAATAATGAAAAGTTTTACTGACAAAGATAGTCCTTCACAATTAGCCATTTAGATTATTTCTCTTTAATCATATTTTTTACATTTCTGCATCAGATATTACTTTTTTGGTTCCTTAGTCTCAGCATTACATGTTGATGTCTTTAGATCGGTTATTGCAATAGATTTCATTATTTCAAAAGTATTTTTGTATGTTTTAGCCTTTTTCTTTACGCAATATTACATTTGAAAAAAAAAAAGGTCATGTTTCAATTACATTTTACGCCTAGACATCAGATATTGCTATTCAGGTATCTTTACTCAAATCATGTATTTAAGTTTTTTTGTTTTTTTTTTATTGTTTTTTTTTTCCACTCAATTCTACAGATAAAAAAGCCACGTGCTCTAATTACAAATTTAGAACACGGGAAGCGATAGTATCCACGCAGGTAATTTTATCTGAGTTTTCAGATGAATTTTGACTCAATTTCACATGTGGATAAAAAATGATTAGAAATTTGAAATACAAAGACATTTTTATGGCTAGACATATTGTTTTTCATGTTTCTTTCTTTAAATTAAAAAAAGATTTTTATTAAATTTTCCTCATGATATTTTACTCATTTTCACATTCATACATCAATATTGCATTTTCTGTTTCATATTTTGGATCGTATTTTTTTCTAATTTTTTTCAATGATTTTTCAGTCGTTTTTACATATAAAAAGGTCACATTCTACTTACATCCTACCTTTTTCTGAATTGATTTTCTTAAAAGCTTCGGGAGTCAATTGGACTTCGCTGGGACAGTCCGTCAAGGTTGTTGGGAGTTGATCTGACATGGCCAGCTATACGTCAGATGCTCATTGGTCGGGTTAAGCAGAGAGCTTTTCGTCAGAGCATTAAATCACAGAACAGAAAATGTTGTTTACCCAAGAGCACTTACTGATTAAGAAAAAACATTTGTTTCTATGATTTATGTCTCATGTCTTGCATAACGATTTAAGATAAAAGAAATACAGACAGTAAAAAGATGAAGATACCATTTTTTTCAACCAATAGGATACAACTGGCAGAGGAACCCAGTCAAGAATTAGCTCCCAAGACAGTTCCGAAAAGCTTCACGCATCAAAGCAGCCTGAAACAAAATCAACGTCAGGGATATAAATGCATTCAAATGAAAAATATTTGCACATACAATTATTTACCAAAATACATAGAAATTTGCAATCAGTCAAGTCATTTCGGTACAACATAAATTGTTTTTATATATTTGATACCTGGGCATCGCAAAGGTACCTCTTCCAGTATGTACATATATATAATTATAAATTGCGTCATATCAAAATAAAACTGTTTCTGAATTTACGTTGTCTGGGCCAAATGATACATTCACCGTGTAGTAACAGGAGATTATTTCAGACAAGAGTCTCGATAAAATATAACGCAATCTATAATCATTCTGTTGGGTCATTTATCCATTTCTCAATAACATATATATACGTATAAATGTATGTTCATATATGTATAATATTACAGATTCTTAACAAAGTTAACCTTAACCTTGTTTCTCTATTAACAAGATTATTCTCGTTTGAATAGTCATGTTAATTGTGAAATAGGGTTAACTTTGTTATGAGTCAATACCATCTCATATATATATATATACATATATATATATATATATATATATATATATATGTATATATATATATATATATATATATATATGTGTGTTTGTGTGTGTGTGTGTGTGTGTGTATGTGTGTGTATTAGGAAATGGAGATACATTATCTGACAGAATGAATATAAGTTGTGTTAAATGATATAGAAACTTGAAATGATCCCCTGTCATTAAATAAAGTGCGACTGCTGCAAGAATCGAACTTGCAGCCGATAGGGTAGCTGCTTCAACGCAGTGATGCTCTTATCATTTCTGCATTGCATTACCGGCGGCTGTTTAGCACAGTGGTAAGAGCAATGCAAAATTAAAGCAGCAGCCCTCTTTTCTTTAATCGTTTATTCTATTTACGTTGTCTATGTTAAATGATACATTAACTGTGTAATGATGGGAGATCATTTCAAATAAGAGTTTCTATACAATGTAACGCAATCTCTCTCTCTCTCTCTCTCTCTCTCTCTCTCTCTCTCTATCTATATATATATATATATATATATATATATATATATATATTTATATGTATATATATATGTAAAAAATAACTGAATATTATTTATAAAAAAAAAATAGAAAAAATCCTTCAGTATGCTATTTCAATGCTATTGCATCTAATCAGATATAAGATTCGCTCTGACAAATTCCATTTTATATTATATCTTTCATTATAAACCGATGATTTGTCAATAAATGACTGGATGAGGACTACTTCAATGTCTGTGGACTAATGCAAGCAATAAATGAAACTATAATCTTACGAGATCATAAAAATAGTATCATAATAAGGATATATACCTAGATAGACTCCAATTGGAACTATGAAATTTTCCCAAATGGCAATGGGTAAGTCATGTTGCAAGAATGGCAGACAACCGATGGACATCATGTCTCACAACATGGATCCAAAGAGATTACATGCAAAACTGTGGGCGACTGAATACAATATGGAGAGATGAACTAGACTAATTCAGAAAATACTGGCTCCGCAACGCCCATGATAGGGAAATGTGGCAGATCCTGAGGGAGGTCTCTGTCCAACGACGGACGATAAAAGACTGATGATGATGACAAAAATTGTCATATTGTGGTTCAAATTTTTGGTTCCTGTAATCAAAATTGTCTGTAAACAGCGATTGGTTAACATTGTCCAATAAACAGATTCAATATATACCAGCATTGAAGATGTTTATTCACCTTTATTCACTCAAGTCATCAGCAGCCGCTGACTCTTAGCATCCATTTAGACCTTTGCCAGACCTCATGGGCAACACAGGACCATTACTTTCTGAACTTGAATAGTTCGTCACGTCATCTCATATTTTGCCGGTCACAGTTTTGCATATGATCCTTGGGGATGCACATTGTAAGTCGTGATGTCCAGAGACTGTCTGACAGTCTTGCAACAAGGCTAGTCCATAGAGGAGTATATCCTTCGTCTTAGAGACAAGTATAGAAGTCAATCAAGTATACCTTTTTATACTAGTCTTTTAACTGTTAAATTCATACAAAGAAAATAGAATTTTAATTTCAATGCAAATAGCTTTACTTAAAATTGATTTGCTTTGACCATTTCGTGGCTTTTGAAAAAGGATTTCCTTCAAGTCACCTGATAGTTCCACGATTTTTTATGCTATTCATTTGAGAGTTCTACTGTTTATCATGAGCAGCTTCAAGTTGTTTTTGTATTCATGTGTTACACGTCATTTGACTGCAGGTCAATCACTTCCAGTTGACAGTCTAATGGACGTTCCTCAAAAATGCAGTCAAATAGATTTTGAGAGATTTTTAATGCTTTGTGTTCTCATCGAGATCTAAAAAACGCTTTTGAAAATGCAGCTTCAGACTAGAGAGAATGCCATTAGCGGATTTGAGAGGAAATAAAGAATTTGCTCTGTTGTTTGTTTTTACAGCAGGGGAAGTGGTTGAAGCTATCTATCATCAGATGGGTGTGAAAGAAGGCTAATTTATGTAAATCTTTTTTTTATGGAGAATATATGTTGCATCTAAGTTACCATATACTTTTTTTTTTTGCAAATAGCGACTGGGTACGGATTTTCTCGTTAAGAAAAATGTCAATCTTCTCCCGGAGTTCAGAATATCGCCAGATAACTTTCCCGTTACAAAGGCAACTTATATCTTGTGGTTTGGCAAATCGCTATATTCGTCTTTTCTTTCTTCTTAAAATGTTTGAAACAGGTGGTCATTGAGTGCATGCGATCGAATAAAATCAACTGTTGATACGGCTTGTCTTATCATCCATGACTGATCTAGATTTTTCTGCAAAGTGGATTCCAATGAAAGATGCAGTAAAACACTTTTCTTAGATCTCATACGGTCACAAATTGAGGGTCCGTTTTTGCATCATACGAACATTGCAAATCGATCGCCAACTATGGAGAAAATTCAATCTCATCCCTTACTTTTTTCTCAAAAAAAAAAAAAAAATGTATCTCCGTAAGCAACAAAGGTCAAATTCAGTTGAAACATTTTAAGCTGCCTTGGAAAAATATATTTTCATATAAATTTACTTTGGTTTGCTGTGCGGAATCTCAGCCAAAATTATTGAAACAGTTTTGCTGAACATTTTCTCGAACAAAAAAACTTTACCCTTTTAAAAAACAGTGAATAGTAACTGCTTCTAATGAGAAACGATTAAAAAGTTCCCTCCTGAGGGAATTCATTATGGAATGGCCCAATGCATTAAATAATTGCAATCAAAAAGTATTTCGAACTTGCCAGTAGATGCAGCCAACCAATTTTTACAAGGAAAATATTCTATGCAAGTTACGGGTGTTGAAGTAATTGAATATAGTGTATTTTATTCATCGATCATGACCATAACGTTACATTATCACAATGCACCAACGGCAAACACCGAACTCAATGGTTTCTGAATTTGGAAAACAACACATCACCACAGTTTTCCCTGGTCTTGATAATGGCAAGACGCACGACCGAAAGCGGTTGATAATCACTTACTTTTGTTTGATATTTGCAGACATTAGATCCAGGCACACGTTCACTTGTTCGATAACAATGAAGATGACTAAAAAAATAGACATAACAATAATATTTTTCTGCTGTTTTCAGACAAACATAATAATGCCAAATACTTTCCAGGCAATTGTTATATATATATATATATATATATATATATATATATATATATATATATATATATATATATATATATATATATATATATATATATGTATATATATATATATATATATATACATATGTTTGTGTGTGTGTGTGCGTGTGCGTGCGTGCATGCGTGTGTGTGTGTGTGTGTGTGTGTGTGTGCTTTCCCGTCGACCATCGAATACAAAGGTGAAATATAGAATTCAGATCTCTTCTTCTTTAAAATATTATTGTTTTAGTTAAAAACATCTGAATTCTGCATTCCGTCTCATTTCGATCAAATTAAATTGAATTTCGATTACGGTGTAATCTGAAAATTTGCGCTTTCAACTTGAATCAATTTCAGGATCTGGATTCTACATTTGATCCCTTTGTTCAACCGAGAATAATACGTTACAATTTTTTTTTACAAAAGCATCTCATGTCATATTCATTTATAAATAGTTTTACTGGATGTTAGTTCGGGATATATAAAAGTAAATACATCATTCTCGACGATTATCAGGATATTCTAATAACTTTTATGAGGTAGTTTCTTTTCATAATCCATGCACGTGAATATCCACTAAACTAAGCTTTTCTAAGTCTGGCACAGGGTCACAGGATTGGGAAACGAGGTCAAACTGACTCCACTAAGGACAGTATGCGACACGAGAGAGTTAACAATCGTTGTACTGACGTTAGCCAGTCAAGTTATCAGGTTATGTAATATCC
>OY735205.1:68712270-68729770 GCA_963457665.1 Thysanoteuthis rhombus | reverse complement strand
CAGGCATCCCCTCCGGTAGGATTAGTACACACCTGCGCCTGCATAGGCCTTTCTAAAATCTTAAAAATTATTTTTTTCTCGAAACTGAAAATTCATGAGTTCAGTATTGACGCTAGTAGTCTACACGTCAAAGTGAACCATTGGATTTTAATTGTATCCATTTTAATCATCGCTACCCACAACAGACCAGTTTAATCACTGTTGCTGGGTTCAGCTTATTCATCTGTTCTGATATTAGTATATATATATATCTAACAAGACTCTGGCCAGCCCTTACCAACCACTGTAGACCCTTTAAATTATGCACCTCCTGCCTCAATGAGTGGGTAAAATGATTTTCTTTCTCCCCTCCCCGAATAGATTTTTAACGGGGTTTAATTTACAATGGAAGTTTATACCAAATTGGTCCCTTTTTATATGACTTTATAGTTCAAATTATAGTGGAAGTATTTTCACCATTGTAACTTAATTTTACCAACAACGCTGCTTACTTTACAAGGTAGAAAGATGCATGTGTGGGTGGCTGTGATTCATATTTTCCCTTGGAATGCCAGTTTTATTGCTGTCTTCAGTTTATGGTTAGGGTTAGGGGTAAGAGTTGGGTTTTTTGTTCAAAGGAAAGAAAGTTTTATTGAAGATTTAGTGTGCTTTTAATCACTGGACCATTGTTTCTTCCAGTGATGTCCTTAGAAATAAATGAATATTTACAGAGAAGCTGACATCAATATCATCAAAGGATTAGTGAATACAGATGCATATCGTGTGGATATTTGAATTTCCTGCAGACCTCGCTCTAGTTCGCTGAGTGGCCACAGATGGCGTTGTATCTGGAGATGTACCATAAAGAACCTGAATTAGAACATGCGTTCAACTACAGTAAATAATGGTTTCAAAGGCATAAAAAAACGTGATAGAATCTTTCTGCAAAAAGTGCGCAGAATAAAATGGTTTGCAAACCACGAAGGTACTCTCGAGTATGAGCACAAATTTGCCAAGCTTGACGAGAAGCTCAGCCCTAAACAAGTGTATGGTGTGGATGAAACTGCATCTTATTTCCGATGCACCTGTAAGAGAGTGTTTTATTGATATACATATATCAGTTTAATTTGAATTAATAATTCGTATCATTAACTTCTAACGATGAAATTGAGAAGGTATATACATTACCCTATGTCTTCCTTTCTGTATTCATGCTTATCTATCCGCGTGATATCTCCGATGAGTCCCGATTAAATTTTGTAGGAAAATGGGTCATGGGCTTAGAGTAAAGTGATTCAATTTTGAGACGGATCCAGGATTGTATTTTCAATTGAGAGATATTTCTTCAAATACACTCATCGTATTTGCTCATATCTATCCACAGGATCCGTCCAAAATCTATCAATGACTTTCAATGAAATTTTGTGGAAAGATAGGTCGTTGGTTAAGGAAGAAGTGATCGAATTTTGGGGTGGATACAGGAATTACTTTTAAGTTTGTGTACTGATTTGGTAGAGATATGCACTCCCTTAGAGCTTTCTGGTTAATATTATTATTTGAAGAGATTCCTGGTGTTGCCCGGGGGAAAATAACCCAAAATAAAACTAATCATGAAAAATATGTTCTTTATTTCATTTTGACTCACACATAACAGCAACTGGGGAAAAACACACACAAAAAAACGCTGATTATTTATATTATGTACACATGAAAAAGTGGCTATAACAGAAAGAAATATTCTGATGCTCAAAAGAAAAAAAAGACAGAGACTCTGGATACACCAATGAGCGTTTCTCCATTGAGTACCCGTATGAAAAGATTGATTTGGAGATCCTATCTGAGAACAACCCATATCCATGAGAAACGCATTGAGAAGTCAGGTAAAGGCCAACGATCTTGGGGCTTGTACTTGTAACTTGTCACAATTTCCAAAAATGACCTCAGGTGACTTCTAATGAATGCCTGCATCAACTTGATATTGTCTATAACTTTCACCGAGTAAAGATATGCCTCTATGCAAGATTTCTGCATCCAAGGTGCAACTTGGAGGATATACTAGAAATGATCAGAAATGACAGATGGACATCTGGAGTTACCCTGATGTCAAGATGACGTTTCTAAATACGTTGGATGAGAAAGAATTATATCTCTATGCCGAACGTCAATTTCATACTTGCAAAATTGTGGCTAACAACTTAGAAAATTGGATAAAAATGACCTCAAATGGCTTCTGAGACCGAAATCACATAATCTATGACCTTTCCAGAAATGATCTATTTCAATGCTAAACTTCAGTTACATAGGTGTGAAGTCACTGCCTAAAATTTCGAAAATTGAGTAATAATGACCAGGAATAACTTCTGGTGAACTTGAATGATCTCCACGACCAACTTCCCTGACGTTTGACCTTTAAGAAGATGAATTCATACACTCAATTTCAGCATCTTTGATCTAAAAATCGTAGCCTACATTTTAGGAATCGAACCCAGATTTCCCAAATAACTTATCGATGTTCAATGTTTCAATATTTTCACATTTTTTTTTTTTGTATTTCTCAGTCTAAGTTCTGTGAAATTTGAGGCTGTAAAAAAATCAAAGTTTAGGAATGCATCCTGTACTTTTTAGAGTCATTGTTGATGCCCTCATTCTCAACAAGTTTTTTTTTTCCATTTCAGGATGGCTAAATAGTAAGAGACTGATCAGGCAACGATTCACGCCCTTCTCCAAAGATAGCAACCTTTTGAATCATCATCTTTACAAGATGTACATGAAAAACAGATTCTTTTATGGTTGCGTCAGAAGTGAGGAAGTGCATTCATCTGACGTCCTTTCACTTATCTGTCTATCTATCTATCAATCTATCTATCTATCTGTGCATATCTATCTATCTATCTATCTATCTATCTATCTATCTATCTATCTATCTCTCCTTACAAGATGCCCTATATCGTGATCCAGGACTTAAATTAATCTATCTTTCTTTCTTTCTATCTATCTATCTATCTATCTATCTATCTATCTATCTATCTATCTATCGTTTGTAAGCCGTTCATAGTATCTTATATCCTTACAAGATGTTTTTAATCGTGGTCCTGTACCAAAACCAATCCATCTATCTATCCAGTTTGTAAACCATTCTTAGTGAGTTATATCCTTGCAAAATATCCTATACCGTGGTTCAGTACCTAAACGAACGTATCTATCTATCTATCTATCTATCTATCTAGTCTGTAAGCCATTCTTAGATGAAGTCTTCATTCATCCAACCATCTATCTATCTATGTCCGTAGGGATGTCACTGTGACTTCTGGGTGTAGGAGTTTACAAAAAGATACTTTTGGGGCACTTAAGTTTACATTATTACTTGCAAAAAATCAAATGTCTGCGAACGTGTGTCAGCGAAATTTGGTACTGAAATGTTACATAGATGTTTTAAGGAATTCTTGTCTTGGCGACATGGATATTAAATATGACATTTTTAGTTTTCTTTCACAGACATTTATTTCCTACAAAAGAATGAGTGGAGGAAGGGGTTAAAGGCAGAAAGAGAATGAGGAGAGGCAGAAAGAAAACAGCAAATGACAAAACAACTACCATAAGTTGATAGACAAACAAGCCTGACAGTCAGACCATGGATGCACTAGTTCGATCTTTTGTACTCTTTGAAAGCAGAAGCCCATTCATTTCAAAGCTCCCACCTTTAAAAGCCCTTTCCCCTGAAAGAACCTCCATTTAACGTAGATGGAGTAGTAAAATAAAATTTTGTTTATGCAATCAACGTATTTTTTTTATTCTGACGTAGTAAAATAGAATTCAATGTTCTGATGATGCTATAATAAAATGTCATTTAAGCGACATCAGATTCAAAGGAGAATTGGGAGGGAATCCCTCGTGGAGATGGATGTGAGGGATTTGCTGTATCGATGTATCAGTCAGTCAGTCACAACGATCACTGCTATAGAATCTAAAGTATTTAAAATACAAAAGATAAACCATGACCGATGAGAAAAAAAGAGAGTTCTATATCTTTTTCCCAGAAAATTTGTTGCTTACTGTCAGAGAGGGCCAAGTAGCCCCAATTACAATGTACCAACCAGCGCGGAACATATTCACTACCATGAACAATTTCTGACACTGGTTGCTTGATTCAAAGCAGATATACTTTCCATAAACATTGACTCCGCTATCATCAACCATGCAGAATTATCTAAGCACTCGTTAGTCAAAGCGAAAAAGTCACATAACAGGGTGAAAAAATGTTTCCCATCCAAAACATTTTGTGCTTACAACACATATGACTAAAACTTAGAAAGGAAGGGCGAAACTGCCCTGCTTAAAACGAGGCCAACAGTGGCGTCATCAAGTGGTGGAAACAAAAATTAAAGCGATTCAACCTACCCTTGTGCCAAACTATCCCTGGTCTCCCATATATATTTATATGTATGTATACAGATGCCGTAATATATATCATATGATATATACATATACCATAATAAACATATACCATAGTACATATATAGGTATACCATGATATAAATATGCATTTGTAGATAGATAGATATACCATATATATATATATATATATATATATATATATATATATATATATATATATATATATGCCATGATTTATATCCATACATATTCATCATAATATATATATATATATATATATATATATATATATATATATATATATATATATATATATATATATATATACATATACACAATGATATATTCATGTGTGTGTGTAAATTGGGTTGTAACCGAAGTTTTGTCTGTTTTTTAACCAATAATGCGTGAATAATATCATTGAAATGCCAACCATATGTGCGGTTAGAGCCAGAAACTTAGCACACAAAGTTAGTCATACAATTGTTCATCAAAATTAGTCAAAACTTGGAGAAGTGTTAAAGTTTCTCAAAAGAATCTCACATCAGTTGTCCGTAGCAAAATCAAGTTTTCAAATCTAGTATCGATAGATGGAACAAGGTTATCGAAATAGGAGGAGAGTACTTCAATGATTACATCTCTCTTTAATCAGCACAGTAATTGTTCTTCCAAATATATTTAGACATCGGGAAGAATATTTGTTACAGCTGAATATTGATAAACCATATTTCTTAGATGGCAAAGCGCATTTTCCTTGTAAAAATGCCTTCAAAATAAGAACTGCATCTCAGCACTCACTTAACTATTCATTCCTAAAATATTTTACCGGAAATCACCTAATTATACGCATCTTACCACTTGTAGCGTCTTATCAGCCAGAAAATACATGATATACTTCTGGGTAGTCACAGATACACACACATACATATTTATATATATTACATATATAATATACATGCATACATGTGTGTGCATGTGTGTGTGTTTGTGTATCTCTGAGAGTTCTTAAAATATTTACATTAAATTATCTGTAAAATGATATGATGTAACACTTAATTCTGACTTTTAAAAATGAATTTTGCTATGAGGAACAATGTTAAGGAGAATGAAGACCACACGCATTCAAAAATAAGATGAACTAAAATGCGTTCTTTATGTACGCCCACTCATGGTTCCATTGCATTGAACCCCGAAAAAAAAAAAGAGGCCAATCTGATAAGACCAAATGAAGTGGTTCTCAAAAAGAAAATTAAAGACATTGCAATGTTATATTGGGTGGCACAAAAGTCACTTCCCATTTTAAAACTCAAATAACTTCTGTAATAAAAGTGTTAAGAAATGTTCCCTCTAGATATACTTGTTTTGGGCACAGGAAATTACTTTGTACTCATTGGGGAGTATAGGTTCTGGTGAATGTCTTCTAATTTCAGCTTTACAGATTATCTCCATACGGCTCAGAGATTAACTAGCTGCCATGTTCGTAAGATTTGATCGATCCTGATTTTCTTTGCCTTTGGGATTATCTTAAAGAAGGGTTTATATAAACAAGTATCAAACATTTGAGGAACTGAACAATAATATTCAACAAGAAATAGGGTATTGGAGCCTGGTGCATTGCCTCGAAAGGGTTCGACTTTGCTTTTATTTGGAAAAAAAAAGAAGTCCGAAAGATCTCAAATACCTACAGACCTATAAGCCTTCTCAACTGCATCTATAAACCTTTAACAAAAATCATCACCAACCAAATCACCAGAAGTCTGGATGAAAACCAACCACAGGAGCAAGCTGGCTTCAGAAGAAGCTACTCGACCGTGGACCATTTCCCTTCAATGAACAAGCTAAAAGGAAAAGTGTCAGAATACAAAATGGCACTCGCTGTAGCATTTATCCACTTCGAAAAGTCTTTTAATTCTGTGGATATACCCATGGTCATGAAAGCCATCACTCTACGAGGTGTAAACCCCGTATAAGTCAGAGTACTGCAGCATATATAGTCACAGCAGATTTTTTTATCAGGATACATAAAGACTTTGAGCCCTTTTAGCCCTGAAAAGGAGTAAGACAATGTGATACCAGCTCAACCAAACTCTCCATAGCCTGCCTCGAAATGTTCTTCAGAAATCTAAACTGGTAAAATAAAGTAATCAAAATAAAGGGCGAATATCTGAACGATCTCAGATTTGCATCGTTCTTTCCACAGAGAACCTACACGACCTCCAATTAATGTCAGATGAACTGAATGAAGAGAACAAGAAAATAGGTCTACACATGAACTTTAGCAAAACAAAGGTCATGTGCAACAATCGCGTCGGAAATAAGAACACAACGATCAAAATCGAAGCCACATAACTGAAGAGAGTACACCACTGCATCTACCTAAGACAACGAATGAAATCCTCAAAAGGAAGAAGAATCTACGAGAAAAAGAATCTCGGTAAGATGGTAAGCCTTTGGCAGAACAATCTCAACTTTCAAAAACAAAAAGATCTAATTAATCCTGAAAAAGGGTATACAACAGATGCATCCTCCCGATAGTCACCTATCGAGCTACTGCCTAACCAAGAGACTGACCTGCAAACTGAGAAGTATGTACCGTGAACATGAAAGAATCATGCTCAGCCTCACATGGGGAGAGCACAAGACAACACAATATAACGGGGAGAAAACTGGAGTCCAACATCATAGAATCTGTTGGAAATTTTAGCAACAGGCTGGTCATGTTGCAAAAATGGCAGACAATCGATAGACATCACGACTCACAACAAGGATCCCCAGAGATCACATGCACAACCAAGGTCGGCAAAATACAAGATGGAAAGACGAACTAGACGAATTCAGAAGGTATTAGTTCTGCAACGCCCACGATAAAGAGTTTTGGTAAATCCTGGAGAAGGGTTAGGGTTAGGGTTAAGGTTGAAAGACTGATGATGATGATGATGATGATGATGAGAATGATGATGATGATGATTTGTGCAAAGTACCTAACAAGGTTCAAAATAAATGTAATTTTAAGTAAAAATGTCTTCGTAGTTTTATTTTTTAAAATGATTCAAGTTTTCAAATGGGAATTGACTTTTGACACAACCCTGTAAGTAATAAACATGAATTTGTTCAACTGAGCTGAATTTCAATTCTAAGAGAACGATTAAGGAAAATTCAATAAGAAAAAACTAACAATAGTTTGCGAGTCTCACATGCAAAGCAGCAGTTCAAAATAATTGCTCCATTTATAAGATATGCACAAATTGCTGATCTTGAAATGACTGTAGTTCCTTTATTATTCAGAGTACTGTCGTACTGTCAAGACACACACGAAATGGATTATAAATAAAAACTAGTTTTCCCAGGCCGTAAAAAAATGAGGGGTATTTCAAAATATATGGATACACATTGCATTTTATATACGCAGAAAATAGACATCGACGTTGCAGTGAGATTGGAGGAGAACGTTCTGTTAACTAAGAAAAAATTTTTTGTTTTTGTGTTTATTACTTTGTTTATTTTCATTTTGGGTTGCAACGCCTTGGCATGATAGAATACATCTGCACATTGTCAATTATTATACGCATGAATAACGTGATCATGGCTGTGCAAGAGTCACTTGAAAAGGGGAATTCCTAGCAATAGAAAATCTAGAATAAATGTATTTGAACGAATCATTTCACAGTCAAAATAGACAACACTTAACAATGGCAAATGTTGTCTGGAGGAGACGAAACTGTCAATAAGAAACGTTAATGGAGCAGATAAGCTCAGATGGAGTATAAAAAAAAGACATGTGTGGGTTAGAGTGAAAATTCACCCAGAACTGTGCAAAAGACTATTATCTGAATATCAAACCGATTGTAAATGTATGAACAAGAAACTATCCTAGAAAAATAACCTATAAAATTCTGTGGATTTCCTCTTCTCTGCTGGTCAATTGAGAGAATCAACAATCACAATTTCGTACTTGGTGGAGAAAAGCGAGGCCGTCTTATAATATGGGCATATTGGGCAGTAGCCCGGGTCTCACGATGGGAAAAGAAAGACAAACAAAACTTAATTTTAATGTGTTGGGAGTGAGGTCGTCCAGACAGACCAGTTCATTCTTTGCGCCAGGGCCTAAAATATTCTCAACATGGCTCTGGAGAACCGGAATGCAGTAAAAATAATGGCCCAAGAACTACGGTGGAAAGTTTGTGTACTGAAAGAAAGCGTATATATCTATTTGTCAAAAATGTACTTGTAAACTGGGCTCAGATGTTCATACCATAGAGCAAGTTTTCACAAACTGAGATCTGCAGGACCCCTGAGATCTGCTTCATATACTTTTAGTTTCGTAGCTAAATATGAGAAATACACCGTTCACAGTTTCAAATAAAATACTATGAGGTATTGCCGCGAAAATCAAAATGCGTCCGTTATACCAGATTTATCCCGTTTATAACGCACAGGATTATATTTTCCGAAATCAATGACAAATTCTTAAAAATGTCAGAAAAAAAAAATGATGTAATTGCATTTGGCGTTTTAGATTTTTTGTTTAATAATCCTGGTGCGCTTAGTCTAGAGAGTTCTGTGAGTGCGGAAATTTTGAGAAGCCCTGTCAGAGAGCAATCTATTTTTGGTCGTCAAAGTGTCTTTTAATGTGGGCCAGCTTAGAGCAGATTCTGTAATAAGAATAGATGTTTGTTTTCCAATTTTGCACTAAAGTTCTCTCACCGATACGAAACTATAACACGCAGTTCCGTAAATTGTCGAGGTGTGATGTTTTTACTGAGGCAATGAGAAGAAAGAAAGCAAAAATATGGAGAACGAAGGCGGTAGCATAAAGACTGAGGTGTACCGAATAATATATGGTTGAAAGGTTCAAATAACAAAGATGGGGATAGTAGTTCGAATGATTTGTGAAATGTAGGAGTGACTTGTCAGTCATCCGATAATTATTACAGAAGAACTTGTGTCACTACTTTCATAAAAAACCACAGTTATGAAACTCACTGCTTTGAGCAAATATATACAAAAATCTTTTAAAGAAAGAAGTTGGCTATATATATATATATATATATATATATATATATATATATATATATATATATAGAGAGAGAGAGAGAGAGAGAGAGAGAGAGAGAGAGAGAGAGTGAGAGAGAGGAAGTGGGGGAGAGAGTGAGAAGGGCGTGAAGACGTGGATGGGGTCAAGGAAGAGATAGAGGGAAGCATAAAGTTGAAAAAGTGAGAGAATGAAAGACTTTTAAAGAAAGAAAATTTAGCTAGATAGATAGGTATATAAAGAAAGAGAGGGAGAGATATTGAAAGAGAGTGTGAGAAATAAGTAGTTAAGAGGAGGAGGGGGATAGGATAGATAAAGGCAGGCAAAAGGGTAAAAATACGGTGAGCAAATGAGTTTTTAATGATAGAAAAGTAAGCAAATTAGATAGAAACTACATTTGTATATATATATATATATATATATATATATATATATATATATATATATATATATATATATATATATATATATTGACAGACAGACAGAGAAACAGGCCGAACAGATATACTGATAGGGAGAGGGCAATTGATGGAGGACTAAAAAAAAGAAGGCAAGATGGTAGAAGTAGAGAAAAAAGAGAGACTTTTGAAGGGAAAAAAGTTGGCTATCTAGATTGGTTTTAGAGATAGAGAAAGAAAGAGAGGGGGAGAGAGAGACGGTAAGAGGAAAAGAAAAAAAGTGAAATTGAAAGAAAGAAAAAATTGGAGAGAGAAAGAGAGAGAAAGGGAGAGAGAATGTGTGTAAGACAGGAAAGGGGAAAGAGAGAGCGAGGGAGAGAGGAGAGAAGAATGAAAGCAAAAAGATATAAAAATAGACAATATTTCCTGAGGTTCCACCACCCACCCACCAACATATCCCGTTGGACAATCATCTACTTGCTTGTTTGTATGTGCCTATATATGTGTGTGAACGGGTGATAGAATGAGTGAGTGAGCACTTGTATGCGAGTCTGTGTGTGAGTGACTTCTAAATGTACATGTATGTGATAGAGGGAGTCTATGTACATGTCTGTGTGTGTGTGTGTGTTCACTTGAGCTTTCAACGTCCCCCAACAAACAACAGAGACAAGATGCAGACGATCAGCTCCTCTCCCCTCTTCCCAACCAACCCCCAGTCCTTATCTACAATACGAACACCAAAACTGCATCTCAACTACCACTTTAGACTGTCATCAAGTACCAATATAAACAATTTTTTTTTTCTTTAAAGGAATTATTCAAATTCCCTCTTGTATTACGAAACTGACATTTCGGGTCTCTCATGACAAATAAGTTTGGGCTCTCGTATGATCAGCAACTGCAACTATGACAACTCAAAATGCATGACTAAGCACTTTTAGGTTCAGCTCAGTGGTAAAAGCAGAGGACCATATGGAACGATACCTTGTCCCGAGCAAACTCAAAATTAAGGCGATCAAATTTTAAAAAATACACCAAGTAAGATCTAAGAAAAATGCCCCTAGCAAATTTTAAAATACGCAAGGTTGAGAAATACGCTATGCAAATTTGAAATATGCAAAGTAAGACAAGAAATACGCAATGCAAATTTAAAATACGTAAAGTAAGTGAAGAAATACGCCATGCAAATTCAAAATATGCAAAGTAAGTCAAGAAATACTCCATGCAAATTCAAAATATGCAAAGTACGAAAATTGAAAAGTACGTTCGGCGAATTAGAAAAATTCGGTTACTGCTAGAGTTAATTTTTCAAGTGAAATTAGTTGAACATAATCTCTGTGAAATTCATGTTTTTTCTCCCTCTTGAGTCCCTGCTAAAAGCTAACATCCATAATTTCTAAGTGTGCCCCCGCCCCATCGATGATTAAATGGAATATTTGTCATTCTTTCCAAAATAGACTATAATGCAGAATATGTGTCGTTGATCGCCACCACTATAACGAAGACCCGTACATCTAACTATATTTTGAAATTTGCATGGTGTATTTTTCAGTTTGCTCACCCGAATTTCACATTTGTTCGGAAAAAGGGGTATCTCTGAGTGTGATCTTCGAAATCCCAACGATGAAAAGTGGACGAAAATTTTGATATCAAACATGTATCATATAAAAAGTGAAAGTAGGTAAGTCTGCATTCATGTCTGTTCCAAGTTGTAGGCCACTGTATAACACTTGGGGAACTGAAATTTGGCATGCGTATACGTCCTTTCAAGGCGAAGATCATAGGCTATATGACTTTTTCTTACTAAATATACGAGATGGATCAAAATGTTTTTGTTTTTAATGATTTAACCAATCTAAGGAGCGTCCACGACATAATTTGATTTTTAATCAGAAAAGTGCGAATAATGGGATCAAATTGATTTTGTAGTTGATAGGATATTTTTAATTTTTAAAGATATGTTTTGTTTATCTTATTTGTTTTTGCTAATCTTTAGCCAAAAGCTTTACAACGGCTTGCTATGGACGCTACTTTGGATTATCTTGTAATACTAAACAGATTCTTCTGATTAGAATTTGTTGCTTTCGATCCTTACCAAATTCTTTTACTTTCTGCTATTCTTTTCTCTTGTGCTCAGTGGCTGAAATAGTTGCGTTCAGAGTAGTAACTGAACCTGGAGCAGCTGTCTTATATTCATGTATTCTTTAGAAATATTTAAAGATCCGCCAGCACAGTCAATAAGTGAACAACCACAGCTTCAAGGTAGATTTTATGCATGGCATCTAGATATTATTGATAAACCCGTGAAGATAAGGTCCCCAAAAAGTAAAGACAAAAACTTGTTTTACAAGAATTAAGAGAAAACATCCTTTTAGAGGGAGTCTAGTACTGATGCTAATTTTCAAGTCTGTAAATAAAGCGGTATGGTCAGGAGCATTGGGGCAAATAAGCATCCAAATACATAAAAAAAATACACGCTCTTATAAAAAAAGATGGAATCCTCTGCCATCTGTGATGACTACGGTTATTCAATATTTTTTACTTCACTAAAATAGTTCAATATTCACATCCATCACGGTACAATTGGAGGTTTTGTAATTGTTAAAGCAGATAGCAGATTATAATGTTCGTTAGTGTACGTATTTCATTACAGCGGGAAAATGTTATGGCATATTTTTGCATATTTTAGAACGATAGATGCGTATTTATGTCCTGAAGTCAATACAATAGAGGAGAACGGGGATAGTTGTTGGGATTTTACTATTTTTACCTCCTACCCTAAAAAAAAACAAAAAAAACTACAAGAGGTAACTTAAAGACATTTCTGCTGTGAGAAGGTCATTTTGTTTACTTTCATGAACACCAAATAGAAAAATGATACATTGTTTTATTCCCGATATATAACAGAAATTATCGTTCAAGGTAACTGTATACAACTCGCCCCATATGTCGGGCATGTTGTTACATAGCGTGGGGTAAGTTGTTACTAATATAAAAAATGACGAATTCTTTAGGAGACTACTTACTTAAGGCTACTTACAAATTCATTTTTTGCCACCCATTCAGAAGCTCCACAACAAGTTTAAAAATTTATAATGTTTATCATAAATATTGAACAAAAATGAGTCTCTCATCCACAGTCATCTCGATCTGTACATTTCTCATGGGCCCAATCTTTTACACTGCACCAATCTCTCTCCCGGGACAGAGTTTGACCAATCTCTACCGCGTGCATGACACAACGATCTTTAGTTGCCGTTTTCTTCCTCTTATTTCCAGCAGATTTCTAAAACTGTTCAAAGTCCAGTTTCCTTTGGGTAAGTTTTCATTTTTCCTTTTAGGGACTCTTATTATTTCATCTCCTCAGGTGTGTCAATTAATATAGCTGTATGGCATTTTCTTTGTTGCTAACCCGTTGTGTCTTTCTCGGCCTAGCCTCTCTCAACGGTAGCAATGCCTCAGGGGTTTCGTTTACGTCAGTTGTATTTGATTCGGTCATATTTCATATGGGGCGAATACTGGCGTACCAACCAGCCCCGAACTGAACATTTTATCCCCTGGCGTAATTTTGGCAATTCAGTCGAATTTTCGAAAAAAAAAAAAAAACACGTCAAATATAAAGACAGCCGTTTCAGATAATTATTTGTTATATCACTTTATCATGGGCGTTGCAGAGCCAGTATTTTCTGTATTTGTCCAGCTCGTCTCGTCATTTTACTTCCTGTTGGATAAAATTGTACGTATGATATCTGAGAACCCATGATGTGAATCACGATGTCCAGTGGTTGTCTGACCTTTTTGCAACATGTCCAGCCCATTGTCATTTGAGTTTTCTAACGGTTTCTTTGATGTCTCGGACTCCTGTCTTTTCTCTGATATACAGTGCGGTCTTCTGATCTCTCCATATGAGGTTGAGCATGGTTCTCTCCTGTGCATGTTGCATGGTTCTCAGTTTGCAGGTCTGTCTCTTGGCTAGGTTCCATGTTTCAGCTCCGTAGGTGACTATCGGGAGAATGCATTGGTTGTGCACTCTTCTTTTTAGGATTAGAACGATTTCTCTTGTTCTCGAAAGTCGAGCTTGCTCTGCTGAAAGTGTGCCAACCTAGTGCGATTTTTCTTTTGATTCCTTCTTCTGACACAAGTTTTACTGAGTAGCAGTCTCTACAAAGTCGATAAATATTTTCGTCGAGGGCAGAATAATTAACCAAGGCGTTCGAATTCTTTTTCTTTCTTTTTAGTTTCGGAGAGCGTTTTCCGTCGTGACTTTCATTCTCTCACAATATAGTCGATGTGAATGCCAATGCATGACAAGAAGCTGAGCACCACCTGTTATCGCCTGTTGCAACTAACTACATTATCTCGACGTCTTATCCGCCATTTTTATAATCAGAGTGCAATAAGAGACAGTTTAAACAAACAAACAAACACCATTTGTAACAACAACAAGCCAAATATTGGCCAACAAGATGCAAATACTCTATAGATTCCAAAAAAGAAGACCCGTCGTACTTGAAGGCATTCTAAATAAAATTTTCTTTGGCTAGGGGCTGGGAGTGCTTCTATTGTTTTATAACGAGAAGCCTGCTTCCACTGAAAACAAAATAATAAAAAAAAAACGAATAAAAACGCCCACCACAGTAAAACCTGCAAGTAAAAAAAATACTTACCAACCTTTCATATGAAGTAACTCTAAAGATCTTGACAGTGACTGTAGAATCAGTCGAAAGCGCTCGATCTGAAATAAAATTCGGTCAATTCCCACATCAGTTTGACCCAGAAAATCATTCTCTTAGGAGACAACAGGATAAACTACTGAAATTGAAACGTGCATATATTCATATACATATATATATATATATATATATATATATATATAATACGATGTAACATAACATAATACAATATCAGATGCGTGATGGGTTTATTTCATAGAGTGCTTAATACATTCAACATTAAACATTAAGTTGATTTAGAGTAAGGCTTAGAATAAGCAAACATATATATATAGTCATGCACAGGCACGCACAAACACACACACACACACTTACACATATGTGTGTATACGTGCGTGTGTGCACATGTGAGTGCGTGTGTGTGATTATGACTGTGAGCCTGAGTGTGTATCTCCGTGTGTGTATCAGGTTGTATGTGTATACATGTCAATATCTTCGGTCATCCTAACTATCACAGTCATCTGCAACAGTAAGTAAAAAGCGTAAAGATTGAAATAAATCAAAACAAGAGCTCACCACCTTTCTAGGACAGCATAAGGAAATTTACGTCGTCCAAATGATAAATATACATTTCCCCTGTAAAGAGCTGGTCCCTCCTGCAGGGAAAATATCCACATCTATATGCATATATGTGCATATTTCTGACAACAGTGGTCCACTGCGTGAGGTGTTGAATTACCTGACGAGAGAACAGGACTGGTGTTTTAAATCTCATTAAGCTACACACGTCCAGTCTGGACAGGTATATGAGCAGAGATATACATTTACAGCCATGCCTTGAATAGGGCAGTTTTGATTTGTGCTGCTTCTCATGTTATACGGTTAAAGTGTCGTTTAACAAATCAATGTAACTAGGTATAAGCTGGGGGAGAAAACGCATCGAATTGTTATGGAACCCTGAACAGTGCAGTTTTAGATAGTACCGGGAATCTTCGAACAAATTAATCGCACTAATCAGGGTATACCAGAACAGATAGGAGATATATATATATGCACGAGTGTGTGTGTGTACGTTGAGAAAATGGATGAGATTTATATGACATGATGGAGAATTTAATAGACAATATGAAAACTCAAAATACGATCCATTTTCCCCACACGCATATATATATATATATATATATATATATATATATATATATATATATATATATATATATATATATATATAACCTGCCCCTCGTAGAATTGGCTACTAAAAAACCCGAGATATATATATACATCAACCTTACTGACCGTCCAGTTCTGCGTGGGGCACAGTTAGGTTGCCAGCCTCTGGGTCTAAAGCGAAGGTTTCGATCCTACCTCATGGGATAATGGATAGTCTATAGCCACACTGAAGAGTTGTAATACAACGAAACTGCTGTCTGTGGATTTACATATGTGTATGTGTGTGTTCATACTCATTAGGCTTAGCTTAGTTTGGCATGAAGACACAAGTTTGGAATATCCAGTGAAGCTTGAACTCACTACATAGTACCATCATCAAAAGCATCTAGTTCATGTATGTGCATGTGTGTGAAATATTGATATACTATCATATTATGTCCGTTTCATGATAAGAAATGCGAGGCAGTATGGTGGCTTTACTCCGTGGTCATCTGGATTCGTGTCTCGGATAATTGTTGAAACAATTATAAATTCGACAACATTATTGAGAAAATTAAAGAAATACTGAATACATCTTACTCAATAGAAACCGTCTTTTGGCTGCATGCTGTGTTGGAATGCTCGATTTTATGAGGTGTTTCTTTCGGCTTTTGTTGGACCCTGAAAAGATATTTTAAAAAAGCACAAACGTGACTGGACCCGATTTAGCATAAACGCACATTGTAAACTGAACCACGCACATTCACCAGTAAAAATCTTTTTTTAACTATTGAGAGTCAGACCAATTTTTTAAAAAAGAAGAAGAAACCTATATTGGTGAGAGCTTTGGTCAACAGTTTCTACCAAGAATTCATCTTGGAGTTGCTTTCATCCTTTACAAATAACAACCGCGCATGCGTGTAGGCGGATATACAATTCTTTACCTGTCCACACTCACATATATGAATACAAGTATATATATATATATATATATATGTATATATACTTGTATTCATGTATGTGAGTGTGGACAGGTAAAGAATTGTATATCCACCTATACATATATATGTGTGTGTATATATATATGTATGTATATATATATATATATATATATATATATATAGTGCCATCCACAGACAGCTGTTTCGTAGTATTATAACTCTTCAGCGTGGCTATAGACTATCTATTATCCCATCCAGTACCACGAGGTAGGATCGAAACCTTAGCTTCAGACCCGGAGGCTGGTATCCTTTCTCTACTCCACGGAACTAGATGGTCTGTAAGGTCGAATTTAAGCGATCTATCTATTTATCGTATATATTCCTCATCCACCAGAGTGCTTCATTTCATGTTGGAAGAGCATTGCATAAGCTTACAATGAACGAGTTACCTCACTTAATGAGTGCTCAACCCTGAATTGAGGAGCATTAATTATTGTGTCATCCACAGAGAGCTGTTTCGTTGTATTACAACTCTCGTATGTGGCTATAGACTATCCATTATCCCATCCAGTACCACGAGGTAGGATCGAAACCTTAATTAGTGCAAAATGACAAATCAGAAGACATTTCATACTGCCTAGTAAATTCTAATCCACATCAATACAATAGCCATGTACATATGTGTGTGCGTGTGCATATATATATATATATATGTGAGTATATATATATATGTGTGTGTGTGTGTGTGTGTGTGTGTGTGTGTGTGTAGGTATATATATATAGGTGAATAAAATACTTGAATATATGTATCCTGAACATTTCGAGTACACTCAGATTAGCTTAATTCGGTTGGGGTATCCCTTTGGTGAACCTGCTAAAGGGTTGTCCATAAAAACTTGAGGGAATAAAGTCCTGGTCTCGACTAAACTGAAG
>OY735205.1:68697270-68709770 GCA_963457665.1 Thysanoteuthis rhombus | reverse complement strand
TTAACAATGGAGAGAGAGAGATAGAGATAGATAGCCAGAGGGAGAGCAATTGGCAAAAAAAATGTCCAGCCCGATGGAATCCGGTCGAAGAATTTGAGAATGAAGCCTTATTAACATACACAAATAAGCATGTGTATACAGTCGGGGAAGTGTTGAGTCATGCATCGAAGCGATTAACATAACCAAGCTGTTCCATATGATCTTCTATGCATGATTCGATATTTCGAGTACGTTGGCTATCTCCTGCATCGTATAACGTTTATTATTCTCAGGTGATATCTGGATTTGATTGCTCTTAATCTCAAATTGTTTATCCGACTGTGGAGTATCTTTCAGTGAGATATATCCGGCAAAAAAGTTCTGTATCAACTTTTGACACGTTCACTCATTCACAGTACCTTCTTTATAAATTATCCAAATCTTTTGGGGGTTTTCACATGCAGTCTTTTTTTCTCAAAACTATAAAGACATAACAGGTCTGGTTAGTCACACAATAGAAACCGTCACACGAACAACGTATTTTGGCTCCCTGTCGTGCTGGGGCGATGGACAATTTGAAAGAGGGGTGATCAATGAAAATTTACTCATACTGTTTTTTGGGGGGGGCAGTGATCACTAAATAAAACAAGCTTGAAATGCTACTAGACTCTAAATAAGATCAATTCAACATGAACTCACATTGTTAATTGAATCCTCCCACTAAAAACAATGTAGGCAGATTTTCTTCTGTAGACATAATAAGGAGCAAATATTTACATTTTCAGTCCTCTTGTTCATTGGTCTTACCTGGGCGAGTGATACGTACATAACCAGCGAGTGAGATCAGCTTGAAAACTAAAGAAACCTATGTTGACATTTCGGTGTCAGTTTTGTTTGACGATGTAAAATATGCCGAAATTTTTTTTAATCCTTAGTGTAAACAAAATACATCAATGATATGATAGCTGCCGCTATACTACTAAAAGCGATCTTTCGAAATTAAAGTTAATTAAAACTAAACGATCCCAAATCATATGGTGACAATAGCATGAATTACTTTTTGATCGATCAAATATCATGCACATCGTTACAGTCCAAATACTATTTAGCTTCTAACACGATTCTCGATTCCAATATTCGTCAATATCAATTTAGCGGGCAGTTTTGACAAGAGGACAACCAATTTGCTCGAGAACACGTTTGCATAAACCCTTAAAAATACAATTTTTGAATTTGTTTTTATTAAAGGAAAACTGTATATTTCCAAAGCAAGTGCACTGATTTTTATCAATATCTTTTATTTGAGAAATGAATGACAATATCGGGAGTTCTGTTTTCAAAAGCATGGAAATTCATTCCAACGTTTTGTCCATTATCCAAACTTCTACACAGAATAATGAAAGTTGAAATCAGGAAATACATATTCCCAAATGCTATTACAATTATGGGTAGGTTTTTTTGGGGGGAAACGGTTATGTTGAATGTTTATTGGGATGTAAGTGAGGGTGGAAGTGTCAAAGAAATTCGAAGCTTGTATACGCACGCATCTACACATAATAGATACGCTTTAGTATCAATGACATGTACACAAAATGCCTATTACTTAAACAAAAGCCCTTTCATCATATCGAAACAGAGATAGAATTTCCCAATCTACCATAATCGGGGTAAGGACATATTGTTTCCTTTATCTTCTTTCACGACAAGCTTCAAATTTATTTGATACAACTACACTCCTATTCTATCATCCCCCTGACACACTCCCACTTACATTCCTATTGGCATTTGACACGACCGTTACCAGAAAGAACAACCGACAATTCAAATTGCATTTGAGAAGAAGTGTTTTCTAATATTTCTTTTCATTATCCAGTGAAGAAGTCCCGAGAGCTCAATTGATTTTAAAGCAAAATTTCCAATATTGTCATTCATCTCTCATATTGTCGGATTAATCATAATCCAATATATATATATATATATATATATATATATATATATATATATATATATATATATATATATATAAGGTGAAGAAGTCCAGAAAATAGGCAAAACGTCGGGGATAAAATGTTAATAATTTGAAAACAAAACTTCCAATATTGTCATTCTTTTCTCACATTGTCGGATTAATCATCATCTATACCAGACTGTATTCGATTTTTCTTTATTTGCAATACCTGGAATTCTCAGGTAGTTGGTGCTAAACAGACGAATATTGATGAATTTATCAAAGTAAAAAAAAAAGTTTGAAGCTTGAAAGTTAGACCATAGATACGCCAAAGGTCTTGCATTATACTTATGCAGAATAATAATGACAATATATATAGATTGATTACTGATTTTTATCCACAAAAAGTGGAGGTAGCATTATGTCTGAAATTGCATTTCCTCGAGTAAATAAAGTATTCTTGGATGAGGATCTAGCAAGGGACATTACTCTCATTTCGGTATGTCAGTCAGTCAGTAATGGTGATCTAAATAAAGAATACGGGAATGAAAAAAATACTTTTACATTGGAATTCTATCATTGTATGATAATAATGTTTTTGGCTTGTTAAATCATGCTACATTCGGACATGGTTTCGTTCCAGTTACGACTCCATCATAAGCAAAACTGTTCGTACTTCTGTTAAATTACTAGACTGGCGATTTGATCGAGAAATCAAAAATCAAACAATATTCTTTGACCCTCCTCTTAACTTAATCGATGTCACCCTTGAAGGTCACTTGAAGTGGTCGGTGTTTCCTTTTAGTAGGTGCGGTCTAGATTGTAAATTACGATCGATTGGAAAATTTTCGTCTACCCGGGAAAATCACGGGCATGGATATGTTCGAACAAGGAACGAAGATCGAAAATAGCAACAAGTGTTTGAATATTTTCCTGAACAGCGACGGGATGCAGTGTTTTGGCTACGTTTTAGTAAGGTTTATATTTCAATGTAGCTTTTTTGAAACTCTCAAAAACAAGACAAAACAACTCTCAAAGCTGCATTTCTTGCTTGAGAAACAGTGTTCTGAAAGGGTTTCAGCAAGTTTAGGAGTTATGGCATATTTGTACATAGAAATGGAAAACAAGTCTAAAAGCATTTTTAAATTGAAAAACAGTTTAAAGAGGAGTAGCATTTCTGGCTTGAAAATCAGGGTTTTCAAGGGATTTAAGTAAGGTTCAGTGCTATTGCATATTTATCCACAGTATTTCTGGAACTCTCAAACAGAAGGCGTAGATTCTAAAATGTTTTAAAACACACACACACGCACATATGTGTGCGTGTGTGTGTGTGTGTGTGTGTGTTTGTGCGTACGTGAGTACGTTAATTAGTCTGTAACGTAATCATGAGTGAAACATTCATTGTAAACCAGAAATATACATTTTCAGCATAACCTCTTCCGTTATCAATGAACTTAGTCGAAAGTTTCTTCATAAATCACAGAAAAAAGACATTATCCACTTCACATATTAGAAATATTCAACCGAAATATTGGTTTCTACAGTATCCTAAGTGAATTCTGTTGTCTGTCTACTTAGCTATCTGGGTGTGCGTCACACGTACAGACCAAACCAATGGAGCTAGATGGCTAAAAATTCAAATAGTTCCTCCTTATTATGTCTAGAAAAATCATTTTTTTAAATTCGCCATAAAAGGGGTTTTATTGTGGGTTCAATTTGCAATGTCAGTTCATGCTAAATTGTTCCCTTGGTTTGAGTCTGACAGTGTTTACGCTTGCTCTTTCGGACTTTTCCCAACAAAATACGTGAGAAGTGACTTATTCATTGATCACCTTTTTTTTTCTTATTTTAAAAGATTCAGCATCCCAAACACAACATGCTGCCAAGAGACGTTGGTTTCTTTTGAATGACTCACCAGACCGGCATATATAGTATTTCACACCGGCATAACGCACTACGAGCGTATAATGCGCGCTTCCCAATGTTTAGGCTAATAGTCGTGAAAAAATGAAAACAAAACATTCCAACGTTTTAATGGCTTATATGTATATATATATATATATGTATATATATATATATATATATATATATATATATGTGTGTGTGTGTGTGTGTGTGTGTGTGTGTGTGTGTATGTTTGTGAACCCATGTTACTCTCTTGGATTAAAAAAATATTACTGAGTGTTGCCCGTCACTTGACAGAGTCTTAATCTTCGCAGTCTCAATCTTCAAGAACAAGAAAATCCCATTAGTCCTAAAGGGAAGGGTTAACGATAAATGCATACCCCTAATAGTCGCCTATGGAGCTGAAACATGCCACCAAAAGAAAGGATTGAACCTTAAACTGAGACCCATGCAACAGGTATAAAGGGGAATCATGCCGTTCATCACACGGGGAGAGATCACAAAACATTAGAGGAAAAACAGGAGCCAGCGATATAATAGAATCCATTAGAAAACTCAAATAGGTCGGTCATGTTCCCAAAATCTCAGACAACCGCTGGACATTATGACTCACAACACTGATCACCTGAGATCATATGCAAAATTGTGGCTAGCAGAAAAAATAGCCTGACGAACTAGACGAATTCAGAAAATATTGGCTCTGCGACGCCTATGATAGAGAGGTCTGGCGAAATCTTGGAGATAGTCGATGTCCAATGACAGATGCTAAGATGATTATGATGATGATGATCATACATTAGGTATTGTTGGTAATATCAGAGTTTGTCAATTTTGGTCATCCATACTTCAATCCTATTGTGAGACGCACGTGAGTTTAAGCCTGTATCTATTCAGTTGAGATGAGCAACATTTAATTTAGATTATTCGAGGCGGGCGTATTTTTCGGTATCGTGTGCAAAATACAAAAGATGTATGTAATGTACACTTTTAGACTTCAACTTGACACAGAAATTCAAAAAACATCCTTAAACCTATCCTTCATTCCTGTTGTAACCTTGTTTATTTACATTGGTGACTTCATCAGCAAAATAGGTTGGGCTAAACAGTACTTCCCCTTTGGTACTTCCCCTGTGGGTTCGAATTCCACTTGAGGCTTATTCTTTATTTTCTGATCAACGCTGTGTTTTCTTACCAAATTGGTCCGAGCAAAAGTTGCGATAAAAAAGGAACTAATGAGAATTAGATGACGGTGAAAAGTAATTAAAAAAATATTAATTTGAAAAAAAATCTATTTGGCTAATTAATTGCCATTACATCAAATATCAAGAACATTGTTAGAATAGAAAGTTTTTATCTATTTAATTTTTCCTTGTAATGAAACACAACGTCTACTAAATCATTCTTCTTCGTGCATTAACTGCGTTGTTAAGGTCTTTATGAGAGCAATGCAGTGCCTGCCTGAATATTTTGTTGTTAGTTATATCCACCAACCCCTGGGGCAGTAAAGTCTAGTACGCAGACGATTTTCATCTAATATAAAAAAAAAAAATAGTTAAAACGAAATAAAAAACAGAAAAAAATATACAAATGCTGTTTGTAGCTGAACAATCAACCATTTTTTCGATAATATCCTAATCTAAGATACGGTATTGTTATCATTTACTGATTCTTTCAGACTTGTATTTGCATCTCTCTATATATGTATATATCAACGTTCTCGATCTGTACACTTATCGAGGGTGTTGCGTTGTTTGATGCACAGGCGATTTTTAGTAAGACTCACTTTCGGATTACAAAGCCTGTCAAAGTTTCGTTCTGTTCAAGGGACTTGGTATTCCCCAGCAGCCATCCATCTAAATACTGACCAGGCTCGACGTTGCTTAACCTCAGTGATCCTATGAGACTCGGTCCAACTACAGTTTTGCCTCAGTGTGAGGTTCCTCACTCCTGGTCCATGTGCTGAAAGCTTAGGGAAAGACATTGAATACCATTTTGAAAGTTGTCTTGGAACTTCCACGTGAAAATAAGTCATTTCCCTCGTGTGACAACTGGACCAAGCAACACACTGTGTTTTATATGTTGGGCAATAATTTCAAAAAGTGGCTTCGTATGGCATTATTGGAGGTCAAATAAAACGTCTTTTCAGGATTCCAACCACATTATGTGATCGTGTAGTTTAGAATTTTATTTTTGGATTCATGACTATTGACTGACTCCAGGATTCTCTGTTTGGTATATAGGAAGACCAAATAAAACAAATCTTCTAAATGGACGGGAAACTTCAACGACACTCGAGCTATTGTCTGTATTGCTTTTCGCCCTTGGTCCTCAGTCGCAAGCACAAGGTTTACCGATTCCGATACCGTATCGTAGGGTCACCCAGGTGTGTCTCGGGTGAAAAAGCCTGACGGTGCCAACACTCAGTCTAAGCTTCCTCAATCCTACTCATTACATTGAGTGTTTAGCAGGGAGGTATTAGGTGCCTCTTTTAAAATCTTCACTGTAACTAATCCATAGATTAAACCCATGACCTACCGAACCAGTGATTAGTATTGCTTTCTTTTTTTTTCTTCTAAATTTTGGAAGTGTCAATTCTTTCTAACGATTGTGTAAGGAAGCATCGAGGGTATTCGGGTGTACAGGTCGGGTACGGAGGTCGGGGAATCAAGCATGTGTGAATGTTCTTGTCTGGTGAGGCAAGGCAAACATTTTAAGTGTAAATGCAGCGGTTGGGAAATAAGAACTAAAACTGTCAAAGTCACCTCCGGTCGCTAAAAGGAAGAACAGGTGCTCAAGATGTGGAGTGTCATATAATGGCGGTCAAAGAAGAAAACAATGAAAATGGATACTTATGTACAGACATGGGGATGGAGAAATAGCAGGAGGTATATATATATATATATATATATATATATATATATATATATATATATATATATATACGAATTCGTACATATTTTAAAAGTATACACGCACGCACACATACATATCAGAACACCGTAGCCCCATCGACAATCTACAGATTTTTTTTCTCTTTGCTCGTCTGTGAGTGTGTGTCCGGGTGCTGCTGGTCACGTTTTTGGGCTTCTAACTTGAGAATTTGCATGAACGCACTACTACACACCATCTACAAAAGAAGTTTTTTCAAAAAAGTACTTTTTGGGTATTTAGAGCCATTTTTGGACCAGCAATGCCCAAACCTTGATATTGTTTTAGGTAATCAGTTCTGGTACACGGTGATTCATTTATGCAAGGTACGCATATCCCTATGTATTTTTACAACTTTTTTTTAAATCGCTCAATACTTTTATGAAGAGCAATTATATTAATAGTAATATCAATTATCATTTGAAAATCTCATGAAGAGCGAAAAAATAATACTGCAAATATATACAATTATATATTAAGAAATAGATACACATGATCCAACAGAATGATCGTAAATTGCATCATGTCATACAGAAACTTTTATTTGAAATGATCTCCCATCATTACTCACTTAATGTATCACTAGGCCTTGACAGCGTAAATAGAATAAAGAATTGAAGCGGCTACCCTATTGGTCGCAGTTCCAATCCATGCTCTATATATAGTGAAATAATGGATTCACTACTCAAATATGTTTATGTTTCTGTCTTATTCTATCTAATTTCTTTTTTTTTTTTTTTCGTTTCCCATTATCTATTTGTTGAAAATATCGGACACTTTATGAAATAAACCCACCACACATTGGATATCGAATTACTGATTTGTACTCTGCGTGTGTTTGTGTGGTTGATATATGGAACGTTGTGAAAAGTGGTGAAATGATCATGAAAATTGGGAAACAGACCAATGAAGGAATATGTTATACTTGGGCAAATCTACCTTTTCATAATTTACGTTCACTCCAGGAGGCAACCTAAAGAAGCTTATGACTATCCACCAGTTGAGCATGTAGACGGATCTGTGATGTTTTGGGTGGCAATATCTCTTGGACCATCAGAATGACAGGGGTGTACCCCCGTGGCCCACCTATCAATTTTGGATGACTGCTTGCATCCTATGGTGCAAACACTTCCCCCGCTACCATGGTACCCCCGTCTTTCATTCACACTGCTAGAGTTGTTAAAAACTGGTTTGAAATGCATGAAAGTGTACTTCAACACAGGCTTCTGCAATCAACAGATCTTGATATAATCGAGCGATTTTTGGTGTCAAACAGAGCAACAACCAAGGAAGCGGTTCCCTCCACCTTCCCAGAAGGAGTTGGAGTAGGTTATGCTCGAGGAATGGCTCAGAATTTCACTAGATACCGTTCCAAAAGCTATGAATCGTCTCCTCGATGTACTCAAGTCCTAAAGGAGGGCCAACACCAGATAAATGTATCTAAAAATTTTAAATAAAATTGATAATCAAATTATTTTGTCCAATATACTGTTTCTATTGTCCGTGTATATGTGTGTGTAAAATTTTGGCTACTTTGCGAGCAAAACTTGCATATACACGTACAAAACGCTTCTCATTAACACTCTCCATACACAACTTTGACACCAACACAATTCTATTTTTTTTCACCAGTAAATGATGAGAATTCATTATGATAATAGTTACGATAATGATAACAACCAAGCATCATCCCACCCATTGTAGAATAAATTAGAGCAGTAATTGTAATAATGTCTGGATTAAAACAATGATCATTGGTACTGGTGAAAAATATATGACTACCTCAGCCGTTAGAGAAAGATAGATAGGTGGATGGATATGGTCAGATTGAAATGAATATATAGATGGATAGCTCTAATTTCCATAGTGAGATTGGGCAATGAATGCAATTGTCTGTTTTTTATGTTGTAATTCAACTCAGTCACGATGCAACACAAGTCCTCTTGGTACTAAAACATCTTTAGTCACATACCATTATGCCATTTCCTGTAAAGGTTTTTTCTTCAGATTTTTATCGATATATATATATATATATATATATATATATATATATATATATATATATAGTCACTATTTGCTGTCTTCAAGTGCTCTTCGTAATGTAAAAAGTTCCCCGTTCGACCGACAAGAATACTCTGACGCTTTGAAATGTAAAGAGAAGACTGAAACCATACTTTGACAGTCTAAGGAAATAAGAAAGAAACGAAGAGACCAGTTGATAAAGGCATTGAGATTTCGGGGGAGGAAGTTACTGTCTGTACATTTATTGTGTATTTGCTTTGATGTTTTGATTTGATGTTTATTTTTATCATCGATTAATATTTCGTATAAAGTAGGTTTCTTTCTACCCTGACAAATATTGATCTTATGAAATGTTCTCTGTCATCAGAAATCAGCACGGTAGTTCAAGTCAATGGATCCCAAACTTTCACGGCGCCCTAAGTGTATGAGTTTTATTTTCAACTCTATTTATGTTCATGAGTTCATGCCTCTGGTTTGTGTTGTATCATCACTCTCACAATGAATGCTAATGTTCAATAAAAACAAAGGAACTTCTCATTTGTTTGATGACAAGAACTATGCCTAACCAACAATATCTAATTCAAATTAGCTTCCAAATCCAACGTGAAGCCCATGGTTAAAATTTTCAAGTTACGTCACTTTTTCTTTTCTTTTTCTAAGACGCAAAAAAATACTCTATGTGTACGCAAGACGCAAAGGCGTAATTTACGAAAATTCCCACCAAATAAAGACAGGGTGCGTATTTACGAAATATCTCAGAGTATTGCTTTATTTTACAAAAAAACGAAGGTTTTTTATTTACGATGTGACTGCCGTGTTAAACTCGACCCTGGTTTCCGCCGTAGTTCCGAAACAAAAGGAAAGAAAGGACTGATGATGTTTACGTCACAGAAGCTGTGTCGTCTGGTTCTTAGAAATGTTTAGAAGAAGGAAAGAAAAAGAAAGAAAGGGACAAATGAAGGGAGTGAAGATAAATAGAGGAAGAAAGAATGATCGATTGTTTATAACAGTGTTTCTTATAGGGGTGAATGGTTCACCCAAAGGTGACGGAATCTTCTGGGTGGTGAATGAAACTAGAGGGAATTTAATTCAGGATGTTGATTCATTATTTCGAGTTGCGTTGGAGGAGGAAATAAAACCTCGTTTTGAGAAGCTTATCTCAGAAATACAGAAACATCTTAGTCATTGACGATAAAAAATAACTCTATTTTATTGTATGCAAACTATAAAACTTTAATGAATATTCACTTCTTGATTTTTTATCATTCCTAATTTTCTGTCCATATTTTTATGATACTCAAATGGTTGGATAAAATACTCACTCGAGAAACGCCCATGTGACACATTGAATCACATAGAGAATGGCACATTACATATTAACTTCATAGCAGGAGTACATATCAAAAGATCATTTAACAAGTCCGCCCTGGCCAGGAGTGAACTGAATTTTGTGACGTATTCTACTGAGTGACTAACTGGACCTATTTTTATCTTTAACTTACTCGTATTATTTGGATTTTCGAATATTACGCTGAGGGGGTCACTGAGCACAATTTACGAATGATTTGGTTTAATGATCTTGATATTTATCAAGCTAGACCACGTATGGCATAAGGCCACTTCAGCTTGGGCGATGTCTATAAAAACAAGAAAATCATTTGAATCCTAGTATGCATAAAAACAGATTATCGAGGTTAGAGGTTGTGACTCCTTTTATTCATTCACCCTGATTACTTACCGGTCGTACAATAATGATCTCTAACTTGGAAGAATTAAAAGCCTATGACATTTATATATTTTTTACTGGACAAATTAAAAAAATAAAACAAAGAATTAAAAAATATAGTAATCAAAATAAAAAGAGGCAAGTTGATTGAAAACCATGCCAAATTGAAAAATACGGGAGGCAAATTAAAAATCACGAGAAGTAAATTGAAAATCCAAGTCACAATTTAGTTGGTTTGTTTGTTTGTCAATTCGCTTAGTGAGTTTTAAAATTAGGTTGCCATAGTTTTTAATTTGTTAGCTTTAGTTTTCAGTTTGTTTGAGAAAAGTATAAAATTTTGTGATTAATTAATTTACGATGAAAGGGGTATGCAGTCATGGATCTATTTTGGAAATCGAAGAAAGAAATTTATAAATAATAGAAATTATTATTATAACTGGTTCTGGATATAGATGCGTTATTCATTTTATCAGAACAGACATCCCATTTTACACAGTGAATATACCAGTCAATCTAGACTGCATAAATAGAATAAGCAAGTAAAAGAGGGTGTTTCAGAAATTCAACCTGCATCTGCCAGGAAGCCGTCTTAACGCGAGAGCCGCTCTTACCATTTGAGTTGAACAGCCATCTGGTAAGTTGGAAACTCTATTAACTGCTGTTTATCCAAGTCTCGTCTTTTTGGTGCACTGTCCTTATCTGCTCTTTATGTTCCTCTTAATGGGGACAATTATATTATAAAGAAATGGATACATAAATTCTCATATCGTTTATTCCCGGTCTCTTCGTCTCTTTCAACTCAATGGCATAATGATAAGTGCATCGCTACGCTGGAGCAACAACCCAGTTGGTGGCAGGTTCGAGTCCTACTGCTGCACTATTTTCTTTAATTGTTTATCCTACTCGCTTCATCTAAATTAAATGATATATTAACCGTGTATCGACTTGAGATCATCTCAAATGAGTTTCTATATGATATAATGCAATTCATAATTCACTCTGTTCGACCAAATATGTCCATTTCTCGAACACACACACACACACACACACATACACACACACACACACATATATATATATATATAAATATATATATATATGTGTGTGTGCGTGCATGTGTGTGTGTGTGTTTATAATGCACATGGAGAAGTATTTCGTTGATCCATTTTCTGTTAAAGACAACAAACAATCAAATTTTAGTCGTCTCGTAATCTCTTGTAATTTGAAATTCAACATACTTCACATGTGTGCTTATGATGATGTAACACACGATACGACGTACAAACTAAAAATTCTTCAATGGACAGAATATATAAGTCAGTTATTGATTACATTCGGGATTTCAGTGCCCAAACTTTAACACTGATATTTTTAAAGAAATATTATGAAGGCTTAATATACTTAATATTAATTAACATTATCATAAATTAGTGAGAAAGAGGGATATATACATACATATATATATATATATATATATATATATATATATATATATATATATATATATATATATATTATAAAATCTGAATATAGATAGATATAGACATATATCGTATTTAGATTCTTTATTGTATGGGTTTGAAACCATCGTTATCATAATGTAACAAGTTCTGTGCAGCAATTTAAGAAAATATCTTATAAGTGACATTTAAATGTTTTTCATGTTTGTTCAAAGGGGGGGGGGGGAGTATCCATGAGAGACAACCCATATCCATTGGAGGGTACAAATTGAAGGAGTCTTTTCCCCAGAACATTCAAGGAGTCATAAAGGAATTTTTTTTTTCGCTTTTAAGGGTCAGAATTGAAAGAAAACTTTGTTTTCCCCTTTTGAGGGTTCAGAAATGAAGGGGGGATTTTTCCTCCAATAAGAGATCAAAAGAGATGAATTTTTTTTTTTTGCATAACAGAAAATTTTAGTATTTCTTTCACACCAGAAACATTTTACCCTTTGATGGCAGGTATTTCAGCAATCTGTATATAAAAGGGGTAAAA
>OY735205.1:68647270-68692270 GCA_963457665.1 Thysanoteuthis rhombus | reverse complement strand
AGGGAGGTGAGTGTGTTGAGTTTTGACGAAGATGCGGTCAGTCGAGTGTTTCAACGAGATGCAATATCAATTTGCCTGGTCTCATGCTGATATTAGAGCAGCTGATCTAATACAAGACGAAGGGATCGGATGTCCACACAGTGGCTGTCTTTTTTAAACAAGTGTTTTCTTTTTCTTTATCTGTATTCTTTTTTAAAAAAATCTTTGTTTTAATTCGAAAGGAATAAAAGAGAGAAGAAATCGGGGAGACTAGGAGAGGGAAAAGAGTAAGAGAGGAGAAAAGAGTGTTTGAATTGAAAAAGGAGAAAATTGTGGAAGAAGGAAGGAAGAAAGTATGGAGCAAGGAAAGAGAGGGTTATTGGAAGGAGGGGTGGGAAGAAATGAAGTAGGGAACGTGATGGAAGAAAATATAAGATTAAAAGAAAGAAAATGAGGAAAGGACTGGCTGAAGACTAGAGAAAAGAGAGAAAGGAGGAGGAAAGAGGTGTAGGTTGAGATGAAAGAAAAAAGGGGAATAACGGCGAGAGAGGGGTATGACAAGAAAAAGAAGGAAAATCATTACAAATGATGGAAGAAAAAATGAAGAAAAATTGGTGGAGATCAATATCACAACAGAGAAAGGAAGGAAAGAAAGAAAGAATGATGGAGGGAAGGGAGGAGAGAAGGAAGAAAGAGAGGAAGGAAAGGAGAAAAGAAGAAAAGAAGGAAGAAATGAAGGAATGAAGGAAGGACAGAAATGAAAACTCTGCGGAAAAGTGAAAAAAATAAAATAAAAAATAAAACAAGAAACATTATCAAGGGAGAGGAAGGTTTATCGCCTGAAAACAAAAAAGAAAAAGATGAATTAAAAAAAAGTGTATGAAGAATAAAGGAGAAGTGAATGAAAAAAAAAAACGAGCGGGAATAGACAGTCGAAAATCAAAAGATAAAAGAAGCAATAATGAAAGTTTCTGGCGAATGAATGAAAAAAATGAATGAAGCGAAGAGAAATGAAACACAAAAAAAAGGGACTTAAAAGGAAGTAAAAAAATCTTTCAAAGTGAAAAGATACGAAAAAAAGAGAACAGAAAGAAAGAAAGAACGAGAAGGAGGAATGGAGAAGTAATGAAGGAAGAAATGCAACGAAAGAAAAGGAAAAAAAACATTGCGAGGAATGAGAGATGAAAAGAAAGAAAATATTGAGGGAGATGAGAAGAATGAAAGAAAGAAACAAAGAAACAGAGAGAGAGAGAGAAAGAAAAAAGAAAGAATGAAAAGGACAAAGAGGGACGAAGAAAAAAAGAAATCTAGAGAGAGAGAGAGAGAGTGAGAGAGAGAGAGAGCTTACATGGAGATTTTTGGATTTAATAAAAGGTAGAAAAAGTGGTAAAAAAAACTTTAGACTTGAAATATCAGGAGACAAAAAAGAGTTAAATCGGCAAATTTTGTATCGCTATGTCAGCTCGTCATTTGGGGGGGGGGTCTTGTGTACTAGAGATGTTTGCACATCTAAATGAAAAGAAAAGGTCCTCCTCGATTTGCCCTTTCCACATTTTTTTCCATACGCTAACATCTGTAGTACCTATGACCCTTATTAACTGAAAAGGCTGACACAAAAGTTGCCGATTTAGCTCTCTGGGGGTTAGATTTAGTTTTCCCTTGGTACATTTATCTCCTATAAGTCACTGACTGACATATCGGAACAACATTTTAAAGAATGGGGCTTCTAAAGGAAGGAGCTATCTAAATAAAAGTTCTTTCAAAGGAGTAGCTATTCAACGGAGGGAGCTTTGAATGGAATGGGCTTTCAAAGAAAGGTTTTTTATTAAGTAATCCATGGAATCGAACGAGCATATCAATGGTCGAATTTTCAGGCTTATATTTTTAGAAACCTTAAACCAAACTTTCCAACATAGGTCAAAATAGGTTTCTTCAGTTTTCAAGTGATCTTCGTTAGTTCTACGACTGGCTACGTGTGTATGTGTCACGCATACAGGTCGCAACAACGTTGCTAGGAAGCTGAAAATTCAAACATTTACTCGTTATTACGTCTAGGACCCCCCCCCCGAGATATATTTAGTGTGGGTTCAATTCACAATGTACGTTCATGCTAAATTGTTTTTTCAATTTGCGTCCGACAGAGTTCTCGCTTATCTTTTTTTTTTAGGGGGGGATTCAGACTTTTTTTTAGTAATCATCACCCAGTAAAAGACGAGAGGGTAACTCAATAACTGATCGATTCTATTTCATATTTTTATCAATTGATCATCCCCCACACGGCATGCTGCTAGAAAGACGTTAGTCATGTGACGTTTCCTATTCAGTGAATAACAAGACAGAACCTCCCATATTTTTTTCATAATTATTATTCTCAACGTTGATCCAGGTGACCTTTGTTTTTGAATGCCGTCATCATTATTCTCGGGCGCCATCTTTGTTTGTCGATTTTTCATTTCTTTCAAGACAGAAAATGACGTCGTCTTGGGATTTACATTATCATACAACCATCTGTGTTTATCTGAAAAACGTTATGTAAATCCTTAGTTGACTTGGTTGAAAACAAACAGAGGGGCCACAAACAGAAGGAAAAGAGAAGAAAAAAAGGATTTCGATTTAAAAAAATGTTAGGTCTTCTGCACCCAACAAGAAAGGAAAAAGGTTGACACATACTTACAGAGTTGCTTACAAGTATTTGGATGAAACATTAATTCAGTGTATGGTTTGGTTTCGAGGCTTAAAAACAGAAAATTTATGCAACGAAGACTAAATTTGAATGCAATCAGAACCACAAGGTTGTGTATTTGTTCATGTTTTGTGATTCTTGATAATTAAATTTTGGGAAAAAGTTTTGTTTTATAGAATTAGATTTTTAAATGAATCAAACCATGTATTTTCTTCTCTATCCTTTGAAAATATTGTTCATTGTCAATCAATAAGATTGAAAGAGCTGATTAACATTGCTATTTGGAAGAGTTGCCAAACTAGTCAGTTAAATTGTTTTCAACAAGACCAATACATGTTTTAGAAAGAATGTAATCATAGGCAAAGAGATATTTTATGAATAATGCAAATGTTGCGATAAAATCAAGAGCAGAACAAACTCACTTCAATAGGAATGATCTGCAAAAAGGAGTTTTTTAACCATCAGTGCACGACAGGGAGCCCCCCCCCCCCATTTTTTAAAATTACGAAGCTTGACTAAATAAGACACAAAGCCATGTATGGATAATTCAACGAGGATTGAATCCGGTTTAAAAGTAATAGTATACAAGCCTAGCTTCGTAACCACCATTTAAAGGTAAAAAAACCAATTAATTTAGTGAGCATACTTTAGTCTGGCATAAGAATACAGTAGAAGAGCATCATGAGCAAATTGCTTGCCAGACGATTAATAATAGATAAACAAATGAATAAATAGATGAAATCGTTTGATATTTTGCATCAAATGAGAGAGAGAGAGAGAGGGAGAGAGAGAGAGAGAGAGAGGGGGGAGAGAGAGAGAGAGTCTCCGACTTCTTACCAACACGTAAACCTTTTGATTACATCTGTTAAAAAACCGTCGTTCGAAAATGACGTACCTTTTCTCTGTCAAACTATAAAAACGAATAGGTCTGGTTGGCCATTCAATTGAAACAGTCACTTGACCAACGTCTTTTGGCAGCATATCGTGTTGGGGGTAATAAATTTGAAAAAAAAGGGGGGGGGGTCAATGGATGAGCTTAAACAGTTATGTCTTTCAAAAAAAGAGAAAAGTCGGAATTTTAATCAAAACAAACAAACGTGGATGCTGCTGGACACAAAACAAAGAGATCAATTTAGAATAAACTTACATTGCAAATTTTAGCCCCAACTTACCCCCTACTCTGGTTGGTATTTTCAAGTAACAAAAACATCCTAGACATGACAAGGAGTAAATATTGAAATTTTCAGCCATCGAGCTCCATTGATGCAATCTGTAAGTGTGATATATACATTGCCAGCCAGACTCACTTGAAAACTGAAGAAATTTACGTTGACACTTTTGGTCGATGGATTCTGATATTGAAAGCAGCCTGTTAATACAAAATCGCACGCTGTTCGAATTTCCTGAAATCTCTTTCGGCTTCAAGTGTCTTCGAATTCTCCTCGGTGATACTTTGCAGTTATCAATTTAACACTTTTGAAATACTGCCACGTGAAAAAAAAACAAAAAACGATGCTGTATGTTTGAGGATGATCCTGCGCAAGTTCTCACTTGATGATAAAGAAACTAGATACTTACTACCACCGTGACTTCATTACATTCCCGTTACATCTGCTGTTAACCCTCATCAAGTTGAGCTCTTAGTAATTACTACCTTGGCAGTAATTATGATACCGTTCGTTATTCAAATGCTCACTTACCCGTCTCTTTTCCTGCAATCACAGTGGCATGCTAATGTCTGGCGAAGAGACTGAGTTCGTGGATGATGGTTCATATCTTACCAAAGTGCCAAGCTGACATAAGCAGCCGATATTCGAATTCTTCCCGTTAAATCCAATTTGTCTACGTCAGTTAATTTTTCAGCTAGACTGTTACGTGCCATATGAAAGTGTTTTAATGTTGGCAACATACTTTTGTCATTGCGGGTAATATCAGGTTATGTCATTTTCAGTCATTCATACTTCAGTTATTCCCATGAGACACTCGTAAAATCAAACGGATTTTCCTCACATATGGGCAAGGAAAGACAACTCAATAACCACTTGACCTTTGAACTGAGTTGACAGTTAACAGACACTCGCTATAAACAAATGTATTTTCAACTGTATTTTAATTAAAATGTAAGCCACATATTCTACAAAATTCAGTCATTTATACTTGAAAACATTTTTACGAGTAACTTTAGGCTGTTATCTCATAATTGAAGCAAAAACTCTAACTTCAAAGGGGGTATTTGAATTGTTGCAATGTGGCTATAATTTTTTTTTTTTAATAAAAACATCTGTGATCAGTGTTACAATTTTCAATGTTTTGGGTGACCCTCAAGTTTAGAGGAGCAATAAATACATTGTATCGTTAGATGCACATATATCTGAGGTTATGTATGATAAATACGGAAGGTGTATTTGATTTACACCCTTAAATCATCACCATCATCAGTCTTTTATCGTCCGTCGTTGGAGATAGTTTCTCACTCAATCTTGTATTCTACCAACTCCGGTTTTGCATGTGGTGTGTGGGGATCCATATCGTGAGTCGTAATGTCAATTGGTTGTCTGCCATTCTTGCAACATGGCCGGCCCATTGCCATTCGAGTTTTTATAGTAGATAATCTGATGTCCTGGACTCGTGTCTTTTCTCTGATACACTGTGCTGATTTATGATTTCTCCACGTGAAGTTGAGCATCTATTTATTTACTCTCCCACTAGAGCAAAATGCTACTCAAGTTTTAGGCTTTACGTGGGGGAAAAAGAGCAACCCATCAAAAATAGCTCTAGCCGACGTGACTTTAGTTGCTAAGCAACCGTGGTTGCTAAAATAACTGCAGTCACAAAAACGTCAGGACGAGCCCGATCTGTCCCTTTAGGTGCAATGGGACAGAGCTACCCCGAGCAACAGATCCCCTGCAGCTGGGTCCAGCAATAGTGGGAGAGCCCAAGGACGAGTCCAAAGGCTCCCAATGCGTGTAGCAATGCGCAGCCTCAGTATAACCTCATTGACTAACACATTGCACCGGCGAACTCGGTCTTTGATGCTCACCACAACACAATCTCCGGCCCATTCGACAGGTAAGTGTCTGCACCGGCGCCTCGGTCTATGCCGTGGAATAGACACCACACCTCCATACATGCCGAAAAGGTCAGAAAAATGAGGGGGCTAAGCATGATTCTCTCAAGCGCGCGTTGCATACTTCTCAGTCTGTGGGTCTATCTCTTTGTTAGGTTCCATGTTTCATTTCCATAAGTGACTATCGGGAGGATGCATTGGTTGTATACTCTTGTTTGGGGGATTAATTAATCTTGTTTTGGAAGGTTTAACCTGCTCTGCCCGCGGCTTGCCATCCTAAAGTGATTCTTTGCTTGATTTTTTCGTCATGAACAAAAACATAGCCTGTGTTACAGTCGAACGGACACTGGCTTAAATGTATATACATATGTGTGTGTATGTGAGTGTGCGTATATTGAGAAATGGATACATACGATCCGACATAATGATTATAGATAGCGTTATATCATACAGAAACTTTTATTTGAAATGATCTCTCGTCATTACACGGTTAATGAATCACTTGGCCTGAATAGAATATAAAAACTATATGTGCTATATATTTATATATACCAAAGTACAAATCAGTAAGACAATATCCAATGTGTGACGTCTTTACTTCATAAAGTGCTCAATACATTCAAGATTAAACATTAAGTTAGAGTAGAGCTTATACATGCACACACACAAAAATATATAGAATATCAAACTAAATATTAAAAAAAAACAAAGATTGAAGAAGGTGATGTTTGATCAACACTGCAGGTGACATTTTAAAGGGACGATTTTGTTTTAAAATCCCTTAAACGGTTACGTGGTAAAAACTGACTCCTACAAGAAAAAAAAATCACATATAATGCGATAATATGTAATTATGTATAAAACATAAAACGCTTTGAAAGTCTTACATTAATTGCATTTAGAGATATTTGGAAACAATAGACTGAAATAGCATAACAAATTTCATAAAAAATGCTATTATATCCTTAGTGTTTTAAGCTTGACAGACACTACATATACATTTGTGTGTGTGTGTATCCAAGTGAAAGGCATGATTTGGCAAGCTGATTCTCAAGGCAATCAGGCTTTTCCTACTTTCAACATACAATCTTCCCATAACGTTTAGTCTTGTGCCATACTTAAGCTCTATGATGATCAGTCAGACAATACACAGACGTGTATGTTCGTCACTCAATGGAAACTGTCACGTGACCAACGTATTTTGGCAGCATGTCGTGTTGTGTGTGATCAATTGAAAAATTCGAAAATCTAGTGATCAATGAATAAGTTGCATCTTTCACCTTTTGTTGGGAAGTGATCACTAAGTATAGAATTAAAAAAAAACAAGCGGATACCAACTGAGGGATCGATTTAGCAAAAGGTCACATTGTAAATCGAACCTCCACATGTTAAGAACCTATCATGGCCGGAAATTTTCAAAAAACAAACCAAGACGATTTTCCTTTCTATATAGACGGCAAACCAGCCCGTTAGACCAGCTTAAAAAATGAAGGCGTCCATAGTCTTAACTCCTCACTCATTGAAATCGTACATTTCGGTCACTAAAAGATATTCGTGAGAGATTTTCTGTGAGCCTTTCATTAGTCAACATTAAACACCATAGAACAGAAAACCACCCACTTATTTGTAGAATCCTGTGATTTAAAAAAAATTATCGCGATCGCAATCTATTATTAAAAAAACTCTATGCTCTTGACTATAAAAAGCTGTATTATTGAATATTACCAACATTCTGGGACAATATTTTCGTGTTACGCACGCGTGTTAGAAGAAGTCAGACACCCAAGAAACAAAATTACAAAACAAGCGTCAGAAATGAAATTTTATCGTCAAAATCTGTGTTGTTATCGAGAAGAAAGATTGTTGGAAAATACAAGATAAACTTTATGTGACTGAATTCTTTACAACGGGGATTTTTCATAAATTTGACACCGTGAAAAGTGTTTCTTTCAATAAACAGTAAATGACATCTTAAGGCCAAAGAGAATAAGGAAAACAATGTTTCACTGACTTCATTTTGTCTTTTAGAGTATATTTAGTATATTTAAGACACTCCAACGTGAGTGTGTAACGAAAAACTATAAAACTTTGAATTAACTAAAATTTTCTTGGTTAAATTCTCCTTTTTTGAAAGACATAACTGTTTAAGCTCATTCAAGTATGGTAGCCCCCAGTGTGAGACCCCTGAGAGTAAGTATCGCCCTGGGTAAGAGATATTCATCTTGGAAAAACTACGAATAAAAGAGACTGTGTTTATACGGGGATGAAAGCGAGAAAGAAGTAGTAGGAAGAGAAGGAGAGAGAAATAGTAAGGGAAAGAGATAGAAGAAAGATGTAGTTGGTGGAAAAGAAAGAGTGGGCGAAGTATCATTGGAGAGAGAAGTAGCAAGAAAAAGAGAAGAGAGAGAAGTCGTGCGAGAAAAATAGAGAATAACATATTCAAAAAGTGGATCAATGAGTCTGTATCCGGATACGATGTCATTACCCTAACATCGTTTTGATGTTTGTTCGGTGTAGGTGATTAATATTCATCACTGAATTAGGTAGATTGAAAAGGAAGAGATTCAGTTGAAAAATAAATATCTATTTTTATTGAAAAATAAATGCCTTTTTTCATCAATAGGGTGCAGACTTATCAATTCATATGCATACATATATATATATATATATATATATATATATATATATATATATATATATATATATATATATATACTTAAATCATTAATTTAGTATCTGATGTGTGATGGGTTTATTTTATAAAGAGTTCTATATAAAAAAATTAGTTATAGTAGAGCTTTATATAAGAAAGAAGTTTGGCGAATCTTGGTTCATGTCCAACGACAAACCTAAAAGGGCTGCCTTTGATTCTTTTATATATTTAATGTTCACATGGTAAACACTCAAAGAAGGGACACGAACAACGAGTCATCTTTTCTTGTTCTCGCATAAGTGAACTGGTCTCCTAATTAAATGAAAGCCGTTAATTCCTGAAGGATAGGGCGCTTCCGGCCGAATCTTCTGTCATTTTAAACACCAGAGTGTAGTATCTCAACGGCAAAAATGAATAGTAAATTAACATTAATAAAGATAGAACTCCATCATGAAACTGAGCGGTAATACTACATTCTAATATCGATAATGGCAGACGATACTGCCGAAAGTGCTCTTATCACATAAACCCCAAATACGTCCAGGACTACTTGACTGCCTCAGCCAACGAACTCAAACAAAAAGAAATACTATCTTTTGTAGAGGCGAGGGACACAGCTAACGAACTACGCCACCTAAAACCCCCCTACGAACATAGAAAACAACACCCTGAAACCAAAAATACACAAAACCAACAATACAAATTTTGACAAATTACAAAACAAATCAAAACCCTATGCGAAACCAGCAGATGGAAAAACATCAGACGTCAAGACTTCGTTAACAACTCATTTCAAATAATACTCACACCCACTGAAAAGGAAGCTCTCGGCCTCGGACTGAAGTTCGCCACCGGCATCCATAAAACGAACATCACTAACATTATCACTAAGAACAACAGACATTCCAACACAGACTCTAACTAAGGCTTCATACAAAGAATCATCCCCACCGCCTTCAATACAACAAACGACCGCAACATATTACCACTCAGATATATTACTGCATTGAAAAATATAGCCACGAACGACGAAATACACATCACCACCTCAGACAAAGGAGGGAGTATTGTTATCATAGACACACTCTCCTACCTCGACAGAATCACTTCCCTCCTCAGCGACAATAATATACATGAAAAAAACAAACGAACAAACAACACACTCATTGATAAAGAAACATCCCAAGTTCAACAAATCCCTTCGAAAAATATTGTGAGGCAAAAATAAAACACAGACCGAACTCATGGAATACCACCCATCACTACCCAGATTCTACAGCCAACTCAAAACCCACTAACCAAACATTCCTTTACTACCCATCATCACAGGAATAGGCAGTGCACCCCATAAGATAACTGAAGCTTTAGCAAAAATCCTAACCTCACTACTCAGCACAATCAGCCCCTCACAGCTCAAAAACTCTGGATATCTCATACACAAAATGAAATAGCATAGATATGAAAAACTAACTCATGGCTAGTGATGTTGTAAGATCTATTTATACCAACATCTCAGTAAAAAAATGCCTGTATGTGATAAGTAACCACCTCAAAAAGACCAAAATTAAACTGCCCTACCCATGAACAAAATTATGGAAATAGGCACACTTATACCAAACCAATGCTTCTTCAGTGTATTTGAGCACACATTCAACACCCCTTTAAGAAAAGTAAAAGACTTCTTACCCACTATCAGCCTAATAGATTGAACAAAACCAACATACCTAATTCCACCCTGCCCCACATATACCAACACCTATCCATCGAATGCTAGACACCAACTCTCCATCCTATAATAAAAATAATAGAACCCACTCTCCCTCAGAATGACTATTCTAGAGTCTCACTGCCTTTTTTTATCTAAGACAAGCCAAACAACGCAGAGATAGGAAGCAAACACCCTTTGACTCTGCCTCTCATAGAACAATCTCATTTAAAACCAAATCTTATCCTCAATTACATTGATACAAATACCCCCACACACTCCTGCTAAGCAATCAAACACAGAAATATTCATATTCTCTTCTTCAGCATCGAACATGTAAGCAGCATTTTTTTTCTCTACGAACCACTGAAAATATTTTTTTCTCTGAAAAAGATGGCCGGCCCCGGTCGAAATGCATTGGAATATGCCCACTGTATGATGAAAAATATTGAAATGTGACATCCATCTCTTGGGTTTTTCTCTTCCCCTTCCAATTTTCATTTTAGTCTGCATATATATGTTTGTGATTTTTAACGGCATTAATGAAATCTCGAGTGAGTTACGTCATTTCAATTTGTATCAAATTGCTTTGTTATTGGTTTATCGGCATTTTAGGATGGTGGCGTCTATTTCATATGAAACAGGCGCCAACGTCCTAAAATGCCTATAAGACAATAACATAACTTCCATCAAGAGAACAAATCAAACAGAATAACAACTTGATACAGACTGAAATGACGTAACTAACACGAGACATCATTAACGTGTGCATGTATACATGTAAGAATTGGCATTTGTTTATACGAGTATGCATGTACAAAAGTGGAGAAAGAACTGGAGAATATGGTTTCGGCTTCGAAATGAATAAAATCTTGAGCATGAGAAAAGAGAAAGAAAAAAGTTGATAGAAAACGTCGAAGAAAATGGACGATAAAGATATCATCTTGTTTGCAATCCTCCTAAAAAGGAAATTAAAACGAGTTGCAAGAAGGGGAGACTCTAGAAAAATCTATTTTCAAAGAATGCGGTTACTGATATGCAATGTCCGGTGAAGATATATATATATATATATATATATATATATATATATATATATATATATAGAGAGAGAGAGAGAGAGAGATAGATGGATAGAGAGAGAGAGAGAGACATGGATAGAGATAGAGAGACAGACAGACTAACATTCAGAGAGAAGGAGAGAGAGAGAGAGATACATGGATACAGAAAGAGAGACAGACCGGCATACAGAGAGAGAGAATGAGGGCGAATGAGAGAGAGTGAGAGAGATGGCAGACGGAGACAGGGAGGGAAACAGAGAAAAAGAGAGAGATAGAGGGAGGGGAGAGATGTAGATAGTGAAAGGGGGACAGTCAAACGAGTGGACAGAGACACTGAGTGAGTGATAGAGAGAGGGGGAGATTGATAGAGAAGGGGGAGGGAGAAAGAGAAAAGGATAGCAGACAGACATAGACAAAGGGTGAACAGACAGACAGACAGAACAACAGCTAAAAAGAGAGATTTAAAAAGAGGAACGACAGCCAGAGAGGGGGAGACCGGAGATGGAGTGAGAAAGAGGATAGGGAGAGAGTAAAGTGAAATACAGAGAATGAGAAGGAGGAGGGGGAGAGAAAGAGATATAAATAAAAAGAAATTGAATGCAAAGAGAAAAGACGAAGGAGGGGGTGACGGACGGAGAGGGGATATAAGAGAGGAGACTCAAACAGTAAGAGAGAGGGGATTGATAGAAAGGGAAAGGAGAGATAAGAAGGAGAGAGGGAGAGAGAGGGGAGACGACACTTACCAATTAGGATACTAAATTGAAAGTAATTAACAGTGGAAAGGGGGTGGAAAGAGACGAGCTATAGAGGGAGCGTCGTGAAGAAGTGAGACGACAAGGGAGTGAAAGAAAGTGGAGGGAGAGAGGTGAAGAGGAAGAGAGATCATTTAGTAAGTAACCGATTCTGTTTTTTACCAACAAACATTACCTTTTTACTCGTATCCAGAGAAAATTACAAAATTAGAAAAAAAAAGGTGAACTATAAGAAACAAAGAGAAACTTAAACAAAAATATTTACCATTGATATATTTTTGTCTGCCAGCATGTTTGTTTACACCTCATGTAAGTAAAACTCGTCCGCCCTTAAACAACAAATATGGCGGAGAGGAATCTTATTCCACTGTACAGGCGATTTCCCAGTCTGTCATTCGCTTCTTAAATAAACGAAGATCCACGTGCCATTCTCAGGAAACAGCCGCAGCAGCCATTATAAGTCCGTTGCAGGACAAAAGCCTTTCCTATTTCTTTCCACGCCGACCGTTACTATGGTAACCTTTCATGTCTTATCAGCAAACCTTTCTATCTCATCCTTTCACCTTGTATCTGGTCTTTTCCTATTGCGTTTACTGTCTAATGGGCACCAATTGGTTAGCCTTTTGCCCAATCTGTTGCCATCTCTGCTTGCCAAGTGTCCTGCCCAACTCCATTTTAGTTGCCTAATTATTCGTATAATATCCTTCACTCTAGTCATTCCCCTTGATCTTATCCTTAGAGTTATTCCTATTCATAAATACAAGGTGTCACAGAAGTAATGACTGATTTATCCCAAAACAATTTCACTGTTCCAATAAACGATCTACAGATTTAATGAACATAGACACATGAAATGCGTTAAAAGTGAAGTTCAATTCAGCAACAATGTCTAAACCGGTCTGTTGTGGGTAGCAGCGATTAATAAATAACATCAAGTACTACTTATAATCAATTTCTACAGCATTGAAACTCAATCGCCAAAAATATGAATTATTACATAGGCCTCTACAATTTTTACACATACTTACACGCACATATACACACACAAATGCATATATACATGTGTATGCATGTATAAGTGTGTGTGTGTGGTAGATGTAGCGACAATTCATTTGGAAATCAAGAAGCAATCAAGAAGCAAACCGAACAGCCGACAATGGAAATGAATAAACACTTAAAATGCTCATCTCTCTACTCTGCGGCTGTGGGCATCAATATTTACACACACACTCACACATATATATCTATACAGACACGTAAATATATAAATATATATATATATATATATATATATATATATATATATATATATATATATACATTTATATGCATGTGTGTGTGTGCGTATGTATTCCCATTTTGTCAACAGTATGTATATGGAGAGAGAGAGAGAGATCGTTTTTGTGAGCTGACAAATACAACTATGAGCGCTAACCCTTTACAAAATATCCAAGTCATTCAATGTCAAATTATCTCGAATTGTCTTACTCTTTACTAGTCTCTTACGTTTATTGGACCCTTCGTGTGGAATTCAAGTACCTTTTCATATATATATATATATATTTCTATTGATATTCGGACCATCCTCATCTTTGTTGTTTTTCATGCAACGTTTCGGCTGTTGCACTCTACGGCCTTCGTCAGGGAGATTTTGGGAAGTAACGAACCGAACCCTTTATTTATCCGACGGGGGTATATTGACCATACTCCCTTCTTTCAGCGTGAGTAGAATTGTTATACTGTCTCACACTAGGATCGAACCTAGAACCATCAGATTACTTAACAGTAATTTGTCTGATGCTGTAACCACTGCGTTATGTGTCCATGTGGCCGAAATGTTGCATGAAAAACAACAAAGATGAGGATGGTCCGAATATCAAAAGAAATGATATTAATACCTCATCTCAAAAATTCCGAGATATATATATATATATATATATATATATATATATTATTATTATTTATTATCATTATTATTATCATTATTACTAGTATCTCTCTCCCTCCCCTCCTCTCTCTCTCTCTCTATATATATATATATATATATATATTCATTTTTAGACGGCCGTGTTGCTGAATAGTTTAGTCCTGAGTGATATCTGATAATATCGTTTTGCTTGAGTATTGTTCCAATAAAATTGATAAAATCCTGGTATGATAGGTTAAGATGAAAATTAACTTTGTATAAAAAAGGTGATTGGGTTGAACTCATTTATGGGGGACGCTGTACGTCTTAGATCTTTGGGGCCTTGTGTGGTGAGCTAGTATTACAAATTTAAAATACAAGTAATCATATATATATATATATATATATATATATATATATATATATATATATATATATATATATATATATATATATATATATATATATATATATATATATATATATATATATATCCAATAATAGTTTTAACTGCAGATTTACATTTTTTTTCATTTTTGGTATTTTTACTTCAGCCCCAGAAATTGCCTAGTTCCCAATAATTCTCATTCAATGATAATGAACAGGATATTGTTTTAGTTCCTTAAAAATGTGTAGAGCAAACACTCGCTCCTTGTTCGAAATCCTTTAATATTAAGAACAAATAAACAATCTTGCTCTAATCAGAAAGCCAACCGGAAATGGAAAATACAATAATCTAAAAGGTTTGTCCGATAGATTAGCACAACCGGAAATGACGTTTATTTTGATAACACGTGTTTTCTTTCGACCTGGACGTAATAGTTTTATCGGTCCAACCATCAATATTGATATTGTTTGGGTTAAGTCTATACAGCAGGGTTTCTCCACTTTCTCCCTTATCGCTCCCTTCTGGTAATTTTTAAAGCGGTCGCTCATCAAAAAATGCATAATATATATATATATATATATATATATATATATATATATATATATATATATATATATATATATATCATTCTACGAAGATCTTCGTAGGAATCTTTGAAATATATATATATATATATATATATATATATATATATATATATATATATATATATATATATATATATATATATATATATATATATATATATATATATATGATAATTTGGGTTAAAAACAGTTGTTTGGCCTTTGCCTAATCGGCAGTCTACTTAGCACTACATTGGAGCGACTGCCTATCAGTGGTAGGTTCGATTCCTGAAGAAAACCCATTTTCTTTATTTATCACAATGTCTAGATTGAATGATATACTAACCATGTAATGACGAGAAATCATTTCTGATAAGTTTCTATCTAATAAAACCCAATTTATAGCTGATCCCGTCGGACAAAATGTCCTTTTCTTAAATATCTTTTTTAATTTGAAACAAGATTGCCTTTTTTTTAACACGAAAAAAAATTCAAGTTGGCAACACTGCTTTTCACTTAAGTTAAACTCATAAAGGAAAATCATACGAATTACATTTTCCTTTATTCTTATCTTTAATCCTGACCTCAGAAGCAAATTGGAAAACAACATTTTCTAAATAAAGAATTACTCTACAAAAAGACGCGTTACATCTTAGAGTAAACTGTACAGTTTTGGAATAAATGCAAAAAAAAGCTATTTCTCCCTCCACAACATAATATCTTGTAGCGTCAATATTTAATGTTTCTCATAATGCTCTGTACCTAGCCATCCCTAAAACTAACTTGTGTATTGTAGTGCAATTCACCGCTTATAAAGAAACACAGCTTGGATTGATTTGAGAGCTAAGACAAAAGTTTCATTTACATTCATCATTACATATGATTAGACCTCTCTCAATGTTGAAGACTTGACTAATACCATTACGCTGCTTTTGTCTTGTCAGGTAAGGTAGTTATGGAAGAGTGATTATCCCCGGATGCTTACGCACCCACTGTCTTTTACGTTAGTCATTATAGCATAACATTGACGAGATACTTTCTTTGGTGACTTTGACAGAGCGCAAGGACGAAGTAGATTCATGCCTTCCAGAAAGTCATCAGTGCGTTCAGAACATAAGCATTTTTACTCAGTAAATAGTAAAAGTATATACACCAAACAAGCAGATGTAAAAAACACTGTAGTAATGTGTGAACAGATATAGAAAATGTAATGCTAACACTTTCAAAGATTCCTACGAAGATCTTCGTAGAATGATATTCCTAGATCATAACTGCTGAATACGAAGACCTCCATCTTTCTAGCAGTACTTCGTACACTTTCCTACTGTGACTATTAGTATAAGTATTTATATATAAAAGAGTTTCTCGTCTAATCTGTGGTCTGAAGAAAACAGGTAGCACAATACTGAGTATAATTGTGAAAAAACAGTGAATATTACTGAACGCGCTGATTATCCAAAACGTGAACACCAACTGGCAAACAGACTTACAGGCCAGATCTGAACCGCAGCAACATTTTTCTTTGTCGCCTGCAGCCAATTTCGGCATTTATTTAAAAATACATTTTTTCTCAGAAAGTCAATTTTATGATTTTCTCTGAACCACAAAACATGACTAAATGCATGCCTTGTTGTTCTGATAACAATAAAATTTGGTTCTTTTTGTGTAACGTCTGTTTCAACTCTCGAATCAAAACCATAATAGAAAATTTTCTGTTTCGTTCAAAATTGATTGCAGAAATATTTGGTTCATCTTGCTTAATATTCCTGTTGTTTAACACTCAATAAAAAAGCGATGAGAAGCAAAATAATGTTTGCTCAAATACTTAAGACACATACTGTATATATGGATATATAGAAAGAGCCGGTGGATAGGGAATTATGCGTGAGTAAATATATCGCTTAAATTCAACCTTACTGACCGTCCAGTTCTGCGTAAGGCAGAGGTAGGATGCCAACCTCTGGGTCTTGAGCGAAGGTTTCGATTCTGCCTCGTGGTACTGGATTGGATAATGGATTGTCTATAGCCACACTGAAGAGTTGTTATACAACGAAACATCTGTCTATGGTTGACACAATTATTTAATTATCATATATATATATATATATATATATATATATATATATATATATAGAGAGAGAGAGAGAGCACGAGAAAGAGAGTGAGGGTGCGTCGTAAACTTCACTCTGAAAAAGATTTCATTATTTTTCATGAAAACAGTCATCCAAATCATCCTACGATCTCATGTCACACAAATTAGTTCCTTCCTAGTCGTTGTTAATGTTGAAATATTTCGAGTCATTCACAATAAGTAACTTTATTACTGTTATTTAGACTGGGATTCTAATGTTGTTCGTTGAATATTATCGTGCGTGTGTATGCAATGATCCATGGTAATGATCTCATCATCATGTATCATTGCATACACACACACACACACACACATGCATATATATACCAAAGTACAGATCATTAATTCAGTATCCGATGCGTGATGAAATGAACCATTCCATAAAGTGCTCTATACATTCAACAATTTGTAGAGATTTAGGTATGATGAAATATTTGTGTAGCGAACCTTTTATTTCACCAAACAACCCCACACACAAATATACATATATCTTAGCACATATCAGTGATTCAGTGTCCGATGTGTGGCGTGTTTATTTCATAAAGTGCTCAATACATCCAACATTAAGTCAAGTGAAAGAGCTTTAGATATGATGGAATAATGGATTTGCTACACGAACACATTTATATATCCACCCTGTTTGGGCATCTCCAATGATTTGATTTTACAAAATCGAATCATTCGCCTGAACAGGCCCAAAAAGGACAGAAACATAAACGTGTTTGTGTAGCGAATCCATTATTGCACCATTTATAATATATACTCTTGGACATTAATATGCACGCACATCTATTTTCAACGATAAATTTCTCGACATTTGTTCTTCTGTCTGTATCAGTCATCGGCGCCTTCTGTCCTCGTTTGAAAAAAGGTAGAAACCAGATTTCCATGAACAAAATGCAATGATTTGCAGTTTGCTTACCAAAAATGCATCGAGTGGGAGCAGAACAATTTCTGACACAACTTCCAGCATCGTACATGGAACACATGAATCGCACCCGATATTTCTTGTGATGTCGTAACGTCAGCGGTGGTAGAGGCGGCAGGATGTGTCGCTGTGTATCTGTCTGTCAACAAGGGAGGTAACTAAGATCAGTATTATTATCAGTGGTTATGTTTATTCATTTGTTGGTTTGTTTTTTCTCCTTGGGTGTAAGGTCGCTGCTTCCTGGGGCGGGAAAATGTTATAGTTACTCCCTCATTTTTTAACGCCACATTTTTTTGACATCTTTTATCAGTCTCCGTGACATCACACATCTGCACACGCATACAAATACATACGAACACGTGTAAACGCCAAAACCCTCTCCGCCAGACATAAAGAAGGAAGTCCACTCCAAAAAACATGCTCCTAGATAATTGAACAACCGTAGCCACCAAAGGTGGCGAAGGGTTGTAACCTTTTTTTAATATGTACGTGCGTTTATGAGTTTGTGAGTTTGTGTGTTCCAGCGCTCCTGGCAATACCGTTTTGTCTACGGACTTGAGATCGGCATCAGTACTCCACAAGACACTTTCTGAGAATGAGATGATTTCCAGTGAAAAACATCAGTGTTGTCATAAATAGAATTTATTCTTTATGTGTAGATACATGCACCTGGGAAACGTGCATATAAACGCACACACACACACGTACATGCACACACATGCGTTTACACACGCACACACACACACATACACACACACACATACCCCCTCGTTAACTTCGGGGACTTTCTTGAAAAATCACGATTTTAACTTAAATGACATTTTATTATATACATTATTATATGAACTAGGGATTATTGAATAACCAAAGGTGGCAGAAGATTATGTCCTTTTTCTTACATGAATGTGTGTTTGTTATGTGTGAAGACATAATGTTTTTATTTCTATTTTTGGAAGAAAATCTCTTTTGACAGGTTTAGTGATAAAATCTAGATTCCTCAAAATTTAGATATTTCGAGATGTTTCGTTTTTTCACTTTATTTTAGAAGTTATCCAGTGGAAAACGCCAAGTACAATTTGGGCAATTTATTCTGACTATAACCTTTCTTCAATGCAATTTTTTATACGTGACTTCAAATTTTGACGCTATGGTTGTTCAATTATTGACTGTGTTTATACCGGGTTTAATTTATTGCAGTGGAGGAATCATGCGATTAACTTATGTTGAGTCAGAAAAATCACATGAATTGCGATTCCACCAGTGATATTATATTTTATATATATATATATATATATATATATATATATATATAGTAGATTTTGCTTAATGATATATATCTATATATATATTTATATATATATATACATATATATAGTAGATTTTGCTTAATAATATATATATATATATATAGTAGATTTTGCTTAATGATATATATATATATATATATATATATATATATATATATATATATATATATATATATATATATATATATATATATATATATATAGAGATAGATATATATAGTAGATTTTGCTTAATAGGATCAACTGTTATCTGGACTAGCCACACAAAAGAACCAATCTTGTAAAAACCTATTCAAACGTATGTAATCATCCTTAATTTGCTTCGTTTATCATGAACAATGTGCTGTTTATTTGGACCAGGCAGAAGTGCTACCAAATTGACATTTTTTAAATCAAAATCTGATAGAATTACTAGAAATATTTTTTCTTAATCTTTATCTTTCAAAAATTGTTCAACCCGTGACTCAAATTTCCAGAAGAAAGAAAAATTAGAAAGAAAAGGGACTTTGGTCGCAGTGTTTTATGCAAATCGATCCCCTTGAATTCAAAATGTTTTGGTGTTTTTGCATCAAGATATCAGGTCGTTCGGTTATGTGGACCAGCCGATTATTGGGTCAGGGTCGCCAGATGCACAAATGGACTTAACATCCCCCAACTATAATTATGCGTTACTGCACAATACAAAATTCAATCTGTATTTAAATAAAATATAACCAAAATTCCTTTGAAAAAACAGCCTCATTCAAATTTGTCGAAATTTATATTCATCGATAAGTAAAACACCGTCAGTGTTTCAGAAGAATCCAAGAAACATTGGTATTTATAATTCAATGAGAAATGCACTGTATTTTAATAAAAGGCCAAAACAAAAAATATTTCGTATTTTTGCAATTCTTATTCTTTGGTTCGGTACCAATTGAAATTCAAATTTTCTCAGTTAACTAGTATACAATTATAAACAATTTTCAGCGTTTATTTCTCAGTGTTTATATTGTCTACATAAATAATTCTTAGTTGATAATTTTTTACAACCTCTCTTATTGATATCACAAACCTTGTTACAGTAGAATAAATAGATTACATGACGTTTTATTGACACATGTCACTTTTTGTTAAAAGTTTGTGGTGGCTGCTATATTTCAAGCATGGACAGCATACTTTTTTATGATGATTTTGTAGCATATCGAAACCCCCCACTAAATAATGTCAAATCATTTATGACCAAACCACGAATTATTGAACCCACGTATGAGAAACCAACGAATAACAAGGAGTTACTGTATATATATCTACTTAACTGAGCCTAGCTCGACACAAGACCAACTGTGGGTGAAATTGTGTTGGCCCAACATTTTAAACTGGAAGACTTTTTCTGAATACTTTTAAAATCTGTATCCCAATTTGGCCTTGAATTGAACTAACCAAAGCTGATATGATATCTAGGCAATTATTACAATTCGTTTCATTGAGTACAGGTACAAGTTCTGTCATCTTTGTTGTTCTAATCACGTTTCGATCGATGTGCTCTTCATCCTTCACGGTTGGAACAATTTGCAATGTAAGCTCTTTTCCGAATGGAATTATTTCGATACAATGCGTATGTGGTATTTTTCAGTTTTATACGTGGTGTAAACACAAACCTGAGACACAAATGTCTTCCTCAAAGAAGAAAGTGATAGAAAATTACCCTCAATATCTATTGACAACGCAATCTAATCTATCAAGGCCTTTATATTTATTTATCTTCTTATACTCATTCAGTATCACTACATGGTCTGTTGTAACGAATCTATATACTTTTGGAATATTTTTCGTTTGTTTTTTTTTTTTTGTGTGATGAGCACCTCTAATATCGATGACCATCACTGACTGACTGATATGTCGAAACACTCCCACCAACTCTCGGTTCCGATCCCTCCTTCTATATACGTATATAAGTGCAAAGGAGAGAACTTGTGCATGTTAATGGCATTTCCGATGTTAACGTTCCTTGCAAGATCTTCTTGCAAGAAAAGATGTCGTCTGCTTCCGTCAGTTGATATAATTTGAAAAGAAAAAAAAGGAACAATTTCAAATGATTATCTACTGTTTATTTCGAAAGTCACATTTAAAATTCTGAAGCATCGAGCTCTGGTGTAGATTCGACTGCCTTTCAGAATTGCAATCCGTGAGATCGAACTAGCACATCTATGGCCTGACTTTCAGACGTATTCTTTCGAAACAACTGGTCCATCTGGATCTGAAAGTATTTTGCTTTTCCTATTCTCAAGGACAGTTTCTACTTTGTCTTCACATCATTTGTTTATACGGTTTTTTTTATTATATTATTGTGTCTTGTTTTCATTTTATAATTAGAACCGCCGATGTTATTATTCTTGACACCATTATTTATATTATTATTCGTAATCCAAATATTTATTTTTATAAAACTTATCTTTTTTTTAATGAGAAATATGATTGTTCTCATTCCGAATATTATCATCAATGGTTATGCAGTTGTTACATTGTTACCCTAGTTATTTTGACTGAATTATTATTATTATTATTATTATTATTATTATTATTATTATTATTATTATCATAAAAAGGCGACATCGTCTGCAAAAATAGAAAGTATGAAAGTGACTTCAATTGAATCTACCCTTCACATTGTCGAATGAATCTCGCATCCAGAGTATAATTAACTTCACTTCTTTGAGGCTTTTTGCGCCAAGAGTTTATTTTCTTTGTCGTTTCTTATAATTCTCGTCCCAAATATTCCGCATTGATTAATCCCTATCCCTACCCAGTCTCACATCCGGTTCTGTCATCAAAACAAAAAGGGAATCCCTGGCCGACCCTCTTCCAATAAAACTGACCCTATAACAAATAGTGCACTGCGAATACCGTGGCTCAGTTGATAAAGTTGTCCCTTTTTTTTTTTCATGTACAAGTCAGAGGTTTTGAGCAAGTATCTAGTATCTGCTAGAAGGTATTTCACATTCTATTTCCCTGGCGATGGAAAAGGGGTGAAGACGTAGTCTCACAGTGTCAGTTTGATTCGATCCATAGTATTATGTGTTTCCAGTGTCGGTCATGATCCCGAAACACACTATCCCGAACGCCATAAAACCGAATGCTAAAACGGTTGAAATAGTGAAATCCATGTGCCGAAAGGTATGAATCCCGAAAAACTAAGTTAGACGACATGAAGTCCTGAATCCCGAGGGGTTTTGATTTAGTTTCAATGACAGTCCTTCTTATTGTAATCCCAACAACATGATGGGTGAGATATGTGAAATTGTTCCCCGAGAAGAATTTGGAAAAATCTGAGGCAAAAATTATCTTCTTTCAATAACGAGTTGATTGGGTTTTTTTCTTTTTTCCTTTTGAATATGTGTTTGCATTAAAAAAATTGATTTTAACTTAGGAGAACGACTAGAAACCGATGAAAGTTGAGTTGAATTTAATTAAGCTTTTTACGTATTCCTTGATAACAATTAATTTATGAAATGATAAGAGACTAAATTTAGCATAAACTTATTTAAGGGATGAAAAAAAACAAGAAGTTTTCCTTGGACATAATAATGAGTATATATTTACATTTTCATCCCTCTAGACCCATTGCTATGGCTTGTACGCGTAATACTGTTAGAAATTTATATCTGACTGGCTCTTTTCAAGGTCAACAATGAGAGAAACAGCTTTTAAAAAATATATACCTAAGGCCTGCGCTGTAAGGTACTTCCGGGGGAATACTTACCTAAATAATCACTCAGCTACACTGTTCTCGGTCAATCATCGTGGCAGGTCAGTGACGAGACATACTTGTTATACCTAGCAATAGGGTATTTTACAGTGATATGGATTCATCCCGAGGATATTTGTAATAAAGGAACATAAACACAGGAAGCCTCAGCCTAAATTCGAACCCAGTTTTGCCAATTACTGTGCTGATAACCGTTACCCAACTTCTCACTTCCGAACGTAGGTTGGATGATATGTTTGACTCGTTCAACGTTTGGGTCTGGGGGGGGCAGTATATTGAATGTTGGTTTTCAAGGTAGGCAGGTGTTTGTGTGTGTGTGTGTGTGTGTGTGTGTGCAGTTGTATACATGTATCTATAGTTAAACCCAACAGACTAGTGTGTGGAAGAAGAAGGGGAGAGAGAGAGAGACAGACAGAAAGACAGGGAGACGGACAGACAGACAGACAGACTGACAGAGTCAGAGGATCATTAGTAATATAACCTCAAAAAACAAATGTATTAGAACTAATTATGTTAAACCCGAACTAGATAAGACACGACAGAATCACTAACGTGTAGACAGAGGCCAGACGTTAAATCATGAGTGAAAGCAGCCAATCAGCTGAAAGAAAAAAAAAAGGATTATAAGAAACTAAAACGACTGAGTGGAGATGTACTGTGAGATTATGAACCTAGTGATTTCATGAAACCCCTGCCGTGGCCTTGTGTCTAACTAAGCTCAAGTGTTGTGTATGGATTCCACCGGGTCGGTTTTGATTTGGTTAAAAGTTCACCCGATCAAAACAAGGATAAAAACAACTATATTTTCAAGATCAAAAGTTCATGAAATCAAAGTGAGGTAAAACTTCTTTTTAAAAAAATGTAAATTTCGCCAATCATGCAATTTCGCTTATATGCACTGTAAATACTGGAACAGAACATACTTGATATTTACTAAGAGATGATCAAACTCATCACTGTCGTAATGGTTAGGGTTACTTACTTGTTAACCATTACTTCACTGATTTGGAAACTAAGGAATTCATGAATTCGCTGAAATGTCAAGGGATTTCACAAAATTACACAATCTTATTGTAACAGAGAGAGAGAGAGAGAGAGAGAGAGAGAGAGAGAGAGAGAGAGAGAGAGAGAGAGAGAGAGAGAGAGAATTATTCGGTGGGTAATGTACGAGTGACTCATATTCGAGCACGAAAATCAAGTGTATTAGCTAAAAAACTAAAAATTGTCCAAGAACTATGTCTTCAAAAATTGATGTAAGTTTTGTTTTTTGTTTGTTTTTGTTTTGTAGATTCTAGGCCAGTCCAGGCCGTAAGCTGCTTTAATATATTGTCCCTTTTCAACACCACGTCATCAGTTGACCCTTGGCTTTTTGTTAACTCATCAAGCTGCTAAGGTCGGGGTCGGAGTTCAGATCACTGTAGTTCCAGCTAATTTTCATGCATCGGTCTCCTTCAGCGTAACAGAGAGCAATTAGATAAACAAATAAATAAAAATGAAACATCGGTGATTATGATATATCGGAATTCTTTTGTGGAGTGCAAATAGTACCTCTTTAGTCCGGTGTTCTGTGGTTCGGCAACTCCCGTGATCCAGCACGCTTTGAATCACAGCTTCTTTTAGTTAGTGAATCTAGTTCTTTGATTTGAATTCAAACTGCCATTCGAAACGTAATTTACCAGTTTATTAACTGACTTGTTAAATCGAACATGTTTATTCTCCAACGGAATTTCCTTTTCATGACTTCTAATTTTGACACTACGGTTGTTCGATTATTGACTGTGATGCAAATTTTTTTTTGAAAATTAATCATATCATTCATAATGAAGATATATCGTTATAACCCGATATGTTCACATGAGGGGGTGTCCCCTTAGGGATCAATTTCTCCTTTCTGGCAACTTCTGTCGTCCGGCAATGTTCAGACCCCAAGATTGCCGGATTTACGATGTACAAACGTATTTTCGTTATCAATGTTTGTCTAGTTATATCTCATCTCATTGTTGGTCGAAACCTGAACGTTCTAGGTCGATATACCCTTCGATCGTGAAAGTAAACAAAGTGAATCACAATGAAGTGTTTTTCTGCGTTTCAGCATAACATGAAGGCAGAGTAGAATTGAAAGAGATCGGAAAGAAGAGAACAATCAGTTGGTAGCCAAAGGGGATTAGAAAATTGAAAAATGCCAGGGTAACGATCCAGGGGCGTAGCTGAGTGGGGGGCCTAATTGGCGAACGGAAGCTTTATAAGAAATAATTCCCTACTGCATTACTATCGGGAAATCTTACTATATGTTAGAAGGAGGCTCAAACAGCCAAAGTCTACGGGTGCCCGAATCCTCCCATCACCATTCTCTTGCTAGACCTCTGTTACGATGGTCCTTATAAATACTGAAGTGAGGAAGCCATCTTGAACTCTTTTGCAGTGTACGAATTGGAATAATTAGAAATCCCCCCAAAAGAATTGAAACAAAACGAACGGCAGTTGAGCCACAATTGTATACAATTCTGAGGGGAGTGCTTGAGTTTTGGGGATCCCCGGTAAAAAGTATCAGACCTCCACCTATCTTGGTATACATACTGTATTTGCCATTCACACACACACATGTATGTATATATATATATATATATATATATATATATATATATATATATATATATATATATACACACGATGCATATACAAGCATATACCTGATCACAGATGAAAACTGACTCAGAACTATATTTTGATGTAAACATACTTTTATTCGCACACTTATGTTTTCACATCCAGCGTTTCCCGTGTCTCGCCGGAATCTTCTCACATCTCTTGGAATCACTTCAACAGGAAAGATTGATGTTGATACATTTTGTATCAATATATATATATATATATATATATATATATATATATATATATTCATATTTATATATAGAGAGAGAGGGGAGAAGGTGATAGAGGGAGATTCAATCCATTTGTATTTTTTATACTGACACTCAAAAGCACGTATACTGTTTATACACAGGTCCTGTGCGCCCCCGCCTCGCAAGGGACCCCCAGGAAGTAGGCAAAAGCGAGACATAAACAGGAAGTGAAGAGAAAAAAATTTGATTACATTTATGTTGCACGTGATACTTCTAAATGACAAAATAGAAATTTTTTTTTTCCTTTCATGAGGATGATGAGAGGTCGGCAGTATGTCTACACGTGAAATGTATATTTACCCAGATACATCTACATACACACCCCCACATACGTGTATGTAACAATGGAAACTCAAGAATTGAGTAATTTCCTAATACAATTCTACACGAAATTTGTCTAGGTACTAGTTTGATTAAGCCATCTTGTTCGGTTAGTGTAGTAGTTAGTACGTGTGCTTCACACCCAGAGGGTCCTTGGTTCGATTCCCATCATGAGCAAAGAGTGTGCGGAAACTCTCCCTCGGGACAAATTTCTCTGTGCATTCAGCAGTGCATTGAGTACACTCTCAGCTCTATGATTTGGTTGTGCAGTATCCCTTTGGTGGACTTGCGTACTATTATAAATACTTGTGAGAATAAAGTCCTGGTCTCGACAAGACTTGCAAAGATCACCAAGCTGACACAGTCTACAGAAACGGGTACTTCGTCATCGGCCTTCATACCTCAAGAGACTGGGATTAAGGCAGTTTAGAGACAATCAGAGACTACGTCGGAATCATATTGAATACACCAGTCCACGTACAATCACTGAAGTTAAGCGACGGCAAGCAAGGTCAGCGCTTAGATGGGTGACCTCTTGTAAATACAAGGTGTTGAAAGCAAAAATTTTGAAGGGAGTGATTAGAACCCGTGTGCTTTTTGCTAGCCGAAACAAAGGAAAAGCGTGGTGCAGGAAATCTAGACAAGGACGAATGATACCGTAACTAGCGTATGGGCAATAGCCAGAGGCATTCGGGGCACATATCAGGAGAAAACTATGAATGGCTTTCAACCCTAACACAATATATCATCTGCTCTTCTTTGAACGTGGAATTATTTCATTATTATTCTTATGTCTATTTCTTACCTTCGTCTTGATTCATTGATTGCTCTTTATCGTAACTATAATTCAGACTGATTTCTCTCCGACAGTAAGTAAATAGGATTTGTTTGGAAAACGATGGATTGGCCTTAGGTAGGATTCGAACCCACATCCTTGACGGGAAGTACCACTTACACCAGCCTGCTCCACCTATTGAGCAACCATGCGTTTGGGATATGGGTTCGAATCTCACCTGAGGCCTTTCCTTCATTTTTCGATCGAACACTATTTGTTCACTGTCTGAGAGAAATCAGTAGAAGTTGTAATGAAAAAAATGTAGTAAAAAGATTAAAAAATAATTTTAAAACAAGAAGCGTCAAAATTCAAAGTCAGGTAAAAAAATTCCATCGAGGAATAAATTTGATTACAAATTCTATTTATCATAATTGACGTTTATCACTGGGAAAAATCTGAAATGGAGAAAAAAAATATCTAGAAGCATCTAGATTTTTCAGAGTCTAGATGTTATATTTGCTGGAATGCAAGAAAAATAGAGTAACAAAAACATCTAGAAACGTCTAGATTCTCCAGAATGTTATCAATAAACCTGTCAAACTAAGCCCCCAACCCCACCCCACCCCAAGTTAAAGAAATTTTTTTTCACCAGAAATTAAGAATAAAAACATTTTTATGAAGGGGTTTAGTTGAGTACTGATGTCAATTTTCGAGTTTGTGGACAAAACGATACGGCCAAGACCACTGAAATGCACAAACACAAGCATATGTATATAAAAAAAATAAGACCCTTTGCCACCTTTGATGGCTACGGTTGTTCAATTTATAAAATAAAAACAAAAAATAAAATGAAAATATGCAACTATTCATTAGAAATATAATCAATATGCTTTTATCCCACCTTCCACACGATTCTTTCCACTTACGAGAACCATATTCCAGAAGAAAAGGGGTTTTATATTAATATCATCAAAACCTATCTATCTGTCTGTCTGTTGATTTAGACAGCGATAAGGCAATTTTTAATAATCCTTTTTAGCTCCAAATTATACGGAAGGTTTGTCATTGTATACTCCTTTTATGGAACGGTATTGTACAAGGGTCAGTTTGCATTTTGTCAAATACCTGAAGTGTCCAAATATTTCGAAGTAGTTGACCTTGTTATGTCGTATACATTATTTCAAAATGGGGTCAATATTGCCTTTTTTTAGTATAAATAAAAAGTTAATGCAAGAATGTCCATTGAAAATGACATGCGTAAGTGTTTCTCTTAACTATGCTTAGAATTTCATTGGAGCTTATCCATCTCATTAAAAATGTAACGTTAAATCATATGAAATATCAAACACATACTGAATGTCTCTTGTAAGTTTTATGGTACTGTCAGACACGGCCACAGTTTCCTACTTCCGATTTTTCTGATCCAAAAATGAGGCCAAAACATCTTTGAAAAAGAAAAATCAAAATCCTCCTGAAAGTAATTTGAAATAATCTAAAAACGTACTTCATCAAACTACGCAATCTTTTGAACCATTAAAAATAGGAAAAACCATTTGTGAATTTTGCACACATATACAGCCAATTTTGTGGCGTTTTATGAACTGGGTGAAGTCAAAAGTTAAAAAAAGAAGTGGTTCAACTGGAAATAGAGCATTGTGAAACAATATGAGAGATGCTTCAATGTTTTCAATCGTTCTTCAATAACTTTCGATCGACTCATGGCTAGAAATATCCCAGATGTTTCGTTTGAGTCAGATTTTCAATGGATCCTCCAACCCGATCGAACCAACGTGGATATTTCTGGCTTCTCTTCTTCCGGCTCCGTAATCTCCAGTTCAACAATGACAAAGGCAGCAATGTTTGTTCCGCAAATACTTCGATCGACTCGAAGATATCCGAATCTGGTGCGAGCTGCCCTCGGGTCTCTCCGTGGAATTATTGTTTGATTTACTCCCCTTCTAGGAGTCTGTTGACAGCGGCCATTTTCTTCCACCCGCTTTTAACCAACTGAGATTTGTGAGCTGGAAGTCAGCTGTTTGAAAAAGAAACTCGGATATTACTTATGTCTAACAATAAAAAGAACGAATGTAACATTTATTATTTATTCTCATTATCAGATAAAGTATTGTAAAACAATATTCCATCTATTTTGATCAATTTTTAACTGATCTATGAAAGCCCCAAAGTTTTTCGTTCAGACCAAATTCTATTGTATTCCTATGAAAGGAAGGATAGCAAATGTTGGCGAAAAAAGAGGAATAAGTTTTCTTTCTAACGTCACACTAACGTCATGTTATTCGCCTTTTTTAGATTTCAAGATAAATATAGTAAGTGCAAGAAAGAGAGAAAGCAGTCTATACCGTATTTAAAACTAATGTATACACTTCATACATATGTTTATAACCTTTTAATTTCCAAATGAATTATATTTTTTTGTTTTTCTTTCGATGCTATGATTATTTATTTTTGTTTGAACATTTTCACGGGGTTAAGTTGAAATATCAATTGAAAACAAATAGTTTTATTCCAGAGATAAATATTGACGAATTCATTCAGGATTGTATAAATAGTGTCGAAGGTTTTGAGCCTATTCTTTTTATTGTTACCTTCTAAATTTTGAGTTTTCTATACAGCTTTCAATTCAGACCGTCCTTTCCGATAGCGCTATTAATTCTTTGCAGGAGAAATAACGACCCGAATTGAAAATTGTATTAAAGAAGACAACTGAAAGATAAGATGAAAAAATATTGAGATTGCGCTGTTCGTTTTGAAAGTGATTAAAGAGATGAAAACCATTTAGAGTATAGTGACAAAGCTTCTTCACGCTGTTCCAATTATTCTTCACTCCTTACTTCCTCTATTATGCAAAAATGGGAATTTAGTTATTTGGGTCTTTGCATTACCAGTGGCCATTTAGATCAATGGTAAGAGCAACGTTACGTTAAAGCAGTCAACCTGTTGGTCGTAGGTTCGTTTCCAACAATAGCACCATTTTCTTTGTTTATTCGATGTATGTTGTCTGGTACATTCACCATATAATAACGGGTGTTCTTTTCAAATAAGTTTCTACATAATATAACGCAATTTATAATCATTCTGTCGGATCATATATCCATTCCCTAATAACACACATACACACACACACATATATATATATATATATATATATATATATATATATATATATATATATGACCCCCTATATATATATAGCTTAGTAGAGCACAAGAGGGGATGGTGGTATGAAGATTGTATTGTCAATCTTCCACTACCTGTTAATTTCTCTTTCAAGGAATGACCATCAAACATTAATTATTGAACGAATCTAAGCTTAGTTTCTGTCTATTTACCTAACATTTGAACATGTACAGAGATAAGTAAAAAGACTTCAATATTGAACTCAGTTTTGACATTCAATAAATATAATCACATTGTTAATTCATCATTTCATCACACACAATTAAGAGAAATCCTAAAACCACTTCATAATACCTCAGACTCAAAGAACACAGGAATCGTTCGAACTCAAATAGTACCATCTTGATAGTCCGTGCGAAGGTGACGTGAACAAGTGTCAAAAAGCGTTTAGATAAGATCATTAGCCACAATAGATTTAACATTTGATAACTGCTAGTTCATCCAAATTGCATGAACCAGTGTCGAACAGCATTTAAATAAATTCATTGGATACTATAGATTGAACAGCTTGTTCATCTAAATTGCACGAATCAGTGTCAACCAAATACAAAGTGAGAAGCCCAATTTTGAACCCGGATCCTACAACTGACTCACCGATGAAAGGAAACCACTGCGTGCCGTTTGACCAGAATTATTAAAAATGTTTTTGAGTTGTTAGATAGTAAATATGAAAGAGCGAATCGAAATCGGACCAATGATGACGATACAGTATCTTCATTGCATGCACCATCATGTCAGAGCAGCCAGAAAAAAGCCTCTTCTTAGAACAGTCAGCATCTTGTAGAAAAAGCAGTGGGCAATGGTGATTTTTGGATATATGCTTTGAATTTGGCGTACGACTTACTTTTCAGATGAATTCAGCCGTCGGAGCAACAGGCGAACATGGACTTGGAGATTACATTAAACCACGTGGAGACTTTTGGGATGTTTATTGAAACCCTGGAAAGTGAGTAAGTGGTTCACTGCAGGGTCATCATTAAATGAATCGCAGGAGTCTGCCAGATGAGACATCTGACGGAACAGTTTGGGAATTTTGACATCTTCATATGGAAAAAAACAGTACGTAATTATGGCGTAGATTCGTGTCAGAAAGACAATTGGAAATGTGTGTTGGAAACCCTGAGAAGAATAATCAAATTTCTCCATTAGTACTAGGAAAAAACATGAATGACAGGTCTGGTTGGTCACTCAATAGAAACCGACGTCTTTTGGCAGCGTACTGTGATGGCTATGATCAATTGAAATATTGGGAAATGGAGTGATCAACGATTGTTACTTTTCTCACATTTTTTTGGGTGGTTATCACTAAAAAGATCAATTTTTTCAAAAAACTAGCGTGAACATAGCAGGACAAAAGATGAGGAACCAATTTAACAAAAGCTTACATCATAAATTGGGCCCTCGATACAAACGTATTTAGGTGGGTTTAAAAAACAAAAACTAAACATAGTAAAGAGTAAATGTTCCATTTTTCAGCCCTGTAACCTCATTGGTGTGACCTTTCCGACAGGTCACACATGTAGATAGATAAATAGCCTGTCAGACAGACAGATTCGAATGTGTGCATGTGTAATAATAATAGACATTTTGGGCAGGAACTACTTTTGTCCGGCACGAGTGTTAACCGAACAGCAAATCGGACAGCTCTACACTGGATAAATAATTAGATAAATGAGCATCGTTCAGTACTCGAACCAACCAGCGTCCACTAAGGAAGCAGCCAAAAAGTGACCCCCGTCCTTATTGTAGAAATATAACGACTAGAATGCCAAATGCGTCATGGGGTGTATTGTTTTTGCTTGATATGATGGCTGAACCATGGAGAAGAAAGATGGCGTGAGGTGTATGTTCAACATGGAAACGATGGTAATATGTGCGTTCCTATTAGCAAAGACCACAAAATGTAAAAAATAAACATAATCAGACCAACAGATTTTACTCGACGACGATTGCAGATTGGGGAAATTTGCTTATTAGAATAGTAAGGACTTGCAAGCTCCAAATTAATCCCAAAACGAGGTTTTACTGTCCCAAGCTCTTAGCAGTGTCATCAAAATGTTTCCAGTATTTCAATGAGAATGACAACAGTAACGTCTTTTTTTACTAAACAATCGTTGTTTCCTACAAAGGACTGTTATAAAAAGGGAGTTATATTTCTTACGTTGATGGAAAAAATCATAACTCCTTTTCACTTTGAAAAAATTGTTTGTACATGATTTTATAGATCAAAATCTTCCGTCTACTTCTGATTATTTTACTCTCCAAACAGAAAAGGCTCAAAAATACTAGAAAATCATCAAAATGCTCACACTACTCTCTCTCTATCTATCTATCTATCTATCTATCTATCTATCTATATATATATATATATATATATATATATATATATATATATATATATATATACTTTAAATAAAGTAACTTTAAAACATCCCCTTTAAAATTTGTTTTATATCTTGTCAGAATACAAATATGCTCTATTTAGCTTTTTCTGCTTTTTGGTGAACATACTGTAAAATGCAGTGACCTGGGTTCAAACTCCAATCGGGGCTGGTTATGTTAATTTTGAATAAAATCGCAGGGACATTCGGGAAAGCAACCAGCCCAGAAGGAGAATATCCCTGATTCCAAACGATGTCCAATTTGACGTCCTTTTGACTCCTCCAGCAGTTGAGCCGATACCAGACATATTGCTCTCCTGTGGACTACATCAGCGAGACCGAGAAGGGGGATTCTGATGAGTGGAAATTCCAGGTTCTCCACACGCTTCGCCCAGGCACGCACTCGGGAAGGTGGGAACGTTCCATAATCTGTGAAAACAGAACGGGGGTCATTCAGGCAATAATACATCTGAAAATGTAGGTTTGTTTAAACTACTTTTTTTTCATAAATGTTATTTGCACCGACGCAAATAGGCAATTGCGGAAATGAATTAATTCATCCAACGCAGGTTTACTGAGAAAAAAAGTCGACATGGATTAAATAAGTATAAGTGTTTAATTTTTTTCATGTGTGAAAATGAGACGAAATTTGGAAAAAGAAGTAAAAATCGCTCGTACATCTATGGCCAACACCGTTGACTAACTCGCTCGAAAGAAAAAAATCTGGTTCCACGCTCAATTAAATCACTTCTTCTATAATCCACGAACCAACCCTCAAAAAAAAATTTAATTGAAATTCATTGAAAACTTTTGGAAACATCGCCTGGACAGACATGAGTGAATGCATGAATATATAGAAAAAATACGAGAAAAAAATGGAAAAATATCTCTCAATTAGAACCAAATTCCTGGATCCGCTTTAAAGTTTAAACACTTTTTCCTCGGTTACTTACTGGTTCCTCACCCCCTCTCCCATAACAATATAGAACTAAAAAAACTACCTATTTGTCTTACTTCTATCGATCTATCTATCTATTCCTATGTCGATTTGAAACTGTCAACAAATTTGTCGACACAAGTTTCTTCATTTCTCCAGATATGGCTGGCTATGTATGTATGTATGTATGTATGTATGTATGAATGTATGTATGCATGTATGTATGCATCACACGTACGGGCCACAACAATGGGGTTAGAGGACTGAAAACTCAAACATTTACTCCTTATTATATCTAGAAAAATGTTTTTCGTGTTTTTCTCAACACCCCCAATTAGTGTGTTTGTGTATGGGGGAGGGTTCAATACGTGATGCATTTTATCATAAATTGTTCTTTCGCTTGTTTTTATGCTGTTTTTTTTTTGTTTTTTTTTTGAACATTCAAACTGTTATAATCATCACTGCCTTGCCTGTCAAGAGACAAGATGAATAAATCATTCATTGGTCACTCCTTTTTGGAATTTTCCAATTGATCACCCCAGCAAAGCATGCTGCCAAAGAGACAACAGTAACGGATCAGTTTCTTTTGAGTGACTGTCCAGGCTTTCCCCCCTTGAGGATGTGTCATTGGGGTATATGTGAGTCTCCTTTTGACATCGATATCAGACCACTGAGAACTTACATGGTGCATCATTATATCAGTGAGATAGTGAGAGGACAATTAAACAGGGATCCGCACAGCAGTAACAGCACCGCCAATGGCGAGTGGCGACCAGAGTTCAAACTCTGGTTTAAGCTCTATACGTTCACTCTACACTGGTGCCCTTGGGAAAGGCATGAATCCACCTTTTTCTTCTTAGCTGTGGGTAAAATAGAGAGTCATATTCGGCTCTTTAGCCTAAGGAAGGCAGCCAGGCTAGGAAAAAGACAACTCTAATTACAAACCAGTCGAGTCCCCGCAAGGCAGTTAGGCACCTAATCTGGCGTCCTTCCGGCAGCTCCTGCAGCCAATGTCAGACATATCGCCCTCAGCCTTCCTCTGGATTGCATCAGCGATGCCGAATGGGATTCTAACGACTAGACATCTCATGATCTTTGGACGCTCCGCCCAGGCATGTGCCCAGAAGAGGGTGCTTCAGTGTCGTTTCATTGTCTGTAGAGACGAAATGGACGTAATTCAATATACGTACCCCCCACCCAACTTCATTGGCGGAAGTGATAGAACAGAAAGGCAGATTTCATTAAGATATAAACTTCAAGATATGCGACTCATTAGAATTCGAAATCGCCATCTTAGTTTTCAAAGAAATGACGCGAGCGTCGAAAAATGTCAGCCGTTTGCGAAATTTTCACAGAATTCTACGACGCAAAACGAAAGACAAGAAAAATATTTTGAATAAAAAAAAACAGATTAAAAATGGCAACGAAATCCACTTCATTTGATTTGACAGCGAATTGATATCAGCTTTATTTTGTATGTCGGAAGGTTTCAGATTTTGAGGCACGGTTCCTGGGGCTTTTCTATCTGATACTGGGTGTGGCTGCGGAAGAAGACATAACATACACACACACACACACACACACAAACACACTCACGAATACACACACATGAGCACACACATACACACATGAACATGTATGCACATTTTCTTTCTCTCTCTCTCTCTCTCTCTCTCTCTCTCTTACACACATATACATACATGAGCACGGACACATACACATACATATGCATATGAACAGATATATAAATTTGAGCATGCGTTTACACATGTATGTGCATGTGCTTATATATATGTATATATATATATATGTATATATATATATATATATATATATATATATACATATATACATATATATATATATAAGTACAGACACAATAACACACATGTATATTAATAGATACGTATAAGCATGCTTTTACATACGCATACTAACAAATGTACTGAAATACTTGTATTTTCGCTTAATATACATATGAAAAAGTGTTATACACATACTAATATTTTATGTGCATGTATGTGCAGCGTGTTTGCATTTCTGTGCATACACTTATGCACAGGCGTATAATCGCGAATATGCAACAATCTCCACAAGTGCCCGAATGTCTCGGAATATATGACCGTATATGGGAAAATATCTACTCAAACACACCTACCTATTGAAATGCATTCTTGCCTACACAGAAAAAAATGTAAATAAGTGCCCAAAGATAATCTCTTTATAAACGTCTAAGATTATATACTAGCTGAAGTATCCGTCTACGCCGGGTGAAATATTTAGGGGGTAAAAAAGGGACGAGAACTTTCAGACTTGTGAAAAATGAAGTTTCTATCACTTTTGTCCTCTTAAAAGGGAAAACTTAACTTTTGACCCCTTAGAGATTAAAAAAAAATTTTCTGTCATTCTAGAACTTATAGGGTTTTGGGGATTCTCTTTTCACTTTTGAACTTTTAAAAGAGGAAAAGACGCTTCTCTTCACTTTTCACTCCTTAAAGGGGGAACTTTTCCCTAAAGTTTTGACCCCTTAAAGAGGGAAAGTTACCCTTCATTTTGAACCCTTAAAAAGGAAAAAAGAATTTCCCCTCATTTTCGACCATTTAAAGGGAGTTACTTCACTTTAACTAAAAGAATGATAAACAAATAAAATAAATTGATTTGCATATGCTTGTATGTTTACTGAACAGAAAGTAAAGGTCCAGTTTAGCATTATTGTTACATTTCAAATAGAACCCTTTACCTCTAAAACTCGAAAGTTATTTTCAAAACTTTTTACATCTAGACTTTCCGTTCGACCAATTGGGTATGCATGCCAAAGTTGATTGGGGTGCGCCCATGTTTAGGTGTTTTTTTTTCAATAGCATTTGAGACAAACGGAAAGAGAAACAGACAGTCGGAACGGAGTTAGGGCATCTCTCACTTTTAGAGAAGTATTAGTAAGTCTGCAACCTGACTCGTAGTTATTGGATAGATTTCGATCTAAATTTTTCATTGTATAATGTTCGATCTGTTTAATTTTCAACACTGAATTGAAAAAATCGATAATGATGGAATATTAGGTTGGTGCAAAAATGATTGCGGTTTTTCTTATTTAAAAACTCTGATGCTTATTTTCGACTAAATCATTATTTATCTATATTCATGTAAAATACCATTTCAAAGTTTGAATTCTTCTCTATTTAACCTGAACGTTTTGTTTCGCCATTATCCTGGTTTAATCCTGGTTCAATTGTTGTTTTCAAATCAAATGGTATAAAAGCAAATCGAACAAAACAAAAGTTCGAAATAGGCGTCAAGAAGCGGAAACTGGTCGCAATATCAACCAAGTATTTGGCCAGGGGGTCGTCAATGAGCGCATAGCTCAAGATTCTATAAAAAATGTCGAAATGGGAGCCCTGAAGATAAGGGGGGTCGCGCACGTATTCCTATGATGGACGACATCCGATTTAGGGCTATTATTGATGCAGACGAACGTGAAAGCCTGTAGAAAATGAACAAACTAGGCTACGAAACACTACCTCGGCCAGCTTACCCACCAGATCTCTCTCCGAACGACCACCATTTTTTTTTTCAAATATCCCGACCACTTCCTGCAAGGGGAGGTCTCCAACAACCAAGCAGCAGCTCAAAACGCCTTCGAAGATTTCATTGCTTCAAGGACTCCAGAATTTTATGCTTGCAGGATAAATGGACTTGTTTCTAGTAAGCAAATATGTGTAGACTCTTAAGATCCTTATTTTGATTGAAAACTTTTATCTTAAGCGGATATATACTGCTTTAAAATTGATGGTAAAAAACTGAAATTATTTTTGCACTTACTTAGTAGGTAGTTTTGCTTTATACCAATACTTTCTGTCTTCATCATTAAACTATTTACTCATTTTTCTAGCTACGTTCATGTACAAACCCAAAAATTAGAAACAGCAATAAACTGGATAGTTACGCCCCTTCTCCATTCATAGAAATAGACTGCCAGATTACATACGTCTGACATAATGGACATCGGTTACGACGCCACACCTGGGTCAGAGAAGATCACCACTGGACCGCTGAAGACTGGAACTGTGCTGCCTGGTCAGACAAGTCATGTTTTCAAGCAAGGAAGGTTGTGTTGTGGTATCGTTTATGTAGTTTCGGATGCTCATTCCGAAAATGTAACCTGATATATTGTATCACGTCTAATATTCCTGAAGCTATATTTTAACGTATACCCCCTATAGAGACCCATAGGGGGCCTGAAACACAACGATTTCAGCCAGTCCTTCTACATAATATTTTCTTTGTATACAAATTTTGATTTTCTGCATTGAAGAGTTCTAACTAATACAAATCTTGTATTCATTTAACCTTCGCCTATATTGCCTCAGTAGGACTGAGAACAGAAATTGTTCGTAACAATGAAAAAATGAGATTTGTTATTGTGAAACGTACTTTGAATTCGTAATCTGCGTCGTACATTGGCCTTAAAATGTTTCACCGCAACCTTAAAGAGAGAAAAAAAGTTCAGTTTTGTTGACCAATTTATTCACGAATGAATTAAGTGTCCAAGGAAAGATATCATGCGGAAAAATAGATATTCGCTGAGAAAATTAAATTCTTTTTTTTCTTTTTTTATTATTTGGCTGCTCACTTATTGATGTGCTTACGTGTGTGTACATTCACTTATAATGAAAACATACTTACAACCTAAAGTATTCATTCAGATTCGCTCACACGACCTGAACCATAAAAACAGGGTTGCCAAATTAGCCATTTTTCGGCTATGTTTGGGTGATTCTTTTCCAAATTGACAAAATCTACGATAGCAGGAAAATCTAGCCATTTGAAAATGATTAGTAAGTTTGATGGAAATAAGTGTACGATGTTTATCAATAATTTGTTCTGGATTCTCAGTGATTGGTGATTTTATTTGATTAGTAGACTTCAAATGAGTATACGTAATATTTTAGCCATAAATGGGTAATTCTAGCCAATTTTAGCCATTTTAAACAAAGTTACAGTTTCAGATAACAAAGCCTACTCGGCAATATTACATAAAATCCCTAGAAATGCCTAGGTACTGATATTTTGCCACATGCACACCTAAGCAATTAAATAGTCGTCGCAAAGATAAAAATGTGATCCCTTACACTAACACTTCAATAGGCTCTGACTCACTTGAAATCTTTGGAGACAAATGCAAAGAACAGCAAATAAGTAAGATCATTCAGATATTCGTTATAATAATGCCATTAAGGCACTTGATACATGATACATCAAAATTGTGTTTATGAATGCATCTCTCCTCAATATGTACTGGACTAGTTTGTAACTAGGTTTGCAACTCTTCTAAATAGCAATGTTAGTTAGCCTTTTCAATTGCCTTGCTGACTGACTCCGATCTGAATGTTTCCGATTTTTAGATTTTTTTTTCGATAGGTTGGTACATAAAAAGGTACAAAAAAAATTGCATTGCTTAGCGTTCTTTTGAACCGTTTTTTTTTTCTGTGAGTGACAAGGAGGGCTGCACATATCGCCGCCATCGGAACCAGCACGTCCTTGGCTTGTCACAAGCAGTGTCTGGTATCACAGGAACAACTGAGACGACTTGATGTTGTGCAGAATTGAAGAGATTACCGGACCATCTGTCCTTCGATGCCCACCTATCGCAAGTTTCCAACTGCAGGTTTGTTTAGGGTTGTCACTCGAAGCCGTTTCTCTTCAATGACTAACCCACAAGACAATGGTATTAGGGTTAGGCTGACAGTAACTATCCTTAGCCCAAGGGTGACCCGGAGCTGTGCAAGGCAGGGGCATTCAGCTTCCCAAGGGATGTTTCTTTTTTTTACATACGCGTATATCGAAAAATAGTTGATAAGTGAACTTTAAGTTAGTGGCCAGTACACTTAATATGTTTTCTAAACGGGTCAATCTAATCAATTTAATATCAGGATCTAAGGAAATTAATTTGTTTTCATTTTACAATATTTCAATATCACTTTCCCGTAGCTCGGTAGCTCATCTTATGCAACACGTTATTGGTCCGTGGCCCGATGGTTGGGGACACCTACTCTGGGCGAAAGTCAGTGGTCTTATTCCGTTTCTTTGCTCAAAGTAGACGTGACAGAATGTCATTGAGATTTCTCTTGGTTCTCGATACTATGTCATATAAGTAAACTATTAGTAATACAACCCAATCACAGATGCAGTGGAATGAAATTAGGCTGACTTACCCCAAAGCGAGTCAGAGAAATGATCTGTCCGCTTAATGAGTCCAATCCAGACGCGAACTTCCAAAGTCTGTGAAAAGGATTCGTGCCTTGGATATTCAATGCTACTATTTACTGGTCAACCTGTGTCGGCGAAATTGATGACTTGATGTTTTTATGTATAATAGACGAGTAATCATACATTGTTTCATTTTTCGACCAACGAAATGATCTTTCACTTCTCGCCTGTAACTTTGCTACCATTTACAATGGGTAGGTTGGGGGTTACTTGCTGGTGTAAGGGGCGCTGTAGAACGGCAACGGGTTGTAGAGGGGACAGAACGAAGTGGGAGTAAGGTGCGAGGAAATTTAAGGCTGTGAAAATGTCATACTCTATATCCACCGTGACAGACGAAACAACCAAGTAATGAAGTAACCCAGCAACCAACACACACTATGTATTTTTATAGTAAGACTAGTTATTCCCTATTCAAAATATAACGAAGTGGAAGAGTTTATCATTCCAAATGATGGCCAGGGGATATTCAGCAAAACTGTTACCTTTAAGTTGAAAAATCCATTAAAACGGACAAGGAAGAAGAAAAAGTTACATTCTACATTATGTAGATAGAGATAAGCTCTATAGAATACAAGGCAAAGTGTATGTTGATTAGAGTTGGAGGATTGTGTGGTGCCAATCTACCAATTCGAAAGGGTGCGCTTTCCTGGAAAATCGGCATGCAAAATCCTGATCTTTAACTGGGTTAGATTACCGACCACAGGCACTAAAAGGGAAAACTGAAGCAAGCCCAAGTGTTTACTATGCTTAGTATAGTCGGTCATAAGACCATAAATGTGAAGTTCCCGATGAGAATTGAATTCAGTACTGTAATAATAGTCTGCAAAACTATTCAGTTAACCACAATTTCGTGGCGAGGCGCCAAGCTGGTTTGATTGCACTAGCTAAAAAATATGTGTGGAAGTACGTGCGTTTGTGTAAGGTGTCTTGATATTTACACAGCTCATTTTAGTCTGGCGCAAGGCCAGTAAATTAGCGTGTGATTATAAGCTGTAAATGGTTATTGAACGACTGCTGGGCTTCGTGATAATTCAAGCAAAAGACACAAATCCAGATATTCTACTGTGGAACTGAACGTTGATAGGTAGGTGTTTTACGTACTGAGCTCTCGGTATGATGTGGAACAGTGCACGCTTGTGGAACAATCGGTGAGGATTGAACCCGGCCACACTAGCAACACTCACTGGGACTCGCTTATTACCTATTACTCGACGTTTCGTGCGGGTGTGTATGGGTATTTACAAAATTGGCACAAAGCCAAGGAAGAAAATATCGCAGTGAAGAGAGAGAGAGAGAGAGAGAGAGAGAGAGAGAGAGAGAGAGAGAGAGAGAGAGAGAGAGAGAGAGAGAGAGAGAGAGAGAGTTCTAATTTACCAAATAAGAAAGGTCCTGTTTCCTTTATAATCGACATTTGAAGTTCTGTCTTTCTAATTGTGCTCGATCACCGACTACTAATACTCATAAGAATGGAGCAACTATCTCAGCCATGTGGCAGGCCATCTATGTTAGTGTGTACACGTCTGTTCGTGTGTGTATATTAATGAAAATACATTTGTAGGTGTGTTTGTGTGTGTTTGTGTAATGTACATGTGCGTGTACGCGCAAGTACATAATTAATCAATCATCGCGTTACAACTAAAGCACATTGGATTCACCGACTCTTGTACGATATCCGAAGTTGAGTAACGTCGAGTCTGATCAACGCCTAGATGGGTGACCTTTGGGGAAATGCAGGGTGTCGTAAGCAGATGAGGATCATCTAGAGCACCTTCCCTGACGATACCGGGAATCCTCCAAAGGAGGAGACCGATCCAGCTCAAAGCCCCCTCCCCACTGAACCTTCTGACTGGCTTAGCTGCGAGTGACAAGACATCAATCAATCAAATGATATTTTAAAATGCTGTCAAAAACATAATTATTGTACAAAGACCTGTACCATGCATTAGAATTCAAATAAATGTAATCAATTCTGAATAGAGATGACTTTTAAAGGTAAGAAAGGTGTTTATTTTGTAGTCCATTGATTAAAGTCAAAAAACTAAATGCTAAAATAAGGTGTCCACTAGAATCTTTCCTTTATTGAAGGGGTCTTTGAGTTCTCAAAGTTTCGAAGAAACTCCTTGTTATGGCAATTAAGCCCATTGTTAGGATATAGCAATGTCTCTGCAGTGAGCCTTGTAAATATTCACGAAGTCAAATAAATTAATACTATGAATATGTCATTTTATTTGTACAATGATGAATGAAAATGCGAAAAAGATAGAACATAGAAAGGTTAGGATTTCGGTGTTTTTTGTTTTTTTTCCTTTTTCAGTCTCACAATTTCTTATCCAGAATTCTGACAACCAAAAAGCTCTGAAATCCGGACATTTTTTTAACGAATAGATATTTGTAGCAGTCGGAAGAACAACGGCGAAAGTCGAAAGAACAAACATCTTGCTTACTAAGTAAAAAATGTCTGAATTTATTTGGCTTTGAGATGTGACTACTATATTCATTTGGACCTATCTCCACGCCTTAATTATCCTTATCAGGTCAATTGAATTTTTATTGTGTGACTAGTGTTACTACATTTTACTGTGCGTCTGGTATTTCATTTGACCAAAATCAGCTCATTAAATCAAAAGTTATGGAAGTTTGAAGTTGCAATTTCTGCCAAAAAAATAGAAGTTGATGTATTTGAAAAAAGCCTTCCCACGTAATCCAAAAGAGAAACATAATGCAAAAAGAGAATCCTTTTACTGCAGAATTTCCCCTCTTCTGGGGATGAAATCTGGAGGAAATAGGTAAACCACAATGGGAAATTCATATTTCATATTTATATTTCCATAAGTCCCATGTTTCTGAGGCAAAAGTACCTACCGTTTAATAGTCGGACAGGTTTTGTTCAGCAGAACATGTTTCAAGCTGTGTTGCCATTTTAGCTCTTTTTGAACGGAACTTAGCCTTTTTTTTTTGTTTAGCCACAAATTCCGAATTTCACACGAGTTTCAAATCTTATATTAACTACAATTTACCTCAATTATACCATCAAAATATTTGCCTCGGTCAGGTGTAATAGCAGTAGTAATATATGCTAATATCTACAGATGCCCATGACTAAAAGGGGTAAATTCTGGACCCAAAACAGCTGAATTGGCATCACTAGAATGAAACAGTAAGATTCAAAGTCTATTGACTCCCTGATCCAAATCTTCTCAAACAACATTATGGTGATGTTTAAAACATTAAATTTCAATGCAATCGGTAACGCAATTCTGTGAGTTTTATTTATCATCGATTATTTCACTCGTGAAATATTAATCCTGTTGTGTGACATAGTAAAATACCCAGGAGACGGAAGCCTAACCTCTGGTAGTTGAGAACAAAGGATAAAGAATTCGGATCAAAAGATTTCTTCATTATTTCAACATGGGGACCCCGTACGAGAACAGACCGAGGGGCTTTCCCGAAAAACTTCCGCCAAAATAACATTATCTCTCATTCTTTGAATGAAGAAGAAAAAAAAACATATCAATCGACGGAGAATTAACCAGGGAACAAATTACGATCATTTGATATTGGGAAAAGTTTCGCAGAAAGAAAACTTCGATTGATTTCAATGACATGGTAACGATCTGGTTATTTTTTTTAATCATATCTGTCACGTGACTGCCCCTACTTACCATCATAATGTTTCAGTAGCTCTACCCCCCCCCCCCAGTGCTCCTCAGCTGTCCTAGATGACATAGCTGAGTTTTTTAATGGTCTCTCTTTGTATGAAACTTATGCCCACGATTGTTCATCTCTCATTCCCCCAGACTTCGGAAACTGTCTCTACTCCAACGGATTTTTAAAAAAAGAAGAAAAGAATAAAGATGGGGAAGGAACGAAAGATGGCGACAGAGTGAGGGGTAATAGAGAAAGAAAGAAAGAAAGAAAGAAAAGAAGAAAGAAAGAATGAAAAAAAGAAAAAAAGAGGGGGTCAGATTGGGCAAGTGCGGGTAGCGTATGAAGAAGTCCTACATCAAGACAATGAACATGAAAATTAAAATATACTCTTTTTTTTCCTTTTACTTACAATGGTTATTGTATCACTTGGTTTTCATTTATCTATGTGGAGCGGCAATGACTTCAGTTTCAAACACTTTCCTATTTGCGCGTCGTATATGTACCCTATAAAAACCACACTCCCAATAACTACAAGATTAAGATTAGTAACTCCAATTAAAGGTAATTATTGGCTAAAATCACTTTAATCAACCAGTCGTCCATAAGAAGTTGAAGACAGCATAGTACTATAAAGTACTAAATAGGTCTATACTATACAGCATTCCCTTGAAAATGTTGCTTTGATGAAATACAATTATGATATTGCTGTACTATTTTATGTTGCTAAGTTTTGAAAAAAAAATATTGAATTATAATAAGAACTTGATGAGTGCATTTTTGAAAACTGCAGAAAATTTGGGTACGCATTGATCATACTAATCAAAGTATGCCTATATATAGAGCAAGTGCTAAATCACTGGAGCATTTAGCGCAGGGCCATTGAAATTGCGGGGCCCCATAGCAAACGCTATTTTTGCTACGTAGTTAATCTGGCGCTGGAGGCAGAGAGAGAGAGAGAGAGAGAAAGGGAGGGGTGAAGAGAAAGAGGGGGAGGTGGAAGAGAGGGAGAGAGGGGAAGAGATATAGAGAGAAAGGAGATGTGAAGGAGGAGGCATGTGCCTTGTTTGTATATCGTTTTCACCCTGGAACTGCCTGCTGAGAAACGAAGTGGCTTGATGCATTTTCGAAAGGCTATAAAAAAACGACGAGTTGAAAAACCTCGCCTCAAGAAAAGCACTGAGGCAGTTTTACAGCTCCGCCCATTTCATGATGTGGGAGCTCATTGGACAGTCGGGAATTATAAATCACTTGGCGTTTCCCTGATTCGTCCCATGTGAAATCAAGGCGTGGAATTCCATCACCAGACTTATGGCTCGAGCCGGGCTCGTTCTCTCAAGTCAACCAATCGCTAGGGGCGTCTGAATTTCCCGGCCTGTCAGTGGGCTGTTGTTGGCCGCACCTATTTGATTAAAGCCTCGCCTCTAATTCCATCTGACCAGTAGTGTTTTTTTTATATCTCGTCTACAGGTTGTTATACGGTTGTTTTACTATGGGTTGTTGTTGTTGTTGTTGTTGTTGTTTTGCCTACTGTCAGAGACCGTCAACCAAAACTGTCACCAAAACTGCCAAAATAGATTTCTTCAGTATCAAGCTGGTCTGGCTGGCTATGTATGTATGTATGTATGTATGTATGTATGTATGTATGTATGTATGATGCGCACAGGCCGTAATCAATGGAGCCAGAAGGCTGAAATTT
>OY735205.1:68642270-68644770 GCA_963457665.1 Thysanoteuthis rhombus | reverse complement strand
TATTCTGAAAACACAAGCTCTGTAGATGCTTCACTGAAAAATCATAAGTGTGTCTGCGTCACTATTACAGATACCGGTTATTATTTTTAATATTGACCAGCTTTATCTAGATAAACCATTGCTCCTGAATCCAGTGGTGATGTGCATTTCTTTGGAAATGTTTCAGTTCTGCTTAGTTTGCTTACCGGTACCAGTCATGTACAAAGTATTACGATAAGTAACGATATTACACTGTAATTATGGTCTTTGAATTTCCATTTAGTTAGTTTGGTAAGTGTGGTGAAGTGAGAGAGTAAGTGTAGATATTCATAAGACCTAAGTGTCCTTTATTTCATTAGTAGGATATGTGTTTTGATGCATAGAAACATCGGTATTTTACGGTAATTCATTGGTTTTTATTATATTTTAGAGACTATTTGGGCTTATGCTGATTGATTACAGTAATTCAGATTGTAGTGGGAATCTCATCATCTCAAACCATGCAGCAGTCAACCCCATGAATTCAAATTTTAAAAAATTGTCTAAAAAATTTGAATATTACATGAGTATATACGATGAATTTTCTTTTTGTTGCACACAATTTATCACAAGTAACTGACCTTTGTTTCATCAATTCTGGACAAAGAAAGCTCAATGATCTTCTCATAAGTAAAAATATTTTTGTACACTCCACCCCGACGGCTACTCAAAGGTTTATTGGTCCTGCGCTGGCCATGAAAAAAAAATCAGAGGAAACATTAATTCCAGCCACTAGTTTCTGCTTGAAAAAGGCATGAACCCAAATATTCCGATCTTTGCTACACATTTTTCCGCTTTTACGTAACTTGTTTCCATCCTGGAATAGACGATGAACAGAATAAAGAAAACAAAAAATGATGACTGTTATACCTTATTGTAAATTATACAACTCAATGGATTTACTGATTTGTGATGGTTCGAGTGATCAAAGTCCATCATTGAAATCTTAAGCAACTGATCAATTAAAAAATTAGAAAAGGGGTGATCGATGAATAAGTTGCTTCGTTCGCCTTTTGTTTAGGCAATGATCACATTCCGGATTTTCAAAAAACAAACAAAAAAAAACAAACAAGCAGGCGTAAATCAAGTTATCAATTTAGCATAAACTTACATTGCAAATTACCCACCTCCCCTGAAAACCTTATTTAGGGGGGAGAATTTTCAGAAAACAAAAAAGCGTTTTTTGTACACAAGATAAGGAGTAAATGATTGAATAATAATGTTCAAGTGTCAGCCTTTTAGCTCCATTAATGCAGTCTGTACGTGTTATACGTACATACATTGGCAGCCAGTCAGTCAGTCAGACCAACTTGAAAACTGAAGAAACCTATGTTGACAGTCTTAGTTTCTAAAAAAATAATTCTTTGAAAACAAGTGCATGTAACATGCCTCTACAACATTACAGTATCGGATTAACTAGCTATTAAAAGTAGCAGATGCTACGAACCCCGAATTTTCAAGGCCCCCACGTTAAATGCTAATTAGCTATCAATTCCAATTCAGTGATTCTGCACTTTCTCTATTACTATATCGATATACTGCCTTCAATCTTTATGAACGACAGGGGTGTTAAATAAAAGTAATGATTATAGTGAACTATCATTTTCCATTGTTGTTATTAGTTTAACACAGTTATTCATGGGAGAGTTGGATCTATGTGATAAATATACGACATATTTTGAAATTGAAGTCATAACCGTTGCACAAAGATCAAAACGAAAACAAATTATAACCGAAATGTCTTTTGTATTATTAAGGTGCATATGAAGAAGTAATTACTTTACTGTGTAAGTAAAAATGAATGCATTTTAAAATCATAATCATTATCAAGCTGTATATGAAGATGTAATTTACTTTACTGTGCAAGTAAAAATGAATGCATTTTAAAATCTATGCCTATTCACTTAATTAAGAGCTCTTTAGTGACGTATGCTGCAGGTTTTGTACTTGCTCAACCTGGCCCTTCTACAACATATGGTATTTCTTTGTGCGTATTGGTATTTACCAAGCTTAGCTTAGTGTGACATAAAATATGTATTAAGTAAAGGTTAGTCTGGTACAAGTCCACACGGGCTGGGCACACGATGGGAATTAAGCTCAGTGCAGTTGTTTTTAAAGTGATGGTGCCCTGGTATCCTGCTGTCACTTCTCCAGATGTCATTTGATACACTTGACCATTGAAGGGAAAGCATAATCTGACCCTGGGGAGGCACGATTGAGTGAACACCGGCGAGTACTAATAGTCTTTTTTTTTATAAGGAAACATTAAATCAGGGTTACATTAAAAACGATTGTACTGCTTCATTATCCTTAAACGGGCTTTCTAGCCATTACTTCCCGGCGAGGGCTTCATAGATTGTATGTATGGGCTGCTTTGTTGTATGGTATGCAAGGGTTTCTCTTTGTGCAGTCTCGCCAGATGCATGGCAGAACGGGGGTTGATGTTTGAGAACACCCCAGGCTCCAAATGGAGAGGGGGCCA
>OY735205.1:68617270-68639770 GCA_963457665.1 Thysanoteuthis rhombus | reverse complement strand
ACAAAAAGAGCAGATATAGACCGGGAATAAACAAAAATGAATATTTGGAGTGAAAACAGTTATTTGGGCCTTTGCATAACCGGCGGCTGTTTATTTCAATGGTAAGAGTAACACTTCGTTGAAGCGGCTAACCTACCGATTGCAGGTTCGATTCGTGCAGCAGCCTAAATTTCTTAGATTGTTTATTCTATTTACACTGTCTAAGCCAAATGATGGATTCACTGTGTAATAATGGAGAATCATTTCAAACACTGTTCCAATATAATATAACGCAATACATATCTATAAATGTTACAATCTGCAAGAAATCCTTTCAAATAGTAGTGTCGATATAACATAATGCAATTTATAATCTTATATTCAAATATATATATATATATATATATGTATATAACCTGTGCATCAATGTGGATTATATTTCGTCTGACAGTATTGTGAAAATACAATTTGGAAGGTCATATGGTGTACAAATGAGATATTTCTTAATTTGATTCCTTGTTTCATTAGTTCATAACTAACTTATTCAGAATGATTCCGATTGGCTCTTTATAGATATTTATGTGTATGTATGTGCGTCTGTATATATATATATATATATATATATATATATGTATGTGTGTGCGTGTGTGTGAGTGTATACACGACAAAATCATAAAACTCGCAAATCACTCATAATCTGAATAATAACGCAGAATATTCATAATACTTGGATATTATTGACGTATACATGTTTGTCTATTCCTAATAGTATGTGTAAATCTTTTCAGTGAGCACACAGATACTAAACTCTGATCCTAAGCAGAGCGCCTGAAAGTGACATTTACACAAAGTGAGCAGATACTCTGATTTATTGTGATTGAAAACCACTCGAGATCTGAATTGAATATTTCACTCTTTCAAAATTCTCTTCTTCCCTATTTTAAGTATAATTGGTCAAGAGGCCAACATTCCAAATCGTAATAGAAACAGGTCTGGTTAGTCACTCAATAGAAAATGTCATGTGTTCAACATCTTCTGGCAACATGTCGTATTGGAGGTGATCAATCAAAAATTAAGAAGTATCAAGTATCAAATAAGAAGTGATCCATGGGACGGTTATTTCTCATGCATTTTGTTGGATTACTAAAAAGTAATATCCCCTCCCCCCAAAAAAGCAGGCACATACTAGAGACTAATTTAGCATTAAATTACATTGTAAAAGCATGAAAAGCTATCTTTGGCAAATCAAAAAAAAAAAAAGAAAAGTTTTACCAGATATAATAAAAAGTGAATCTTGGTGTGGCCTGTCAGCGTGATACGTACATAGCCAGCCAGCCAACCAGCCAAAATCGTTTGAAAACTGAAGAGACCTACTTTGACAGTTTTGGTTGGAGATTCATGATATAACATAGTTTCACACAGACGAAAATGATTATAGAAACCAGCTTTGACACGATACGAAACATGGGAACAAACAAAACGAACTGAAAATCGACTTAAAATCTCACAGAGAGTCGTGGAAAGAGCAATGCTTGGAATATCTCTAAGAGATATGAAAGACTAGAGTGAAGGATGTTATAAATAAATCAAATTATTAGGTTACAAAAACGGGGATTGGCTGAACAATCAGTAAGAAGAGATTATATAAACAATCAAGCAAGATGGAGATGAATTGAACACTTAACCAAAAGAGATGAAAACATATGGAGCAAAAGGCTAACCGATTGGTGCCAATGGGACAGTAAACGCAGTAGGAAAAGACCAAACCCAGGATGAAGGGAAGAGGTAGAGGGGTTGCTGGTAAGACGTCGCAGTGATTAGTGCAATCATTGCAATCATGAAAGGAGATGGGAAAGGCCTTTGTCCAGCAGTAGACAGTTGATGATAATGTTATGTAAATAACCAACGGTAATTAAGTTAAAATGCAAATTTTAATCAACAGCTATGTAAATAATGAATTATTTTTTATTAATCGTGTTAATTCATCTATGTTTTCTACTCTTGCTGATCAAAGAATTCACTCTCAGTTTAATGTTGAGCAAAGTCATTAGTTTTTTAAAATTATTTTTTTAATGATTTCATAAATTTCGGTTAAACCCGTTCATTTTTCCACAGTCGTATCGGTTTCTTTCGTTAAGCCCTTTGCCTCATTGAGAAGCATTAACGATCAGCAAGGTTTCATCGATGCTTCTGTAAAAGACTGTTTTTTTTCCGGTCTAGAGTTGTTAGGCCTATTCCAACGCCTTAACCCCGAAGAGAGGTGAAGCACTCAATCCAAGTCCTTTTAGTAGAGAGGCAATAAGTACTACATTTTAAGTCTTTCATGAAACATCCAGGAATCAATCCCTGTTTGCTACCGATACCTGATACTCTAGAACAGTCACCCATACAAGTAACTACCACGCTCGACGTCGCTCAACTTGTGTCCAATGTGATATGCCTGTAGCTCTTTCTTTTGACCCTCCGAAAAAAATTTGATGCATTCGTTGCCTTTATTCTTTCTATTTGTAGCTGATGAATTATTCCGGCATTGTTTGTTTAGTTTCAAAGGCAAGTGTGACTAAAATAGTCATTTCGGAAGAAAGCCACTTCTAAAATATATTTCATTACAATACTTTCTAGACCTTGAAATCATCTGTTTCGTATACTGCAACGTTGCAAAGTTGATTGCTTTGCACATGAAACTTGTGTGTGTTTTGCAGAAAATCATGCAGATAAGTTTACAAATCTCTATCCGGTGATATCATTGACTGCGAGGTGAGTCGACAGTTGTAAGAACGGGAAAAACTCTATGTTAAGACCAGATTCAAATTGGTTAACGGCGTTTGCAAGGAATTAAGTGATCCGAATAGAGAGTGAATTAAGAGGAATAAACGGCATTCCAAACAGAAAGCTGTTATCTTGTTGAGAAGGGAATAGTGTGTATGTGTGTGTGTGTTTGTGCGTGAGAGAGAGAGAGAGCGTTTGTAAAGATAGAAAGATACGCTGTAGAGAGTGGAAAAAGAAAGGAAAGATATTGTTTTTTATTTTACGTTCTACTATGTCATATAATTCCTTGTTTAAAAAATCAATTCTCGAAATAAAAAGAAAGAAAAAACAATAAAGAAAGAAAGAAAGAAAAAAGAAAAAAAGCTGTCATCTTGATGAGAGTGTCACTCTACGTCATATCCTTCCTTTTTTGAACACCAGCTCTCGAGGAAAAAAAAAAAAAAAAAAGGAAGTACAAGAAAGAGAGAACACAGACTTTTACAGTGTTTACACTTCATATACATATATCTATAACTTTTCATTTTACAACAAATTATGTTGCATTTTGGATGATGTTTTTTGTTTTATTTTTGATGCAATGATTATTTATTCTAACCGAGATTAACTTGAAAGTTCAATTGGACAGAAATAGTTTTATTACAGAAACAAATGTTGATAGATGTTGTCAAATGTCAAAAGTTGTATAAACAACGACGCACTTTTCATACAGAGTCTGTACCTTGTCTTGTTAAAATCACTGTTGATGCATTTTACACGGGGATTTTGGTTATTGTTTACCCTAGATCAGTGTTTCCAAACTTTTGTGTGGCACACCTGACTATTGGTGAGACCTGTTATGACCCGGTGCAAATTTTTAACGTACACCAGTTTACTCATTGTAAACAAGTATTCAAACACATATTTCCAAGTTTTTATTCTTTACATTTCTAATAAAGGAGAATTTCCTATCAAGTTTATTATAATTAATAACACAAAGATTATTACGAAATTAATAAATTATAACTTTTCGTCGACGTATGTCACTTTGTGCTGTGGCCCACCAATATGTCATAGCCTACATCGAAGTGAGACCCTAACGTAAAACCTTTTAGGTACATGAAAGTGAGATCTGAGGAAGGAATTCAATTCTTGGCCAAATTCTCATGACAAAAGCATGTTTCAGTGATAAGATTCCGAATCCTCCCCGTTTACGAAACCCACCAGAAGAAGGCCGTAAGGTACAACGGCTGAAACGTTATAATCAAAAGAAAAACAGAGATGAGGACATAAGTCCGGAAAAATCAATTTATAATATTATTTTATTGAAATGTTTCCAGGATAAGTTATACGAACTTAATCCTGAGTGCTAAGCGTAGAGTAATGGTTAAGGAGCTGGTCTCCTGAGCAATTTGTGGAGAGTTCGATCCTCGCTATGTCACGCTTTACTTTGACCTCGTGACAAACTAATTTTGGCTTAGTGAATGAATATTGAACAACCATAGTCATCAAAGATGGTCAAGGGTTCTACCCTTTTTATATGTACGTATGTTCATGTGTCTGTATTCCAGCGCTCCTGGCCATACCTTTGTGTTTGCAGATTTTGAAATTGGCATCAGTACTCCACTGGTCCCCTGCTGATATTGACCTTTGGAAATATATTTTGACGGGTTTATTGATAACATCTAGATTCTCCAGGCTATTCAAAAACAAAATTGATGCAAACGACTGCGAATGACAGTCTTGTTTATACCAAATATTTGATTGAAGTATAAAAAAGAAAAATCAAGATCTAAAGCAGGGCTTCCCAAAGGTTTTAGGACCGCAGCCTCCTTTGTCCCCAGGCAACATCACTACTTTGGTCGTTACAGACATGAAAGTACGATGTCCATCATTCCCAATGGCGTCTTCTGTCTGATCTCTTTGACATGTGCAGCGTCTTCTGTCCAGACTATGTCCTTCACCTCCGATACATCATCATCATTATCATCAACAACAACAACAGCACCATCAGCCTTTTAGCGTCCGTCATTGGAGATAGACCTTCCCCAAGATTCGCAAGATCTCCCTGTGATGGGCGTCGCAGAGTTAATACTTTCTGAATTTGTCTAGTTCGTTACACCTTCTTGTTTTTTGCCGGACACAGTTTCGCATATTATATCTGGGGAGTCATGATGTCCAGCGGTTGCAATATGGCCTGCCAATTGCCATTTGAGTTTACGCTCCGACTTCGGACCACCAAATAAAATAAACCCATGATTTCTATAACTATGTCAGTTTTGATATTGTTTCTAAAGCATGTGTCTTAGTTTACATAAGTGTTCGTGACTTGGATTTAGTAAAAATAAATAAACGCTCCCTAGGTTCTGATGTCACCATATCGCCCCAACAACCCCTTTTTTCCGCTATCCCCAGGGGGTGGTTACGCCCACTTAAGAAATCATTGATTTAAAATGTTTATTCCAAGTCATCAATCAAAATAACTAGTTTAAAACACGCAGCAAATTCAACCAGTCGTAGAAAAACATGCGTAGGTACATCAATAAATCCGTAACCTAATGATGTAAAAAACTTTTTTTCACACAATTTATCTACTACCCCGTTAGTGCTTCGAATTCAATGGTAGATATTGATCACAGAGAAAGAACGTTATACTATGAAGCAACTCAGGAAAAAATTAACAAATAAACACATGTCAGGCTACGGACTTATGATAGCCTTGTACTTGAGGACCAACATATATTAGAATGTGTTCAGATCTGTGTCTTACCGATTGAATAATTGCACCGAAATGGATGACAATCACATGGAACCTGACATGTAATGCATTTCATTTGTATTTGTTCATAAGATCTGTAGTTTGTTTGTTGCATCAATGAAGCAGTTTGGGTACAAATCGGGCGTTACTATTGGGGCGTTCGGGGCGTCACTATTGGAGAAGATGGGAAAAAAACAATTACCAATTTATTCTAGACGAACTGAACAAAGCAAGAAATTAATCCTTCACATAAACCTCGGCAAAACAAAAGTCATGTACAACAAACATGGCAGACAACGATCAAAATCGAAAACGCAAAGCTGGAAACAGTAGACCGATACAACTACCTTGGACAACAAGTCCCTATGAAATCCTCTAAAGAAGAAAGAATCAAGCGAAGAATCACTCTAGGATGGCAAGCCTTCGGTAGAACAAGCTGAAGAACAAGAAAATCTCATTAATAAAAAGAAGGGTATACTACCAATGCATCCTTTCGATAGTCACATATGGAGCTGAGACATGGAACCTAACTTAAAGATTGACCCTCAAATTGAGAACCATGCAACGCACACATGAGAGAATCGTGCTCAACATCACATGAAGAGATCATAACACAGTACAATATTTTAGGGAAAAATAGGAGTTCGAGACATCATATAATCCATGAGAAAACTTAAATGGCAATGGGCTGGTCATGTTGCAAGAATGGCAAACAACTGGTGGACATCACGACTCACTGGATAGATTCACAGAGAACAAATATGGAACCGATGCCAGTAGAATATGAGATGGCAAGACAGGTTCAGAAAGTATCGGCTCTGCGATGCCCACGATAGAGAGATGTGGCGAATCCTCAGGAAGGTCCTTGTCAAACGACGAACGATAAAAGACTGATGATGATGATGATGATGATGATGATGATGATGATTTTCATTGACGACCTGTTTCTGAGACAGAACGTTGAAAGCTTGGCATATAAGAATTATTGGTGAAAGAGAAACGGACGGTTTGGAATGATATTAAATTTCTTTGTTTCAACATTAAAACAATCAAGTTTGTTTCCGTATTCGTTTCATATGTAACAATATGCGTTAATGTTTGTTTATTTCAATTTCTCTTGTGTTCCACTCACATCTCTGCCGTAATCAATTCTAGCCTCGCTTTTAACATTTCTCGGGAAATGGGGTAATTGAGAAAATACGATTGGTACTATGGGGTAGCGTAAAGTTGAAACAATTAACATCTATCCTGTGGTAGGTGTTAATTGACACGATGTAAACAAAGGAACCATAGGGAGTACATTAACTGGAATTATTATTTTCATGTTGGGTTGATGCAAATATTTCCAGCAGTCTTGATAAATTCTCCTATTCTTATAAATTCATAGCATAATTATTAATCTATCAAAGTATATTCTCTGATTTCCTTTGACCTTCGACCGTTGCACTGGGCTGAGAACAATCCGAATTGGCTACACCAGAAACTGCTTCGCTGTGCATTTCCGTACCCGCAGAAAAAAAATCCTGAGAAGTTGAGATTCGTGTGTTCAAATGTTTCCTAAACAGGAAAGATGACAGTATTGGAAAGCTCTGACGAAACCCACAACGGCTGAAAGGGGGAAGCTATTACACTTCTTAATAAAGAAACTTAGTAGTCCGCAGGAAACAGATATGGACAATGAAAGAACAAAAATGAGAATCTGGAGTTGAAGCAGTTATTTGTGTCCATGCATAACCGGCAGCTGTTTGGCTCAGTGGTAACAGCAACGCCACGTTGAAGCAGCTACCCTGTCAGTTGCAGGTTCGATTCCTGCAGCATCCCCCTTTCCTTATATTGTTTATTCTATTTACGTTGTCAAGGCAATACATTCACCGTATAATAATGGGAGATCGTTTCAATTTATATGTATATGTTATGAAAGAAAAATCTGCAATAGCCCAAATGTTAATCTACCATAATTTTTATGGACTTATTTCAATACACTTGATTATAATCGTAAAAAATCGAAATTCACCCGCCCCGATAATTTCCAGTTGTCGGTGATCAAAAATCTATATTTGACACAACTGGGTTTGTGCCATTTCGTCATGTCATGTTAACACAGAGTCAACATCTAAACCACGATAAGGACGTGGCGAGATTAATGGGTTGAATATTATGCACAGTGAAATTAATCATGTATGACACGTCTGATAGAAATGTTGATCGTCCTTCCTTCCAGCTGTCAGTCTTGTACAAGTTTGGCTTTCATCTCAGTCGGGGATACGACTTGTAGTTAGAGCATTAGACTGCTGCACAAGGATTTTTAAATTCTGTTTTTTTTTGTTTGTTTGTTTTTGAGATCTGGAACAAAACTGAAATGATGTACAATATCCGTATCCTGCATGAATTAATCACTGTAGCCCGAGCGTGTATCAGAACTAATTGGCTAAAAAAATTATTGGAAGGGTATCTAAAAAATTATCTAGAAAAAATACATTTTTCATCTAAAATTATCTAAAACAATATCAGCACAAGATTTGGACATCGCTAGTCCTAAATAATCATAAAGAACCCCTGAGAACTTTTTTAACCCCCACCCCCTACCAGAAAAATTTCGTCTCTAGATGGTACGTTGTGGTGTACTCCTACAGATTCACAAGGTAGGAGCCCCCAAAAATATGACCTGGAGGGCCCTCACACATACACACTCACATGCACACAGACGAGCAAAGAGATAAGAATCTGTTGCCAACTTAGCTGGTTGGTCGGGCCATTCTTGAGGCTATGGTTATTCGATACTGACTGTTTGGGAGAAAGGACAGCCTTGTATATCTTCTGTAGTTAGGTTACAGATCAGTCAAATTGTTGGAATTATGCAGTTTTTCTTGGAGAAGTGTCTTACGTCGTCAAAAAAAGTTTGAGTATTAGCAATATGAGGCAGAAAGTCTTTTCGGTCTTTTTCCTCAGCCCCCCCTCCCTCCCAATGAGAATATTCATAACCAATAGAAATTGATATGTTGAGTTAGGGATGGGGGCTTAGATGTAATGTTTTTCGTTTTCGAGCTGAGTATTAACGATAAAGACCCAACCTTTTGGATCTTTTTAGGGTGAGAAAAAGAAAATGCTATTTTATCTTTGGGTTGGGTGGGGGGTGGGGGGTTGCTCCATACTAATTATGAACCTTCGCTTTTGGCGGTGACTTAATGAGAAAGACCAATGAATTTCATCAAGTGATAAGTTTCTACTAACTCTGCTCAAAAGATTCGCATTTGCAGTCACTGTATCAGTAACTATGTGATTACGCATCTTCATAGATTCAATTCGTCCGTCCTTTTGATTTGCACGGCGTATTTTCGAATTTCTTGCTTGCTGTATTTATTAATTTGTACACCATTTTGTTGGTGCCGTGTTATCAATTTGTTTGCCATTTAAAAAAAAAAATCTTGGTTGCCATATTTTTTGTAAAACTTGGTGGCCGTATTTTTTAATTTGCTTGCCTTGTTTTTTAAGAATTCGGTGGCCATTTTAAAAAATTTGTTTGCCACATTTTTCTATAACTTGGTTGCATATATGTATGTATGCATGTGGTATACGTGTGCCTGTGTGTACGAAACATGTGTCATGTGTGTGTAAGTGTACGGATGTGCATACGGTCTATGTCTGTATGTATAAATGTAAGTATGTGGTATACGTACATGTATGCGTATGTGGCATGTATGCATGTCGTATATGTGTGCACGTATGCACGTATGTGTGTAAGTATGTATCGGCATGTGTGCGTAAGTGTATGGGTATACATATGTGTCCTGTGTGTACATGTATAGATATGAGCATGTGGTAAATGTATATGCGTATGTATTATGAGTGAATGTATCGTGTGTGCGTGTGCGTCCGTGGCATGTGTGTGCATGTGTACAGGTGTGTGCATGCGTGTAGGTGTGTATCTGTGGCCCTGATGTATATGTGTATATGTGTGAGTGTATTAGTTTGTATTTTGCAATTCCGATGAAATTTCGTTCAAGTCATGGTATCAAAAAAAAAACAACACCTGATTCACCCCGCCCCCCTTGTGCCACAGACACATCGTACCATTTTTAACTCTTGCCTCACAGATTTTCCTGCCAATTAATAAAAGAAGATTCCCGAACAAAAATCTACGCGAGGAAAAAAAAATTGTTTCTCACGGAAATCCCCGAAATAGTCACGTAAACCCAGAAGGAAACTCATTCCAATGTCTCACCGCATTTTCCCGTTCTGCCCCCATCCCCTTTGTGACTGTGGGGGTGTGGGACTAACAGCAGGGACACTTGACATACACTGGAAATTAAGGGGGTGGTGTGGGTAATTGAGTTTCCCGATTTTGTCTGGGAGAAGATAAGAATTCCTGAATTAACGAGAATGCGCATGCGCGTATATTCCTTTTATGTAAACTCTCGAGAGACCGCCATTTATTTCTGTGGGCCATACTTCAGTTGTCAAACACATTCGTACTGATCTATGTTTGTATGTGTATTGCGTAGTGTGTATATACGCACTACGCAATTCCACCGCACGCACATACACTCACACAAAATGAAGAACACTCATGTACGATATACAGTACCTGTCATAAGTATTTGAACAAATAGAAAAGTCTTGTAAATGGGGAGGAACGCTGTCATATTCAAGAAACATAAAGTCTGTTTTCGTCCAAATACTTATGCCCAGTAATATATATATATATATATATATATATATATATATATATATATATATATATATATATATATATATATATATATATATATATATCAGTAGTCCTGCATACATTGCATTTCTGCTCATAAGTATTTGAACGAACACCAACATATATGCGCCGGTCTGATTTCAGGCTATCCAACTATTTTTTGCAGCACTTCCATATAAAATGTTAGTTAGCCTTTTTAATCTCCTTGAACATGATTATTGATAGAGAAACAGTATTCAGTTTGACTCATTTAATAATTTCTTTCGATCTTAAATTTTTCCTCCTGAAATATAGCATCCACAACCACAAAACATGCCTAACTGCATGCCCTGTTGAGCTGATTGCTATGAAATTATTTATGCGATTCTTTTACAAAGTATCTGTGTTTACCTCTAAGACTGTTTTGTTAAAATACTTATGACAGTTACTGCATATTATATAGAGTCAAGGTTGACAATAAGAGTAACAGTATTTTATACTTATTAATGCTAGAGCAATGGGAGAGTGATTTGCCAGGGTATTCACTTATCCACTCTCTACTTCGTCAACCAAAGGAGTAGCTTAGGGGGCATTTTAAATCGTCCTGCTACACCCCCACCCCCACAAAAAATGTAAAATAGTAGTTCACCCATTGCATTTCTTGTAACATTATACCATGTCCGCGGACATCAGGTTGGGGACTATTGCACTAAATGTTGGAGGGAGGGTTGCTCCAATATCTCCAGCTATTGGGTGTCAACCATTGTGGATTTATTTGTTGATGAAATTTGAATTCGTACCTTCCACAAACGTTAAGTGAAGAACAACCTCAATCGTTCCTTGAACTCGGTCCATCGATTCTATTCTCCACGATGCTGATCATTACGTTACCTGGCACTTCCAAGGAATTTGATACAGGTTTCCCACAATTTTCAAACAAAATATTTTGAGCGATCCCAGATCGCCAAAACTAGCGAGATAGAATGTCTGGCTGAGCCGTCAGAGGACGGGTTGGTGGGAGGCAGAAGAGACTGGGTTATAAGAAAGACAGGAAGCGGATGTACGCTAACTTCAAGACAGCTTGGTACAAAACAAACGCTGAACGATATTTTCGCTTTATTGTAAAACATGTAAAAACGATCGACACACACACACACACACACACACACACATATATATATATATATATATATATATATATATATATACATATATATATATATATATATATATATATATATATATATGCGATGCTCTTCCATAGGAATAGAGTACCTCGGTGGATGAGGGGCTTCTGTGTAATTTAAATATATCGCTTAAATTCAGCCTTACTGACCGTCCAGTTCCGTAATCCAGAGGTAGGATATCGGCCTCCAGGTCTGAAGTGAAGGTTTCAATTCTGCCTCGCGGTACTGGATGGGATAATGGAAAGTCTATAGCCACACTGAAGATATTTGATACATCGAAACAGCTGTCTATATATATATATATATATATATATATATATATATATATATATATATATATATATATATATATATATATATATATATATATATATATATATATATATGCTGTTCTAATTTTGGGTTGGATATGCGTTCCTGGAGAAGGCGGGATAAAAAAAAAAATGACAAATTATAATCAATTATAAAAGCATGTTAATAAGGGTTTTTACTTATGAATATAATAACAGGTGGTCATTCTAATGTCTTGAATGAACAAATGATAACTTAATTAATGAAATAGTATGAAAATTACTGAAAATAAGAACAACTGGGCTAATCTCAAACAGATGTGTCTTATCGAATGACCTAATCTCAGGACAATCAGTATATACAAATACATGTTGCATATCTTCATATCTTTGCTTATTCAACAACGGCATAAACTACTTCTTTTCGAAGTCAATAATTGAAAATCAATAATAAAAAATACATACTGTTACTGAAATATGCACAAATGCCCGTCCCTATCAAATAAAACACGAACATGTATAAAACTCTATCGCCACGAGTATGTATTGGTGGCAATATATATATATATATATATATATATATATATATATATATATATATATATATATATATATATATATATATATATATATGTATATATCCGGCCCGTTCATAAGGTAAATTGAACGGTCACTCAAAGGTGCGTTCCAAACTGAAAAAATCCGCATTTACTCATATACGAATCGACCTTTGAAAACTAAGAATGTTGGTAAAACTAAAACATCAAAACGAAGATCTAAGAAAACTGTTTTAAAGATAATCGATTCATCCAGCTGAAATGCAAATTTCGTACTTTCTTTGATTCCTTCAATGTCTTGCTTCAAACAATCGTTGCCAATTTCAGAAATTCGTCTGTGATCCACAGGATCATTTGATAATGAGTGTATCTTTCATAATTTCATCCTCTTCAACATTTCCACCATGTTTATTCCATTTACGTTATATATATATATATATATATATATATATATATATATATATATATATATATATACTACCTATCATGAGAATTTGAACAAACAAAAAATTTGCTATTAAAATAGAAATTTTAGGCAAGAAGGACATAAACGTATTGCAATCAGCTCAACAAGGATTGCATTTAGGCGTGTGTCATGGTTCTCAATGCTGCAAATTGTTAAATGAATTCAACTGAGTGTTTTTTTTCTATCCTGGTAAAATTCTGTTCAGAATCAATTGAGGAGATTGAAAAGGCTAACCATCATTGCTTTTTCGATGAGTTGCAAAACTAATTAGTTAAATTGCCTCAAACTAAACCAATACATACATGGAAAGGATCACAGACAAAAAGAAACACATTTTCAAACAGCACACACACACACACACACACACACACATATGGAGAGAGAGAGACTAGAAGACTCTACAGCCTTAAAACCCAAACACATTAAAAAAAACATTTCTAAAATTTTTTGGTGTCACTTCAGTCACTTATTTCCTAATATATGTCATTGCAATTTACGTGATTTTCTTCAACGTTTTTTTTCTCAAATATCTTATGTATAATCTGATATTCTAGTACTATGTGAAAATTTTGTCTTATTGGGATCATCAGTTGTTTACCATGTAACCATTTCGGGGATTTTAAAAACAAAACAATAATGTTAACATGGCACCCCAGCTGTGTTGATCAAACACCAACTCCCTTTCAGCTATGATTTTGATATATTGCTCTTTGTCATACAAGTAGTTTGTCATTTTATATAGGGTATTATTATAATCAACCACTAAAATTCCGAAATTATTTGCGTTCATACCATGATTTGTCCATAAAAATAAGTCCGCGTCATTTCCACCTGACAAGCACTTTTAAAAGCAGTAAAAACAGACTGATAATCTCTGACCTGACTTCTTTTTTCAATTATTCCAGGCGGACCATTCTTATGTCCCTGTCCTCTACCACGCCACGCGCTTGGGCACGCGCACATGTTTTGCTACCAGCGCACAAAGGGAATTAATTACGAATGTTAGTCGTCAGAAATTAATGTAGTTTCGTAATAGAATGAGTTTTGATTTAACTATATCAGGCAACATTAATAATAATAATAATCTGTGAATTGATTGGTTTTACTGGTGTGAAATTATTCCTATATTGCATCATATAAAGATCATGGATGTTCATCAATATTTTATTGAATGAAACAAAATAAGGAGAAAGTATTCCAAAGTATAGGATGACATCTTTACTAAATACGCTGCTTCGTAAAATGCAATCGTGCTTTTATCAGATATCAAAATATACCAATACGGTTTATTTTTCGTGAGAGATGTGCTGAGTCTTGAAACAATTCCAAGTCAACGTTTGCAAAAGCATCCAGCGGGCACATACTTTTTTTGACACACAAAAAAGATTGCATAATATGAGATTTTTTGTGCACACTGACAACTAAAAGTTAAAGGAGCATAAGTGCCAGGCTTGACTAAGCTTCTTAATTATCTATCTATCTATATATATATACATATCTTATCTACATCGATATACAGAGATATCGTCAAGTGTGAATTTAAATTCATAGACATTTGAAATAGATTACCTTAAACTTCTGACATTTTCAGCAAATTCTTCTTCGTGTGAAGTACCTGGTAGTTACATCTTGATTAAAAGAAACCTTTGCTTGATCATCCTGTCTACTTCAGCCAAATTCGTCATCAGAACTATTTGCTTATTACCAACAAAGTTAGAGATCTGATAACAATAATCTACTTTAAATTTCTCGAATTTGTCGCTGATGTGTGCAGAGGCAAAGAAGATTGCACATGATAATATCAGTGTTGATATTTGACTTAAGTACTTGGGTAATTGGATGTGAGGGTGGCCGAACAGTTAGCAACACGGATAATGGAATGGGCAAACCTCGTCCAAACCTCTGGCTGAGACAGTTTGTATTCTCTCTGCACTGATGCAAGTAGGAGAAGCATGAATCCAGGTATGGGCAGACAGGGCTCTTCAACTCTAAGAGACGGACAACTCTATGGTTATTATTATTTGGTACTTTTTAGACCAACATCGAGTAAATTTGGTGCTGAACAAAGCTATTTAGCACCAGACATTTAGTACTAAATGAACATTTTAAAAGGATAACCATTCTTTCCACACGAATTATATCATACGACATGAATATACATGGACATTGGATTATTCCATCTTTTTCCTCCAAGCTTAGTCTGAAGATGGATTTTGATTTATTTGATTATTTTGTTACTGGAACAACTTGATTTGGTCTCAAGTCTATACGAATCAAGTCTGATGATGGATTGTAAATTATTTGATTATTTTGGACCTGATGCTACTTAATTTGGTCCCAAGACCATACAAATTTGGACTGACGTTGGGTTTTAAGTCATTTGATTATTTTTGAACTGAAGTGACTTAAATTAGTCCCCCCAAAATACAAATTTTATCTGGTGATGGATTTTAAATTATTTGATTATTTTGGTACTGGAGTGACTAAATTTAGCCCAAGAATATATAAATTTAGGATGGTGATAGATATCAAGTTATTTGATTATTTTAGTGGTGACGTTACTTTATCTGGTCCTCAGAGCATACAAATTTAATCTGGTGATTCATTTTTAAGCTATCTGATTATTTTATTACTGAAACTACTTAATTTGGTCCCAAGACCATATAAATTTGGTCTAATGATGGATTTTGAGTTATTCAATCATTTTGGTACTGAAAATAAGTACAAACCGTGAAAGTCCATCCTCTCGTTCAATGATATGAAAGGCTAGAAATTGGCTGAGAAAGGAACGTGTTTTCGATGCTGAGAAAACAGACAGACGTTCTTTGAGTTCACATAAAACTCTCTTTCCCAGCCTTCCAAATTTTTCCGAGGCTTTTAGATATACTATGAAGGCCTTGATTTGAAATGTTGGTTTTCTAAGCTCGCAAGGTCTCTCTATTTAGAATATTGGCAAAGCATTATATCTTAATGTCCACGAAATCGTCTCAGGGCTTGTATAGGCATGATTTGAGCTGAGGGAATCACCCTCTCTCCTTTTCTCTCTCTATTCATATCTTTGTATTCATAAATTTTATAGTTAAGTATGTTTGTGTGCACAAATGATCCAAATAGAAGCAAAGAGATATTGGAAATTCTTCACGGCTGTACCAGGATCCGAAAGAACGATTATAAAAAAAAACAAAACACTTTCGGGTGCCAAACATATTTACGTGTATGATCTTCTCTCGCGAAAATCTTTAAATTCAAAATACTGAAAATGTGTAAGATAACTTCGACGAACAATGGCCTTAATTACTTATTACCAGAATCTTGAACCCAAACTTCCACTCTCAAACGTTTTCATAACGGTGAGACGAAAAGCCACGCAGACTGTGTTGACCAGTCCGACAGCGCGTGCAGGCCTACACAGGTATGGCCGGGTGTGTGGCACTGCGACATATTCTGTATGCGTTGAGACTATCATGATATGATATTAGTTATCACCTATCTATCTATCTATCTTTTTGATCAATATAGAAATATCATTATACAATATTTTCGAACTATTTTCTGGCTACCGACACACGACCCAAGAGGTTGTTTTTTGTTGGAAGGCATTAATCAAAGAACATGTTTTATTTTTGCATTGTGTAAAGTTCAATGACTTTTTGCCCAGTCAACGTCAGGATTCCTTGTTTATATATATATATATATATATATATATATATATATATATATATATATATATATATATAAAGATGGGCAAATATTTATATAACTGACTAGTTTCGACAACCATCGTTATCATATTGTCGTGTGATAACATCGCATGGCTTGAGATGAGACGTATGAACTGGAAGAAAACATTTTATTTGAATTCAAAATTTTTTTTTATATGTCGGATATATCCACATACTTATTATATACATATATAGATAGATAGATTCCACACTTTCTTAGAGCCAAAATATATCAGGTTTCCTCATCTCATCCCGGCTATGATGACAAACAACTCGTTTGACCCCCCCCTACTCTTAGTCAAGAACCCCCCCCCTTCCTCTCGTTCAACAACTGACACCAGAAACTAAAGTGAATAACTGCAGTTTCGCTAGGGTTTTTTTCCCTTCGCTAAGCAGTTTTTTGGAGACGCCGACAAAAGTTAGGCGAAATGCATCAAGCCTATGTTTATAATAATGAAAAAAAAAAAATTGAAATGTAACACGCTTGTTCTTGAATATTTCACTTTTACATTGTCAAATTACTACCATACAAGCACACACACACACGAACGCACACACACACGTACACACACACACACACATATATATATGAATATATATATTTGCTGCTCCTACCATTGAGCAGAAAAGTTGCTAATGCAAAGGTACAAATAACTGCCTCAACCTCAACTACTTATTTTTGCTTATTACAGTCCATATCTACTCTATTCGTACACACACATACACACACACACACACACATATATATATATATATATATATATATATATATATATATATATATATATATATATATATATATATAGAGAGAGAGAGAGAGAGAGAGAGAGAGAGAGATGATGTGAAGAAAGTTGAGAATTTTGAAAAGAAAAGATTCCAGTTTGATTAGTACGTCTTAAATTCTTTATTGGTAGCAAACACTTCCTTTGGAATTTGGACTTCTTCAGAATTTCTAGTGAAGAATGGTGTGAGAAAAAAAAAACGATTGAAAATTTACATCAAGCAAAGCCTAGTTGTACTCTGCCAGTAGCGGAGTCCGGTTGTTAATGACGTTGTTGTGGAAACAGTTGCTTTGACATAATATGTTTGGAATCGTACTTGCTCATATCTTTTCATCGGTTTTCGGTCCAACAGGTGGTCTTGAAACTGACTTCTTAATGAGATTTAAAGAGGAATGGCAATCTTTGTCAAAGAAAGAAAAAAAAAAAGAAAGAAGAATTTGACCTCGCACCGGAAAGCTCGTTCAATGACCCTCAGCTGGAAGAGATAAGAAAAAGAAACGCTCAACTACCTATCTGCTGCATTGCAACTCATCCTCGTGACGATGGCAAGGCATTCTGTGAATTGTCCTTGCTCTTCAAACCTCTTCAACCCAATACACTGGGTGAATAGGAGAGAGATAGAATTATGCACTGATAATCTAACATCTCCGGAACCAGTTTAAGCTCACACCACGTGAAAAACGAACAGGTGGCTTTATTTATCAGATTAATTTACGTCAAATATTGGTACGAAGCACCAGCAAGGGGCACACGCTCCCCTCGATGACCTTGAAATGAAATTCTGAAGAGATATCCCAATAGAAGGGTTAGAAAGCAACTCTAGGTTATCATCTGTGGTGCTTATGGAGCATCTAACTGGGCTGGCCTCTTTTGATGATAGGATTAGTACAAAAAGAAAAAGGAAAATGGTGCTAAACGTCCAACCTGCAAAGGGTTAACTCACCTTGACGCATCAAAACGACAAGTGATTGTATGGAAAATGACATGGCATCATTCATCACAAAGAGGAATTTGATGTTTATCTTCCTTTATATATATATATATATATGTATATATATGTTAATAAGAAACGGATGTATGATCCGACAGAATGATTATAAATTGCGTTATATGATATTGGAACTGTATTAGAATAGATTTCCGTTATCACACGGTGAATGTATCATTTGGTCTAGACAATGTAAATAAAATAAACAATTGAAGAAAATTTCTGCAGCAGGCTTATTTTTTTATGGTTGATTCTATTTCAATATGATACAACGCAATTCATAATAATCTATATCTATATCTGTATCTATCTATCTATATATATATATATATATATATATATATATATATATATATATATATATATATATATATATTTGAGTTTCTTATAATTGGCAAGTCAAATGGAGCACCCTTTGGATGTTAACCAATAGGCATAAAGTCTTGCACCAATATTTTCGACACCAAGGGCATATAAGCAACCTTGAGAATTTTTCATAACCTTATTTTGTTTACCCGATATATATATATATATATATATATATATATACATACATATATATATATATATATATATATATATATATATATATATATATATATATATATATATATATCATTGTGCACAGTCTTCCCGTGTATAGTAGATTCCAGATAAATAGTGCCGGCCACCATTGGTTGAATTAACGTGAAAGCAATTAAAAAAATGCATTTTCAGTTTTAGTGTAAAGCGTATAGTAGGAAACAAACAATTATCACTAATCCCACGAAAGTACTTCCGATGTAAAAGTATCCCCCAAATTTACACGCTCGCTACAAACTAAGCTACACTTAAACCTTCAAATACTCATGGATAGATGTTCAAATAAATTCATGCATACAGATTAGATAACTCCTAGACTTCCTGCTACATACGTACAGGCTTATTTGACTCTTTGACACACACACACACACACACACACACACACACACACACACATATATATATATATATATATATATATATATATATATACTCACACATACATGTGCATATCTAATTACCTAAAAGTCTTGTGCAAATCACATATGCTTATATATATGTATATCAGTTAACCCAGACAGCGTAGATAGGATAAACAATTAGAAACAGGACGCGATGCCACCGAGTAGAACAGCCCATAGGTCGGAGGCCCGAATAACTGATTCAACCCGAATCTTGAGCTGTTCATTCATAGTCCATATCTGTTCTTTATTTTTGGCCAAACAATTAGCAGCAGTAGAATAGCTGAATCGAATTCCGGCAGTTTATTCACTTTGTATGAATGCCCTTGGGAAAGGCAAACATCTCTCTCTCTCTCTCTCTCTCCCAATAGGTCAGGACAAGCATAACTACCATCTTATCAAGTGTAACCTGTGGCATGTTACGTGGAGACTAAATAGCCAAATGACTACTTAGCAGTTAAAAATTGCCATATAGGAGCCAGCATGTTTCCTCGGCGATCTGCTAGGTCATAGAATTCATTTATTTGATAAGTCCTCCGTCGTATTTACTTACATGTACAGTGTCTACCAAAGAAATCTATGCATAAAAAAATGAAACTAAACAAATTGAAGTGTATTCAGGTTTTATTTGATTCACCGCAAACTAAAAGGCTGGGGGTAGTCAACAAGCATCTGGCAGACGTCCACGCCTCTGGACTTCGCATCAGAACAGTTGGTGTTAATGCACACTATCCGAGAAAACATTCTGCTGCCCACTCGATCGTCAAGGGTTTTTTTTTCCCATTCTAACTGCTTTTTGGACATTATAACTTTGTTTTTAGGTGACATCATCAGTTAGTATAAGGTTACAAGTAAAAGAAAAACAGGAAGAATCTCCTTTGGTTATTGTTGAGCAAGATATTGAAGTGCATGTAAGGCCGTTTTTATGTATAGATTTTGTTGTTCACAAATATTTACTTGAATAATCATATGTACTCAAATCTTTACATGTATGAGTATATGTACGTATTTGTACACAAATACCTAGTCTTGTGTGAAACTAAGCTGTATATACACTGTAGATTCTGAAGCAGAATATACATACTATTCACTACGCTTGGCTTTGTTTGACACAAGGTCACTGAAGTGGAGCACTTAGTAAGGATTGAACTCAATACAGTAGTCATAGTCAGCATCAGAAGTATGTTAAGCATTAGTACACAAGAACTAGGGATTTCATGATATTACTGAAATCTACAACCATTTCACAAAATTTAAAGGGATTTCACGAAGTCACCAGTTTACTAAATACGATTATGAGTGTGTAAGTGTTTATGATTACATGTGTACGTGAGAGAAAATGTTTTTTTTTTTCGAGTGATCTTACTTTCGTTTTCATTTTGAATCATTTGATCAAGGACGTTTACCAGTTCTAAGTTTATGCACATGTGTAAACAGACAGAAATATAAACGTACAGTGGATTTAGAATAAACAATTTAAGTAAATTGGGTTGTTGCATTGCTCATTCTATTCACGTTGTCTTGCCCAAATAACACATTCACCGTGTGATAACGGATATCATTTCGAATAAGTGTTTTAATATAATATAACACAATTCATTATCATTCCGTCAGATCCATTTCTTAATAACAACACAGATTTTTCATCTTATACATAATTATGGTGAACATTTGGCGAAAATGAGGAAAACGCTGATGGGGTGAATAGGTATTTACTCTCTGACGTTTCGTAGGGTGTGACCCCCACATAATCAGTGAGATGGAAAAATGAAAAGAAATTTTCTGTGTTGGCAATAGATGGATTGGCGACCTTGTGTATCGGTGAGGGATCATATATCTATCAATATGTTACCTATGTTGGATGGGGGATAGGCACTTAAGGGTAAGGGTGTGGTCAAGATAGTTTTTTTTCCCTCTGTATGAGTGTGTTGGGGGTATGTGTGTGTGTGCGTGCGTGTGTGCATGCTCGTGCATGCGTGTGTGTGTGTGTTTATGGGAGGTTGATGTATTAAACGGGAACTTTTGCATTATAATCATATCATAAATTTAGCACCCCACTTCTAAAATGTTCTTTAAATGCTTTTTTTTCTTGGAAACTTTAGATTTGATTAAATATGATTTTAGGAAAAAGTTTCTTTCATTTTTGACCCATTGAAGGGTGAGTTACACCCTTCAAGAATTATTCATAAGCGTATAAAATAAGAATATATGTACATGCGCGGAAAGTAAGTTTCATTTTGACATTATCGTTATATTGTTATCAGAATCCCGCTCTAAAAACCCCTTTTTGAAAGAAAAAAAAATTCTGTTTATTTACGACTTTACATCAGGTCAATTGAGTCGGCATGCTACATTTGGTTGGGGTGCACCCACGTTCAAGCGTGACAGACAAACACACAAACAGGCAACTCTTACACATTGAGTCAAGATTAAATTTATACATGAAAATAAATTACACATAGGTCAAATTTACGAATACAATAACCATTAGCACTTCTATGTATCGCGCGAGCGGACATGAGTGTGTGTGTGTTTTCTTCATAAGAGGCTCTGTCCGTCGGCCTGTCCCCCGTATTGTTTCTCAGCTGATTCAAGTCAGATAAACTTGGAACTTGGTAGAAAGGTGTCCCTTGATGAGATTATTCTTAATTATAAAAATCTTCCATTCAGGATCACGTGATCTAGCCATAATGGCGTTTAAATACAATGTTTAAAAAAATCGATTAAACTCGATTTTCACAGCTGTTTTGAGTCAAATTTATTAGTAACTTGGGAGAAAGGTGTCCCTTGATAAGATGCTTCTTACCGAGAAAAATCTTCCCCTCAGAGTCAAGTGGCAATTATGGCGTTTAAACTCTATAGTGGACACATCATCGAACTTACGGTTTTTCTTTTCTTCTTGATATGTGACAAGTTTATAATAAATTATGTGTGTATGCAAACATTTTTATTATTTTCGCTTCTCAGGTGCAAATCCATAGGCGTGTGTAGGGTGGGCACAGATGCCCCCCTGTGCAGGTGTGACGGGGCGCAAAATTTCCATTATCCTATTTAATCAATAATTATGCCATCTCCTACGATATAGCGCAACTGCGTTATCTCTGCCCCCTGGTGCTGAGGACCCTTACTACACTATTGTGCGGATTCCGGATTGGGGGTCAAGAGGCCCCGACAGCCCTAGCTCTTGTGAACCAGAATCAAAAAAAGTCAACAAATAAATATCTAGGTGAAGAAACTTTTTGAATAAAAAAAAACTAACACATGATAGAAAATGTTCATAAATTAAACTTAAAAACACAAATCTATAACATCCATTGTCTAATTAGTATGACAGAGTGGAAAAATGATCTTCCCTC
>OY735205.1:68552270-68612270 GCA_963457665.1 Thysanoteuthis rhombus | reverse complement strand
ATAACAGAATCGGAATGGATAAAGTTAAAATTATAGTGGGGGAGGGGTCTCCTTATTCCTTTGCCCCTTATTCCCTTGAGTACCTCCACCCCTGCACTCTACCCCATCCCTGGATATACTGACAAATATATATATATATATATATATATATATATATATATTTATATATATATATATATGTCTCTCGCATGCCATAATAGTTGACCGATAAGAGAGTGCCGCAGTGGGGCCACTGGAATACGTTGGAGAGAAAAGGAAGGGGCAAACGGGGTATTTGTCCCTCCCCCGACACACACTCTAGATCATACCTTTTCACTTAGGGTGAGGGGGTTGAAATATAGAACCTTATAGCCTATAAAGGAGAATGATGCAATACAATTGTTTTACGTAAGCATAACTTGATATAAAACGAAATGTATTACTATTCCCAGGTAACAGATTTGGTACAAAGATATATTCTAAATATATCCTTTTACAACTTTCTGGAAATATTTCTTTTTCGACCCCCACCCCGGAAAACTGGTCGAGGGTCCCTGTGATGGGTTGTAGCCGGTGCACTGCATCGGATCCCGAACGGCTAAGGAGGCCTCGAGAGTTTATTTATTTTTTATTTTTTTGTTTTATTATAGAACTCTTCTCAGAGGCCCTTGGCGAACCACTCCACCATATCAGTAGTCCAGGCAATTATAACTTGAAGAAGCATGCATTTCCACCCTCGGTATGAACCAGCATATACATATGTATACCCCATAACCTAAACCAAATCAATGTACTTGAGATTCTAAGAAGATAAACCCGAAAGGAAATTAGACAAACCACCAGTTGAATAAAACGAAAGACCGTATTGCCGCCGGTCCGTTACAATGTTATCCGATACAGGCTGTTCTGATTTTACCCTGAGGATGCATGTAACAGGCAGCTTAAACGGAGTCAGCGAAAAAAAAAAATTTATAAGCATATGTTTTTACGAATAGATATAATATTCATTTATTTTGATTTTTAAAATAGATGAATAACAACTTGATGGAATCGGCGTTTTTGTCAATCGCCGTAAATCAAAACGGTGTGGTGTCAGAGCAGCCTGCATTTACCCATTGTTGTTTGAATGTTTGAATAGAAATATGAAAGTTCAAAATAATAATGTTTTAGTATCTAATCCTGTTAGTTCCTAAGAAAAATCAACTAAGATGTTACTTAATAAGTACAACACGTAGTTGATGGTCACAAAAATATAGGTGTTTATTAATGTACTAATATTCAACCTAATTGTTTGGCTTAGAACGTACGTATCTATCTATCTATCTATCTATCAATCTATCTATCTACCTATCTACATATCTATCTATCTACATATGTATGTATGTATGTATCTATCTATCTACATATCTATCTATCTATCTATCTATCTATCTATCTATCTATCTATCTGTCTGTCAATCTATTTCAGTTTGTTCCCATATCCCAAACTGCTACAAATACAAACCCATACCCCAAGCACATATCATTTGGGAGTGCATATAGTTTACATTACAGTTCTAAATTTTTCGATTCAGGATATTATTTCAACTCGGCGAGATAATTTTCAAGAAAGTAAATAAATAGAACTAATCTAAATTCTTCGCTGATTTATCTTTCCCGTAATGTAAACATATGTTCATCGAAGCGTTATTTTATTTAATAGGATTTTATAAAGTCAAATCAATGAATATTTAATTTGTATATTCAGATCCGGTTGGTCATTCAACATAAATCTTCACGCGACCAACGTTTTTCGGTAGCATACAGTGTTGAAAGTGTTCAATAGAAAAATTGGACAAGGTGGGGTGATCAATTAATAACTTATTTCTCCCGCCTTTTTTTTTTTTTGACGGTGATCACTAAAATAGCCCGAATTTTCATAAGGAAAAAAAAACAAAACGTAAATATTGCCAGACACAAACTAATGGACCGATTCATCATAAATTTACATTGCGAATTGATCCCCTCACTAATAATCTATATGATTGGGGCAGGGGTTAAAAAAAATTTGATGATGAGGAATGAAAGTTCAAATTCTCTGCCCTCAAGCTCTATTGACCTGTACGCACGATACATAAATAGCCAGCCAGCCGGACCTACTTGAAAACTGAAGAAACCTATGCTGACACTGAGAATTTTGGTTGACGGTTCCTGTTAGAAAAAACAGCAAAAATATTCCCGCTTTTTTTTCCACAAAGTCACCTTTTTAAAAATAAATTCAGTAAATAATGAATAAACGGCATTGGGTTATTTTATTAATCGAATTTCAGCAGAATTAAAAAATCCCGTTGTATCTGGCGTAGAAAATTTTTCAATCGTTTTTAACTGCTTTGAATTTCACCCTTATTAATTTTTGTGACGATATATCTTATCTCGGTTGTTGCTGCTTTTTATCGCAACTAAACTCAGGATGGGGTTCCCTCGATTTTGAATTTAACAAACAAATAACCCTATTTCTTTATTTATGGATGAAGCTAATTTTATACCAGCATTTTCTTCAATTCCTAATCTTTTTCATGATATTAATTTTATGAAAATTGAATAAATCTTTATATTTGATGGGGGCTAGGCAAGCTCAAGAGTTTCATGCACCCTGGGCGGAGCTTGAAATTTACGCCACGTTTTATGTGCCCGAGGCAGGACCTTAAATTTGTAATATTTTAAGGAGGACGCCCTAGGATATTTGTACCCTAGGCAACTGCCTTAGTCCACTTAATGGACAGGTAGGCCCTTGATTGAGGTTGTTGTCACAGGGGGAGCAATCTCGTAAAAGTGTGTGAAGATGCTTCGGCCCCAACGATAGAGCACAAGCACCCTTGGTCTTTAGCCATCCTATTTTCACCTGCTAGAACCATTTTGGCGCGCCATACTATATTCACCCAACGGTAAACGTAGTGCCAACTTATTTCATCTACTGACGTATCTTCTTTTCAAAGTTTTCGAAAGTCAGACACAAATGATTTATAATGAAAGATAAATTAATTCCGCTACATATGTTTCTGTGACACTTGGAAGCGTAACTCTTGGGCCCATTTGTCTCCCTTGGACCCCTTAAACTCTCTCTCGGATCCCCCTTTGACCAAATTCGACGCACTGGCTTCACACCCCTGTCCTCTCTGAGGCCCTGTATGGATGCGTTGAAATCTGTCTGGTGTCAACCCTGTCCAAACTATCCGGCCTCAAAAACCATCGAATGCATTGGATTTTTGGAGTTTCAGCCAGTTGACCCGAGAGATTTCTGACAAATGACTGACCACGACAGAATGTAGTTTTGGACTTCATTGAAACTCTATTCGAATTCTTTCCCCTTCAATTGGAAACGCTAACAGGTGTGTGAATGAATGCTGTGGTGATGGTATCGTAATAATGGGCATACTGACACTGCGTGCGGGTGTGTTCTGCTACGAAAACTTTCACGCAAGGAGTATATAAATTAACATATATTAACACGCATATCTTAGGGAGACCCAAAAATTACATATATACATATATGTGCATGTGTTGGTGAGTGAGTGAGTGTGTGTGTGTGTGTGTGTGTGTGTGTGTGTGTGTACGTGTGTGCGTGCATGTGTGTACGTGTGTGTGATGTTATGTTCGGTGAATTCGAACAGCATGCACGAAGCAAATTTAACGAGGCGTATTATATATAAATCTATCGAAAATCTTTTTTTGTTAATGTTTAGTATTCAAAGTTGTTAAATTGTGTGTGTGTACGTGTGTGCGTGCATGTGTGTACGTGTGTGTGATGTTATGTTCGGTGAATTCGAACAGCATGCACGAAGCAAATTTAACGAGGCGTATTATATATAAATCTATCGAAAATCTTTTTTTGTTAATGTTTAGTATTCAAAGTTGTTAAATTTTCTAGAATATATATATATATATATATATATATATATATAAAGAGAGAGAGAGAGAGAGAGGGGGGGAGAGAGGGGGAGAGAAAGACACAGAGAGAGAGAGCCTAGATAGCTTTACCGCTTTAAATACTGAATGCATAAAGGAAATTTTAAATTTATGTATTTCAGTCAATTATTTGCAAATATCTGTTAATGTAATTTATGTAAGCTTTTCAATGGGTTTCATAGATGTGAAACTATATATATATATATATATATATATATATATATATATATATATATATATGTGTGTGTGTGTGTGTGTGTGTGTGTGTGTATGTGTGTGTGTGTGTATGTGTGTACGTGAGTGTAAAGAGATACGTTTGCACAATACTCACATTATGCCGAGGCATGTGTACGTATCCACGTATGCCAGACTTTAAAAAAAAAAGAAAAAGAAAAGAAAAGGCAAACACACACACAAAAAAAAAGTGAAATTCTATCATGCATAACAACAGAGACGAAAAAAAAGAGGCTAAAATTCAAACAGGTTGCTCGAGCAGAATAAGCATCTTTTTTCCCCCTTTTTTTAATGCACAGAAGACGGTTTCGCTCTTTTGCACAAGAGGCGATCATATTTAATTGATGCGCAACCGATGACCCCCCTCTCTTAAATGACTACGTGGTAAAAATAAGTGTGCCCTTAACAGAAGTTTCGGCAAGTTTATAGATGACTTGTGGGCCTATGTTGATAAATGAATTATTAAAAAAACAAAAACAAAAAACAGTTTATGTCAGTGTGTACCAGAAATGTGTTGTTTTTTTTAAAAAGTTTGTGGAAGAAATCTTTAAAAATTGTGTGCAAATCTAAAAAAAATGTATATTTTATGTATGTAAGTATGTGTTCCTAAGTATATGTGTGAATAGGTGAAGCACGTCAATTCAGATTTGAAAATTATATCTATCTATCTATCTATCTATCTAAGACTGGTGTTGCGGCAGTCGCCCAGGGTGCCAAAAGCTAGGAGGCCCCTGTAATGCACCTGAGACAGAAGAACTTTGCAAATTCAAACGTAAAATAGGATAATGAATGAATTGAACAGAATAAAAACCTTAGATTTTTTTTTTCAAAATCCCTGGTGTGAAGTCGGAGTTTTCAGGAATATCTGACAGTTAAGCACTTTCTGTTATAGTGAAATTAAGAAAAACAATTGGCAATAGAAATTCTCTCGACCGACCACAAGCTCATTAAGGCTTTGAAGGGTAACGAAGTTCAACTTGCCTAGGGCGCCAGGAAGCCTCGGACCGGTCTTGCTATCTATCTATCTATCTATCTATCTATCTATTTATCTGAACTTGGTCATATCTATCTTAATTTCGTCTAGCCGACTCAAGTCTACAGCCATCCGTTCATAACTATCTCAATTTAGAAATATTACAGTGATACATCAATAAGTTCGTAGTCCACTTATGAAAAAATGAAAATATTTATTTTGCATCATGAATATTTAATTTTCAGCATAATCACCTTTCGAGCCAAAGCACAAAGCCAAGAGTTGATTATTAATGACTTAGATCAAACATTATACAAAGAAAAATTCAAATCAAAATTCAGCAAATGATCAAGTGTCAGGCCCCGAATTTATTGCTCAACCCTCCGATTCTATCTATCTATCTATCTATCTATCTATCTATCTATCTATCTATCTATCCTTCTCCACCTGTTTATATCTATCTATCTATCTATCTATCTATCTATCTATCTATCTATCTATCTATCTATCAATCTATCTATACACACATGTATATACGTACATACATATATACATACATGAATACATGTCATATACAATTCGACCTGCTTTAATCGTAGGTGCACTACAGGGTCGTAAAGCAAAGTACCGGACTTGGCCAGGGCTCCGGAGTTTGTGTTTTCCTTAACTTGACGCAAAAACCTAATATCATCTAACTTTTGTCCAATGACAAAAGTTCGTGCGCATATTTGAAATCGACATAAGGAATCGATATTTTTCTTCAATAGAAACTCAGCAGGACATCTTAAAAATTTGAAATTTTTTTTGCGCACATTGATCACCTCTGTGCGCTGGTTACAAAACGTTAAAGGAAACTATGGCTGTAGCGCCGACCCTGATTTGATACATGGATTCAATAAAGAGTCGAAAACTGATTTTGACATGAACGTAAACCTAGGTTTAGAGAAGGTTTTCTATACCTACGATTTAATAAAAAAATCTTAATATTTATTTTTCGAATTGAATTTCTAGGCCCCTAGAATCAGGGGAGGGGCACTAACAACAGCCTAGTGCGCCTATGCGATAAGACGGCCCTAGGTGTGCATATAGATGTTTCGACTTTTTGGTATATTTTCTTCGTGTGGGTAGCGAAAGAATGTGCCAATTCACGTTAAAACACACGAAGATGTGTATTTTCATCAGCACACACTCACACAAATGCATATACACGTACAAGTAGATTAATATACATGCGTGCACATGTGTGTGTGTGTGTGTAGAAGGGTAGTGTAGGCGTGACTGTGAGAGGCAACCACTATATCATTTAAAGAGATCTATGAAGATTGAAGGAACGTATTCGCGTGTATAGGGACACACGCTACCCGCATATTAGACTTACGCTACCCGTATATCTACACACAGAAGTGATGGGGCCAGGGGAGAGAGAGAGAGAGAGAGAGAGAGAGAGAGAGAGAGAGAGAGAGAGAGAGAGAGAGAGAGATGTGAAAACATGATTACATCGCGATACACCGGCGAGAAGATGCATACGTTTACGACTTCGTGGACACGGGTTTATTGCAATTCACACACATGTACATAATACCTTCATTCATATATATATATATATATATATATATATATGTGTGTGTGTGTGTGTGTGTGTGTGTGTGTGTGTGTGTGTGTGTGTGTGTGTGTGTGAGTGTGTGTGTGCATGTATATATGTATTTACTAGCATGCCGATGACGATGCGCGTGCAATACTTACGATGCTTAACAAACAGTAAAAATGGTAGAATTACTTTAAGGAAACTCGTGCAATACCTCGTTAGGGGCGTACTTCGATTGGCTGCCCGGTTGCCATGGTGAGAGATGACGTGTATCAGTGAAGTCCCTCCCCCGGTAACTAAAGTTACTTCACTAACAAGTCCGACCGTCATTCAACCTGTTTCACTACTACTGAGGAGGTGGTTGCGTTATTTCATAGCAGCTCTCTGGAGGACCACCTACCACACAACACAAGTTCGCCACTATATGGTGAAGTTCAAACAGTAGCCTGAACAACGGACTCTACCAACTTGAACATGTGCATACATTTACATAGTTATATGTAATATCTATTTAAATTCTATGCGCATATCTAAGTTGAAAAAAAGAACCCGTAGGAGAGTGAGGCGTATATTTGTAACGTAAAAGGAAGCGTGCACCCGAGGAGATTTCCAAGATCTTGCTTATTTTTAAGGAACTGACAAATTTATGGAATTGCCCGTTACTACGATCGAAGTAAAGGATTATTTAAGTTTTGCAGCGTTTCCTTTTTTAACCTTCTCTCATTGCACAGCATTGTCAAGCAAAAAGGACAGTTGGAAACAGAATTAAGAATCAAATATTTTTTTAATACCTTCTTTAAAAGAATTGGATCAATCTTGCATCTTTTTTTGAGCTGAGATTTTGCCGACTGCATAAAATTTTTAAAATCAAAAATCAACAAAAAAAAACGAAAAGAAGGATTCACAAATATCAGATATTGCCGGTAAAACTTGGAGAGGAAAAAAAGGGCTACTTGAAAATATGAGCCAATGATTTTCATTTAGCTGGAATTTACATGATAATTCTTGAAGTTCACGCCTGGACTTTGAAGTGAAAAAATATAGAAAAGTGAACTCTTAAAAAATCAATTGAGACAACAAGAAAGTAAAAAAGGCAACGAAAGAGGCATCAAAACGGGGAAAAATAAATTAGGTGGAAGTTCTGCAAGAAATCCCCAATTTATTCAAAACCTTGGAATTCTTTTCCTTTTTTGATATTAATTTTAGCTACTTAACGATGTCTTGAATGTCGCATCTGAGGTGCAAGTAATTCTATTTAAAGTTAAAAGATACAAAAAAAAAAAACAAAACCAAGAAGCAGAAATCCGAATCTAAAACTTTCTCTTGCTTCTAAAATCAGCTCAATTGAAAGCAGTCAAAGACGATTACATATATATCTTCCTCATTTTCTTTTTTAAGAAAGTGTGCAATTCTCCTGCTATCCCAGGATGCATTGCCGCAGTGTCCCCCAGCTGATGACACTTCACTACGCGATCTCCACCCCTCCCCTCTAAACAGACACGCACACACAGATTCAAAGACATACACTAAAAAAAGAAAGGAAGAAAAAGGTTTAGACATTCTTGGAAAAAAAACCTCCGAAACTTGTATACAGCTGACAGAAAAAAAACAAAAAAAAAAAAACAGTCACAACAAAACAAACATTAAAGTTGTTTTTGCAGGATTTTTTCTTTAAAAAAAAAAAGACAACTGCACAAGAAAAAAAAAAAAAATAGAACCTGACTTACCGAAAAAGATTAATTTAGTTCCGCAAATCGAAACAATTTAAAAAATCAAACAAAAAGAGATATTGGTTTAATTGATTATAAATTACTAAATTGCGCTATACTGATTACGTAGATGATATCAATAAAATATATATATACGCATCAGGGTGCTCAACAAACACTGTCTTGTGCCAGACTTAGCTAAGCTTAGAACAAGGCGTAGAAGAGAAAAGTGCCCTAAGTTCCTGTCATCTAGTTGCTACCCTACTCGTAAAAATCACTCAAACTGTCTTTAATAGTAGTAGCTGATATGAAAGTGGCTAATATTATATTGTAGGTGTTGAATATAAGTAGATGCACTGCTAGCGCTTCTATTAGACTAGACACATCCCCAGACAGACCAACTGCTCGGCTCAGACATAAACATTGGCTAAAATCAGAGCGAAATTATAGCTACTACTATTTATAAAAGAAGAGAAAAAGACACTGATAGTGCTAGTGACAGTTCAAGTGTGCCTATTTTCGCTCTCTCTGTTTACTATAAATACGAGAAGAGCGGTGCTTCTTACGGAAGAAGGAAGAAGGCGCTGAACGGAGCGCAGTAGTGAGGAAAGAAATTGACTAGTGAAGGAATCAAGATAGAGAGAAGAGAATTCCTGAAAGTGGGACGAATAACGAGGAGGAGAAGGAAAAAGAAGAAGAAAAGTTATTCGTCCTTTTTTCCCTTTCAACACTCTTCTATCTTAGCCAGCGAGGAAATATAGATATTTCTGCCTTTTCTCTTCTCTCTTACAACTCTAAAGAGGCACACACGCACCACTTTCGGTGACAAGCGAGTCCGAATGTAGTAGTATAGCATCATTGAGACTATTTTACATCACTTATACAAGGACACCTCTTTACCCATATTTGGAAGTACCCGAGGAGGCAAATTTACATTTCTAATTATTTTCTTTTGGTTACTGATTTTTTTTTTTTTTGGTGGTGGTGAAAATTAAAATTTAAAGCAAGCGAAGAATTAACCCACCAACCACCAATAACTATATATATTAGTAAACATTTCAGTGTTGGGAGAACCCTCACGCATTTGCATATATATATTTGCATACATCTTCATCTTTTTTTTTTTCTTACTTTTTTTTTCTTAAAGCCAAAATTGTACCTGTTGCATTTAATTCATATCTATGGAACCATGGTTTTCGAAAGTCTACCAGAGTTTATCAGGCTGAAACTCGGAATTACCTGGATGAATTTCTAAGAAGAAGCCGCAATTAACCAAAAGGATATATTTTGGGGCATATGTATTAACTCTATATCTCAGTAGGTAAAACAATTCCTTTATTTTATTTCATTTGTTGTCGAGAAATTAATTCATTACCTATCTTTCTTAAATGCATTTTCATTTGTGAACATATACATGCATAATTATTGAGCTCGAAGTTAGAAATAAATAACAAATATACTCTCTTATATACGGACAAATTCATGCAAACACACACGCTCATATAAATATACGTACATATATAAAAAAAAATCAGTCACAAACAGTATATATATACATATATAATCATATATATGTATATATAAAAACACACATATATATGTATATATAGAAATACACGTATATACATATATATATACGCGCATATATATACGATATCGTATAAATTTTTGTTGCAAGCAAAAAAGTTCGGACTACTTTTCATCAAGCGGAATGGATCCGACTCACCACCTCGCGGATGAATACATTACAGATTTCGACTTGGAACAACTTGAAATGGTGTCAGCTATAAAAATGGAAGCTGACAAAGATCGCTTCTCAAACACCTGTTGTGGCAACATGTCTGAGTGTTCACAGTCGGCACCGACCAGTCCTGAAGATGGCGAAACGTCCAGCATGTCTTCGTCATCGCCAGACGTTGGCCACGGCCTTCAGGCCCCGGTCAAGAATTTTATGGAGGAGATCTATTGGTTTACCAATACCCACAGTGTGCACGACATCCCGCAGAACGGGGTGCTGGATCTATTTTTGAATAACAGCTCTCCGTTGCCCACCACGGGCTCGACGCGGACCCAGTCCCGAAAAAACAGCACTTCATCAATGTCATCTTCAGCTTCGGCTTCTTCTTCATCAATGTGCATAAAACGTAGTTTCAAGAACAGATCGTCGCCAGATTTGAGCAAATGCGACTTGAATGACGACGAGCTGGTTTCCCTGCCGGTGCGAGATTTGAACAAGCGACTCCATGGTTTCCCGAAAGACGAAGTTAGCCGGTTGAAACAGAAAAGACGGACTCTGAAGAACAGAGGCTACGCCCAGAACTGTCGCTCAAAAAGAATGCAACAGCGAAACGAGCTAGAGCGGACGAATAAGTCCCTCCAGCAACAGTTGTCCGTCACTCAACGTCAAATCGGACAGCTAACCCGCGAACGAGATTATTACAAGGAGTGTTTGGAAAGATTGCAGCGGAAGAGAGATGGTTCGATTTCAAGTTCGCCAAGTTCTCTGACGGAATGAGTCGAACACATACGGACGTGTTCAATAAACGTATAAAAAAAATGGTCTCTAAATTGGAGGAAAAAGAAAAAAAAATAATTATAATTCACACACACACTCTATCATACAAACACATCGTCTCATTTCTAAAGACTTGAATTTATAAATATATAAATAAATAAATGAAATATAAAATGAAATAATATAAAGAAACCAGGTGATGATCAAGTTTATGATGGCGCGAAAAGCAAAACAGTTTCACGGAAGCTGAAGAAACAAACAAAAAAAAAGTTTTGTTTATAATGATAATTATTTTCCCCGGGGCAATGCCGGGTATCCCAGCTAGTAATTATTATAAGACACAAAAGAAGAAAGGATCGAATGAGGGAACTTTTTGTGTGCCCAGTGAGGCATAAAAATGAAAAGAAAAAAAAATGAAATGAATAGATATATCGGAAAGTCACGTTTTCCGAAGAGACCATTTTCTCTTAAAAGAGACAGCATTATACATGAACGAAATGAAAACTTACTAAAGTTGTAAATAATTCGAGGACTTCATTAATCATCGAAAACAAAATGTCAATGACAAGAAACTCGTTAAGTTTTCTACTTGAAAAGTTCGTAACTAACTCTCCGATGGTGTTGATATTTGACAGCAGCAACAATCGGTGAAAATGAACACTAAATATCCTGCGAAAGGAAAAAGCCAAAAATGTTGACAAATGCAACAAATCTTGTTATATTGTTTGTTTTTTTTTTTTCATTTTTATTTTCAATTTACAAATCGTTATCATGAATATCGAAAAACACAGCAAAAATCTGATGCATAGAGGAGTAATGCAATAAAAAAAAAAAAAAAAAAAGAAGCGAAATCAAGAGGAATGAGTCCTGATGAAATAAGACTTACTGTCGCCGTTGGACTATCTAAATAAATTTCACGTTGTAAAGCCGAAGAGTGAATCGGCACAAACGTAAAAACTTCAATACATTTTGGAAATTTCTTATTACCAAAAGACGAAGATAATGATACAGCACACAAAACCAAATTGTTATATATATATATATATATATATATATATATATATATATATATATATATATATATATATATATATATGAGAGTATACAGCGCACCTAAATATCTAAAAAAACAAAAACATAAACATTTGAAGAAGATTGAATGTCTGGAAAAGAATCTGTGAAAAAGTACCTTATGTCTAAAACGCGCTTGTTACATTTTGAAGCATTATATTTATGCAGGGGTGCAATGCTACCAGGCTCACCGGAATTAAACGTTCCGGCTCTTGGAAAGATGTCTACTCCGGCCCTTGAAAAGTTAGCACCCCTGAATTTAGGGTGAAAGCTGTCCGTATCACCCTGGGAAATATATACACTATAATATGAAGGAAAAAAGACAAGACAGTTGAAAATGAAGAAAGTTTTTTTTTTTTAATATTTAAAAATAATAAAAAAAAGAACCATGAACGTACAAGAAAAATAAATAATATAAATTATGGTCAAGAATGGTCTATGACTGCCACTCGAAAGTATGCCGTGAAATCAGTGCCATCAAAAGCAACGAACCTTGATCTTTAGGACCTGTTGTCTCTTGACCCTGACATCCGGATATAAGAATTTGATAAATTCTTACTACTATTCAGGGTTACTTGAGACTTGACAAAAAGGAAATAACTACTCTAACAAGAAAAAAAAAAAAAAAAAGAAAGAAAAGAGAGATGGAGAGAAAAAAAAATTGTGCAATCATTTAGTTCATTTGACATGAATTATATATTTTTTTTTGAAGACTTTGAGATTGCAACGGTTTCATCATATATATATATATATATATATATACATATATATATATATATATATATATGAAATATTGTTGTGTTATCCCGTTTGGGAGAGAATGTCTCGTATCACGCACTGATTTGAGAAAGATGCAATCTCGCTGGACAAGAACTCAAATATGTCGTCCATATATCTAGGATCTATTTTACAGGATCGAACCCAGGCGCACGTATGTACACTCGCAAAGCAGCTCAATTACACATTTCATGCATGTACGGACGCATTCCTACATCTACACACGCATACACACGCATCCATTCATGCACACACACATACACGTACACGTATTCACATCATCGCATGGTTACTCCTATGCAAACACCTCACCCATAAATTTCAGTTGAAGTGTAAATATTTCTGATGAACATCAAGTAAATATGCAGAGTAGCGATAAATCATCCCCTGACTTATTTAAGAAGTATCTCCTTGGGCGCACACGCATACACACACACACACACACACACATTCATATATATATATATATAAGATTTTTTTTTCTCTCAAAATATTGCTGATTCGGATACAAAGCAACAATAGGGAGCACTGGTGAGTATCGAACTCACTTGAATTGATTTGTGACTCTAATTTAACACACACACACACACACACACACACACACACTCACACATATATATATATATATATATATATATATCGCATGTACAAAAATATGTTAGTTCACGAGAGTATGTACACACCTATGTATGTATGAGCGTGTGTGCAGATGAATGTGTGTGCTGATATAAGCACATACGTATGAATTCGTATACATGCATACACACACACACACACAGATATAAGTATATGTAGATACAACAGGTTCGCTCAAGGCTGGGTCAAGCCTTTTATAGGGGCCCCATGCTACAGGGCCTTAAACAACCGCTTAATGAGCTTATGCCTCGGGCTGGCTCCGAGTGCGCCTCGGGTTGTGTCTTCATGTTCATCGAAGCATAGCACTTACAAGAATGTGTACACGTTTTCTTTTTTGCTCTCATTTTGTTCCTCACACATAAACACATACTTATGGGTTTTATGCTGACAAGTGGATGGGCCTATGTTTATGTCGAATTTATATTCATATAAGACATCTACAAATTATCGACAAACATCTTACCACTAGGCAGAGCCGGCACAAGGTTTCCCGGCACCTTAGCCGAGACTTAGCACAAGGGTTTTATGCATCATGTGCCCTCAGAGGCTGTATTCTGGCAACTATTTTATCAATTCTAAGTGCACCTCTAGGACCCTTTCATCCTAGGCGACCCCTAATTTTGCCTAATAGACAGATCAGTCCTCGTACAATGCACTAATGAAACACACTCTAAATCTTCCTGATCTATAAGTGAACTGACAACATAATCTCAGATCTATTTGCATTGATGGAAATGGGGTTTGGGGAACTAGGTCTACGATAAGGGTGTGTCTAAAATTGATGCTCGGGGTCACAGAGGGATCCATATGGGATAAGCTAAGTGAACCAGTGATACTGTAAACCCCCGTTGGTAATTTTAAAAATACGTCCAATTTCGGGACCGTTTTATAAATAGAAATTGAGAAGTAGGTATTCACCGAACCCCCACGTACCCCTCCAGCCATCGCTTGTATTTTCACTCACATACACAGTCATACGCATGAAATGACTGTGCTTACAGTCGGAGTAGATATATCAGTCAAAGTTATAACAGCTGCAGGGTACCACTTGGTGTAACTTCTGAGGTAAACAGTGCCCTTTCTTAAATGGCTAAATTGGTCGCTAAGTTTGTTGTGTCTTTTGCATAGGCGCCGGTGGTTGGTTTTCGAATCCAGGTAAAATCCAGGATTTCGAATGATGATTTCCATATCAGACAGGCCGACTTTCCTCACTTTTCATTCCTACCAAGCCTTCGGTCTGGGATCAGAGTGAAGTATCTGATCCTTTGTAGTATTTACCGTCTTCGAGTGGAGGGGATAGCATAAACACGGAGAGCCTGGTCCTAGGGATTTCAACCCTTGGGCAGCATCTCCCATTTGCACCATAAAGTGTGCGCGCGCGTCTCTGTGTATATGTGTGGTGGGGAATAGTCTTTGTGTGTCCGTAACACTGGTGGCCGAGGGTCGGCAATTTTCTCCTTGTCTATACGTACGCACATGGGAACCGTGATTAACCTGACCTTGTATCGTATTTGCCCACGTGGGGAGGCAAGAAAATCACTTCCCTCGCGTTTGAAAGTTGGTGTAATGCTATCTTCCGACCCTAATCCCTCTACGGTATCTAGTCTTGGGCCAGACTCGGCTACGCTTAGTAAATATCTCAGACAACTGTAGCGTATCACTCGGTCATTTCTTAGGTTCCCCATAAATATACTCGCACATACATAGATTGATAGAGAGAGTGAGACTTAACTCTTTGCTCACTAACGTGTGTCTTTCAACAGAATGTGAAATTTTTACGTGTTGTGTTTATTTTATCGAAGGAATTACGAACAGTTGAACGGGAGCGGACCAATGAAAAATACTCTATGGTTCTCTTAATCATGAACAATGAATTCAAAAATGCATTTATTTATTGAAAACAACATTAGATGCGTTCATTAAAAACGCTCCAATGTATCTCCTCAAACATTACGAGATTTGACGAAAACAATTTCCATTACGAGGAAACCCCTAAATTCCTGTCAACCCAAACATATTCGACGAAATCTTTACACGAAAATCCTGTACGTCAACTTGAGAAAATATTTTTGAAAATACGTCGATTTCATATACGCTTCTAATATTGCACTTATCATAACATTTTATCTTTTCTACGTGCATTAAAATTGTATTGTCATCACGATATGATCTAACCTGACACCCTTGGGCAACGAATAGGGGTGAGGCGGCTAAAGCTTAATACATCATAGTTCACCTACTGCATTTCTACTGACCTTATACAATAACATGGATATATTTGCACATACATGAATTGCATTATTAATAATTCTGTCTTTGGGGTTGTTTTTCACCAATTAAGAGATAGTACTTATCCAAGTATAGCAAATTTTCTTTTTTCATCAAATCTTACAAAATTTGGAGGGGATCCCTCAAGGAGCCAAGCTAATTGGGCCCCAAAATCTCTAGCTATCCTTAGTTACTCCACTGTCAATCATAGAATGAAATCCTTGAAACGAAAAACAATATATATATATATATATATATATATATATATATATATATATATATATATATATATATATATAACATCCGTTCCATGCACATAATTCGACTTTCAAATTAAGCAAGATTTTATGTACGCCTTAGCGACGGTATATTTACTCTGACTGTAAATAAAACAGGTAATTAATGCTGGTAAAATCTAGCCTACCCTCACTCGTTGGGGTCAGCTCGTACAAATTTGCTCACGAATTTATAAACTTGTGTTAAGCACTATTTACATAACAGGGAATTTAGGACTTCTCAAAACTCGAATTGCTCTCCATACCACCATCACATCAGTGTTAGTCTCCTTGTCGTAATCAGTCCATTCAAGTGCTTGTAAAATTTGCGATATCCGTATAATGGTAGTTCGAAATATGCATTCATGTACATGGAGATATTATTTATCTTTACTCTACAAACACATTCAGATCCGAACAGGTTTCTATTTCTTACTTACTTTTCTTTCCCCAGCCTCCCTCTCTATCTCCCTCTCTCTCTCTCTCGCACACACACTCGGTCTCTCTCGCATCCATACATATATGTTAATTTAAATACAAACACAAGTAAGCACGAATTATTATTATTTTTATTATTATCATTTGCAATATCATACCTGTTTATTATTATTATTATTATTATTATTATTATTATTATTATTATCATTATTATTATTATTATTTTCTTTCGTTTCTACTTTGTTTTCGTTATTTTTCTTTCATTTTTCACTTGATGCAGTTGTTGTCCTTCTTCTTCTCATTATAATTATTGTCAGCGATTCTTCCCTTTCTTTCTCCTTCTCTTCTTCCTTGTCCTTCTTATTTCCCCTTTTCTTTTATTCCCCTTTCTCTCTTTCGTTCCTTTTTTCTCTTTCTTACACTTCCTATTATTATTATTATTATTATTATTATCATTATTATTATTATTGTATCTTCTACTTCTTTATTTCCATCAACATTACAATTACCAACAAGCCTAAGTATTCATAGTTAGACAGACTTCCCAAAATCTCATAAATATTTTTGAGCTTGATATCATTGTTGTTACGTTTTTTGGAAAAAAAGAATTGATGACTGTTCACAAGTTTCCGAAAATTGTATTACTTTTTGGCCTGAAACATCTCCCATGCCATGCTGTATGGAGCGAACACGAGAATCCAAAAATGGAAAAGGTTCCAAGAAACTTTACATTATTGGCTTCTTCAACACTTGGTTTGTTTACAAATGAAGAAAAAACTAGGTCATAAGTTTGGATACAAATTGAAGTTCTTTTGGATTATTAGACAAACAAAACCTTTGCAGCATTAATCTTGCATAACATAATAGCAACCACTAAAATACCCTCTATCTTAAGTTGTCCTTGCTCAATATAGATAGACAAAAATACTGAAAATACACCTTACTTGAACGTTTTGCAATGTATGCACTAAGTATGACGCATCAAAGACACGAGGAAGGCACTGCCAATTCTTAGTGTCGATCGCTCAAACCAATTTTCTTTAAATGTAGATTTGAATTTTTACTGTTATTTATCGAGCCTCACGACGAGGGCTGAATGTGGCACAAGGTCGGTTTACTGTAGGGTCCTGCACAGGTGCATGCCAGTAGTTATAAAAAAAACCAAACTATCTTTAGTCTCAGCAACTAGTGTCACGAAGACGTCAGGGCGAGCCCTACGGTCTAATTTTGGTCTGATGGGAAGCTTACCGATTCCCCCGAGAGTGAACAAGGTAAACTTTTAGAAGCCACAGTACAAATTCTGTGCCCCTGCGTGTAGAGGTACCACGCCTCAGTAAATCCTAATTGGCGTCGGTGCAGTACATGTGCAAAGAAAACTTGAATTTCAACGTACCGATCTAGTCCTCTGTAAACTCTTGTGATCAGCCAGCCGACATAGGGTTTGGTGGTGATAGGGGAAGGCAAATATGCGCAAGTTTCTCACACCGGTGTTCAATTCCAAAGGAAAGAGAAACGAGTTCATAATTCAATTTAAAAGAAAAAGAAAGATCGAGTAGCACAAATATATAGAAGCGAAGATAAAAAAGAAAAAAAAAGACGCTCACAAAAACAACACCTAGGATCTAATCGTATAGTTGGGCGCCTAGCCAAGAGCAATCTTCATCGAACTAGTCCTGCAACGTAATGAATGGTCACTGTTCTATCTCTACACACAACTGAACGTCCCTACTCGATGTGAAGATCCTGTGATGCCCAGTTGTCAGACCCCCCTAGACTTGCCGTATGATGTAATTAAGAGGAAAGTCGAGAGTGATGCGTCAAGCATCAGCTTCAAGGGGTCTCCACTCCCTGGTTTATTATCAGACTTGTCCTTCTCCTAGACTTGTTGCCTTCTCGAGGCTAAAGAGTTAAACCTAGCCATCAATTTTTCTATAGTTCCAAAGTCTGCTCGCTAGTACCATTGTCCGTGCCGTTACCGACCATCCCTGCCACACCATTTTTAGTTTAATGAGTTTGATCTTCAATGGGTGCTCGAGATTTATGAACCTATTCCAGACTTAGCTAAGTTTATTAGATATCTTGCGGTGCCTTTCGTTAAGCGATACTTAGCAGGCTAGTTTCGCATTGTAAATTTATATTCAATTTGTGTGCATATATATATATATATATATATATATATATATATATATATATATATATGTTATCAATCAAACAAATGGACCTAGAAGAAACTATAAAATTGCAATGTTATTGTCATATCTTTATATAACCAGCCTGAATTTTGTCAAAATCGATGCACACATACACACAGGTTCATGCATATCCATCCACAGATACACGATCATAAATACACATATGCACTCAAATATATATATATATATATATATATATATATATATATATATATATATATATATATATATATATACGTGTATGTGTATATTCTTTTTAGATTTCTTTCATGCTCTTACCCAGGACTCGTCAACAGTACTATACAAAGTCTGTTGATATAGTAAGGTACTGCTTGGGTGCTCCAGTTTAATGGCAATGATGCTTCGATCCTGAAACCATGTCTGACCCCTCGGTAATCATCTGTCTGGCGACACAGCTGTGGTTATTGCAACAGCATATGTGTCAAGATGATATGCATATGTGCCCTATTTTCTTGCAAGCGCAAGAATACATGAAAATATGTATTCAGAGGTGAGACACGCGAGAGTCTTAGGGAATCCTTTAAAATCATAAATGCACTATTAGTAATTAGCTGGCCTGAATCTATCAGTAGGACTCCGTGAGTAACTATACCCTATAAGATAGACTTGAATATTAGAAACAGTCCACCAAAACTGTCATTAAAACTGTCGAAATACATTTCTTCGGTTTTTAAGTTGGTCCAGCTGGCTGACTGACTGACGGGCTGGCTGGCTGGCTATCTACGTATCACTAGTACAAGTCCCATGGACGGAGCTAGAGGAGGGAAATTCCAACATTTACATCTTATTATGTCTTGTTTTGTACTCTAAATTCAACCCCCAAAATGAGATTTTAGTGGGCGGGGACTTCAATTTACAATGTAAGTTTATGCAAAATTGGTCCTTTATTTTGTATCCGATAGCATTGACGATTGTACTCGTTTGCTCTTTCTCTTGAATAATCGGACTTTTTTAATGATCACCATTCACCAAGGGTGAGAGATGTAACTCATCCATTGATCTCTCCTTATTCCGCATTTTTAATTGATCACCCCCAACATGGCATGTTGTAATGTGACAGTCTATATCGAGTAACTAACCGGACATGTTTGAGATATGTTTAAGAGGTCAACGTGTCGGGTTTGCAGGCGGAAATAGTTTTTAAAGGCGAACTTGGATTCGTGTTTAGAAGTTGCACGATGACCGAGATATTCATACACACTGCTCACTGCATAAATAATCTGTGCATGTTATCGTATTATAATTCAGTGAATGTCTGACCGTCTATCCATCTATCTGTATGCGACAGCCTTTCACAGAAACACACCGAAATAATATAGAATGACATTTTTTGTGTTTACTTTGGGGAATTTTTAGCAAGTCAGTTTAAAAAAAAAATCAAAACCACCCTACATTTGTAGGGGGGAGGTTACAATGTAAATTCAGGATAAAATAGACACTTTTTGTACCCGCTCTTTCAGCTGAGTCCACTGGCAGTTGATGAAAAAAACTGCTTAATTGCTGAGCAAGTGGAGCGTATCGTTCATAGAGCGTGTGGGAGAGTAAGAGGAAGATATCAGCTCTCGTTACTTTGGTATTGTTCATAGTAAGGGATGAGATTAAGAGGAAGAGTGGCCGTTTATTATCAGTCAAGCTGTGAATGGACATTAAACAATTTCCCGAGATTGAAGACAAATTCTGATAAGTCACAAATTGAATTTTTAAAAGAAATTGAATCGTTTGATCTTCATCCAGCTATCGGTTTTTTTTTGTTTTTTTTTGACAATAAGTTAACCCGACCAACCAGACAAGTGGGCTACAGATTCTTATCCCTTTGAGTATGCGTATTTGTGTGTGTGTGTGTGTACTCGGGAGGTCGTGGTCGCATTTTCGGGGCTACAACCTTGAAAATTTACATGATTACTCCACTAGGCACGTTTTTTTCCCCCAAAATGCTTCTTCGTGTTTCTAGTCATTTTTGGACCAACAAAGTCCAAAACTTGTGCTGATTGTTTAGATAAGAGATTTTATTTGAAAAAAGGGGGGGGGGTCCCCAAAGCTTCATAATTTATAGTTCACCTACTGAATTCACCTACAGACAGGGAGGGGGCGGGTTCAAGGACACAAGTGTCCTCCCAGCCCCTAAACCTCTAGCTATCTCTAGCTCCGCCATTGTATGTACATTCTCCCTCTATATATTATTTAACAATATCTTACTCTCGTTCAAACACACACAGAGACAAAGACATACACGCACATGTGCACTAACCATACACTCGTAAAAACTACAGTAGATGCGATAGGTCAAACCTTGCTAATCCGGAATTCACTGGTCAGCTTCGATGGTTTTGGTCAGTGACTTGAATCTAGCTGTCATGTAGATATGAACAAAAAATTCAACGAGGAATCGACATCTTAGGAAAAAACATAACAAACTTATATAAAAATTGGCTTTATCGTCAGAACCTTTGTGTCATTAGTAAGAAGAAGAGTATGTTTATGCCTACGTAATTTGTATTAGTATCATTAATTTAGTACTTTATTAGATTGAAGACACACTTTGGAAAGCCAAAGTTGATGTTACAAATAAGATTTCTCTATCTAATTTTACATGTTTCATTAGTCAAAACTAACATCTTCAAATATTAGTAGGGTTTTAATCTGAAATTATCCCAGTATATTGATCGATCTATGAGGTTAATTAAGCGTTGGAGCATATGTTCAAAAAGGTATAGGTGCTTATATGTGGAAAATGGAAAATTGAGAAGACGTGTGTTACATCTCAAACTCACGTCAAAAGCTATATAAATAGTATTTCTCGCTGAATGTTAGAGGGAGCCTTCAAAGGGCTGAGCCCCCAGGCCTACCAAATCTCTAACTACGCCTCTGCTTGCCTCTAGCTACGGTAGCCATGTGTTAGAGTTCAGATCTTGACCTTGCTCTCGCGGTTAACGCTTCACTCTTCAGTCACAGACTTTTGGAATCCCAATCGAACACCGACCACACACTACTTCTGTCATACACAACCTTGCAAACTCATGTTTATATATAAACATAGTCATATGATATAGTCATACATATGCACACATACATGCACTTATACATGAAGCGGAACACACACATATAGTGTGTGTTTCGCACCAACAGATGGTCGTGTGTACACGCTAAAAATAAATAAATAGCTAGATTTCTCGTGTATAGTTGTAAAAAAAAAATGCTTGCTTTCGCGCAGAGGCTTTGATGCCTATTTATATCGAGGATTTTCTTTTTTTTTTACTTTTTACAAATTCGTTCGTTGTTTTGTTTATTATTGCTTAGAGAAGTAAAATAGCTCCCCAAAGCATATTCGTGAATAATCAATATTACATTAAATAAACCAGCATATATGATGGATTCTGTCAATGAATCGGTTCTCGTTCACAATCCTCATAAGAACAATTATCTGGGAATTCACTCCTTAGCAGGTCATGCAAACACTTTAATACGTGTACACACACACACACACACACACACACATGCATCTAGGCAGAAACACACACGAGAGTGATTTATATCTGGAAGGATTCATTCTCGAATAAGGTATTTCCTTTTAACAGGGTCTATGGGTGGAGTTGTAGGGAATACAATTACCCAGGTCCCAGGGCCCCAAAAGGGAATCTAAGGGTTCAAGAGGGCCCAGGAATTACCTGAAATCTCAACAAATGTTTTGATAACTTATATTTAGACCCATACAGGGGTGCAGTGTTGTCGGAGCTCTGCTCCTGCGCATATGCAAAAAGGCTTTACTAGATGAACGATTAACACGCATTTTCAAACCTCCCTAATGGTTACCGCCCTCCCCTGTTACAATTTGACACTTCCAAAATACGATGTTGATAGATAGGTAGATAGATAGATAGATAGATAGATGGTGATAGAAGATGAAGAAAATATGAAGCGATTTGCCAGACCCGTCACCTGAAAAGTAGGTGCAACAACTTCGGACCTGTAGCTCGTTGTTTTATGAAAGCTACCGAATATTCAAAACTCCTCTTGTTCATTACATTATCTATTTACACAGCACATGAATATCCTGACCCAGTCAGAGGAGGAGGGTTGTTGATAAACGACTACGATTTTGAAGAGGTCTACTTTGGAGTTTACAAATCGTTCTGGTTCGTTTATTCAGTTCTGTTACTCGTAAGTAACATCATAAACACTAAATGCACATGCATACACCTATGCGTATTTAGCACTAATTACGAAAATCACTTGATGAGCAGTTTGCAATGGGATATACATTTCCTATCTGGCCATGGCCTCTTTCCAGTTTTGCCCGGCCCCGTATTATATATTTTGTATATAGAGAAAGAATTTCTGGTGAGCGCGTTCATTTGGAGTTTGCCCCTGGCGTCTGCAGACGTTAGTCATCTACAAGGAAGAGGAAAGGTTTTGCGGAAGTGTAGGCATGCCTTACTCTAGATCTTGGCACTACGTAACCCCTCAATGAAATGTGTGTTAAGTTTGGTCTAGACAAGTAAATCAGCATCATCACCATCACACACAGCCCGAGTGAAATATGGTGGCTCCTAGGTAAGCACACTGTCATGATTTAAAGTCATGTGAGAGCAGCATGTGCTTGAAAAAAAAAAAAAAGGAGGGACTGGGTGTTTGGCAACAAGTTGTGTTATTCGGCAGCTCAGCTGAGACGGCCGCAGAACAATCTTGTTGCTGCTTACGGCACCTGTTAATCATGGATGGTCACCCATTCTACCCGGCTCGACGTTGCTCAATTTCGTCGATCGAACAAGAACCGAAGTATTCGACGCGATTTGACCGTATTAAAGTAAATGTCAACAACGTAAATATCGTGACACCATTAAACAGAGGCATGCATCCATTTGAGACTAAGTGTCCCCGACCTTGGCATGGATTGAAAATGGGTTTGACCTCTCTTCATGTTCCTCACGCACATGTCCGTATGGCAAACAAACAAACAAACAAATAGACAAAACTCACTACATTATAAATTCGTATACGCACATAATTATACATTATTTGCAAAACAGCTGAGTATGGCTCAAGGCAATGAGTAGAAATCGAACCTACTGAGGTAGTAATGGTTTTTGAGATGAGCTTTCTATCCACCATTTCCATATACATACACACACACACGTGTGTGTGTGTGTGTGTGTGTGTGTGTGTGTGTGTGTGTGTGTGTATAATGGGAATTCGTTTCCTATATACATCCTAATTTATACTCACACACACACGCACACACACATATATATTAGCTATATTCACCAATGATTAATTGCACTTGTATATGTATATGAACTCATATCTTTGAATATCAAAATATTGATATATCGTATGAAATTTCGTGTAGATGTCTTCCAGTATTATATTCTGTTGTAAAGTATGCTCTAAATTATATTTGGGAAACCTGTATGGAACAACAGCAGGGAAAAAATATTTAAAAGAAAAACTAGGCTGAATATTTTGACACACGCCTTGACATTATCACTCTGACCATTTCATTCTTGTTGCTCGCAGCCAATCCAGTCAGGGGATTCGGTTTGACATTTGGCTTGTGTTATTTGGCGTAGTGTAGAGTCTCCTCTGTAAGAGGATTAACGGGTTCGCCATTGAAGACTCTGTGCATGACCCCAGCTGGTTACAGCAGCTAGCTAATCATCCATTTTGGAAGATCATTTCTGACCAGACAGACCCAGATGCCATGTCCTTGAAATTGCTCTGTGCAGTTTCGACCAGTGGGGTTCCCTAAATTTAACCGATCTTAAACCAAATTAGGGTAGGAAGAGTGTGTCACGCCAATCCTCCGTTTTTTTTCAATCTATTTATTTCTATTCATATTTATCAAACTACTTATCTATCTATCTATCTATCTATCTATCTATCTATCTATCTATCTATCTATCTATCTATCTATCTATCTATCTGAGTTTGTTAATATCTATCTAACTATCTATGTATCTATCTATGTCCATATCTATCTCACTCCTTATCTATCGATCGATTTATCTACTTATGTTCGTATCTATCTATCTATCTATCTATCTATCTATCTAGCTAGCTAGCTAGCTAGCTAACTTGCTAGCAGTTCATATCAGTCTGTTCGTTTCTATCTATCTATCTTTGTTCGTAGCTATCTATATACATCTATTTCTTTTCGTATCTATTTATCTATCTACCTATCTACTTACGTATGTTAATATCTATCTATCTATCTAACAGTCTTGCCAAATCCATATTGCCTCACACACACACACACACATACACACACACACAAAGAGGCAAACGCTCTACGTAACCATACACATCTACCTGATCAGATATCCCTACAAGCTGACTTCTCGAGCAATTATAGATAGTTTATATTTGTGTGTGTTTATGTTTATAAGATACGAAGACTGACACATACACACAAATACACACACATAAAAGAGATATAGAGAGGACTAGAGGTAATATTCACATACGCTTAATTACACATACACATACACACGCACACAGAAGAACACATATATCTATACGAGAATATATTGATATATCGTATGGAATTACCAATATACGTGTTCTAGCGTGCATTCTAAATTTTGTAAACATATAACAATACAACAAAAATAGATATATTGTTAAATGGATCCAATTACAAGAACCGAATAAGCGATGCCAATCTCCACGAGAATATCAGCGTGCAATAAATCTATATTCTGTTTATATGTATGGAATCTCTTACTTGCCGAAACGGAACATTCTAACCAGAGGCGTTGAATTAAGGTACCCCTTATGTATGCTTACCTGAGGAATACAAGAAAAGTCCAGATGATATGCGATTAGATAATAATATCGTTGTGTCTCCGTTCGCGTTAACACCCAATGGATCTCAGTGTTATCAAGCTGAACTTAGATGGATCGGTGGAATCACAAGTATTTTTATGGTTGTGTACATAAGACTATTAACTCTTACTCAATGGTAAAGGAGAGAGGGATAGAGAGAGAGAGAGAGAGAGAGAGAGAGAGAGAGAGAGAGAGAGAGAGAGAGAAAGATGTACATGCAAAGTTTTTTCTCTACTCATAAAAATCAACTCTTTCTCATTCTCTTTCTCTACTTCCCCCTCTCTCTCTCCTTCTTTCACTTATACATACTGAGCCCCCACCCAATATATTAAGGATGTTTTTGACTTCTTGTATTTACGCTATTTCAAATCTAAAAACCATCTTCGAAAAGCGCAGATTACAAAAACGTTACAATAAGAAACATATTACGCATAAATTTGAACTCAATAATAAACGTTGAAAGTGATTTCCTTAAAACTTGACGCGGGTTTGTACGCGTTCCATTACGCAAACGTTTCATTACACTGGAAAACGTCATTGCTGACACGGACCGAGAGAATGGGTGCTCGAATATGGCTTGTGCATGATTGAATCAAATCAATTTCTAAATACTGTTGTCTCGGAGTACAGTGTGGCCACGTGACTAATATTTGCGTGCGCGAAAATTCGACCCTCTAATCTTTGGGTTGCACCCTTTACGTATATTTACTAAGTTAAGCTCACATCTGTAAAAAAAAAAAAGTCTACCATTCTCTTAGTGTGAATTCGTTGTAACGATCAATTAGAGAAGCTTGTTAACAATGACCCCCCCGGGAGATAATTTACGTTAGATGATCTGAATTAGAATGGATTTATGACTGATGAAACATACTTAGTCTTAGGTTCAAATAACGTTGGTGGTACCTGTTCTCGTACAATAACCGAAGTTGAGCAACGTCGAGCCTTGTCAGTATCTAGATGGTTGACCATTTGGAGAACACCAGGTGCCTTGAGCGAGAGTGGTGAAGTGAGTGACGCCACTTCAGGTGCCGGTCGCTTTTATTGGTTAGCGAGCGTAACAAGTTATCAAGCTAAAACATACTTGAACAAAAAATCAAAGAATAATCCATTAACCATCAGAGAATCTGATGCAGAAATTTAGAGAAAGTTTTGATTTTTTTTGGGTGGGGGTGGGGGGGTGAGGAAGAGGCGGAATGCAATGAACGGAAATAGAGAAACAGATAAAGATAGGGGAGGGATAGAGAAATGGGAGTGAGAAAAGACTGAATAATTCTTCTGAAGAAATGCAAAAGGAATACAACAGCACCTACGTCATCTGATATATGTTTGATTTACACAAACAGAACCTAGTCTGGCACAGGGGCTGCAATTTGGAGAGTCTTCTGAGTTTGCAATCAAGAATCGTAATTTCCTCTATGCTGCAAACAACTATTTTGCATGTAAATTTTCATTTGTACATATCTTCATATTTCCATCCCTATATATATATATATATATATATATATATATATATATATATTAATGTCTAAATAGGGCAAATGGGTCTCCTTCTATCATACTTTTTATTGTGTGAAAGCAGATCTGTTTTTGGCCTTCAATTCGATTACAATTGTAACAGCAAATATTTCAGTATGTATTGTATTTCCCAGCTGATGAGACAAATTTTTCTGGAAAAATGCCCGGAAAAATCACCCTGTGTGTTTGCACTCGAAAGTCAATTTGTTGATGGGAGTTGCCAATCTTTATAAACCTACATATAATGTAAGTCATACAAATAACAGGACGCATCTCACCACTTGTAGCGTCTTATCAGTTGCGAAATACGGTAAATGTATTCTAAAAAGCATTGTAAAATCGATATTTGTTGGACGAGCTCGATTTGAAACAAGGTCAAACTCACAAAGTACTGAATGAGAACTGAACTTACTAGCAATAGCTTTTAACATAAGCACTAACTGCTACACTCTATAGAAAGTGGTTAAAGATGTACATGATAATTCATACTCAAAACAAACGCCCAGTTATAAGAGGCTACCTACCGCTGAAACAATAAATGATTATAAGAAATTTATATTCTGACTATCGTTCAATAAGTTACTGGCTTGCTACCATTTGACAAAACTTAATAAAAGCAAGATCTGAATATGTTATCATATTAAGCAAACTATCAAGACTTGCATATCCCAAACCCGTCCGAAACGATCCCTTTGCATCGTATTAGTATAAGCAATCACATGTTTACGTACGCACGTGGTGCCACCGGAAAATCGAGGGAACATCAGGTGCGAAATATGGATGCCCCTAATCATATATATATATATATGTCTACATGCATGCAAACACACACACACACACACACACACACACACACGCACACACACACATGTGTATGTATGTTTACACGTGTACTTTGATGATTTAGGAATAAAAAGTGATAAAAGTGATCCCGAGCAGCATTTTGTTCCAATCTAGCATTGATAAAAGAAACCAGACAGAAATTGTGATACTGTAATATCTTTAATTTACATCATATTTATGCAATAACAGGAAGGTTAGACCCACTAAGAGTTTAAAAGAAAATGAGCAGGTTGTAAACCACACACACTCACACACATACTCACAAACAACGATATTTTATGATTATGTGCATGTATATATATATGTGTATGTGTGTGTGAAAACTTATCTCAATAAGTGCACATGTATATGCGTCTATGCATGTGCATTAGAGAAGTGGGTGCTTACGCTTATGTAAATAATATTAGAAAAAATGTATAAAAATGTAAATACACATGACAAATAACAACATTAAGAAAACGTCCAAGAGTAAATCCGAAAAAGCCAGAACACGAAAATAAAAGTGATAAAAAATGACAATAATTCTAATGATTAAAACACTTTGTATTTACCACCATGAGATTAAAATCTGGGGATGTGTGTCCAGACGTAGGTGATCATTTCTTTGCTTGTGCCGGTGATATATAAACTCTATACTGAACATGGCAGACAGATTAGAGCAGAGGTTCTCAACCAGTGGGGAACCCCCCACCCCCTTTGGTGAATTTTAGGATTTTGTGGGGAGTTTGTACCATAGATTGGTAGATTCAAACTGTTGGAATAGAGATTTTTTGGCACTGCTAGTATAGTCAAATCGGTTTTCTTAAAAAAAGAAAAAAAAAGAATCCAAGAAAATATGTATTGGCTACTGGACAAAAATAGGAGATTTATAATCGTATTATTTGGAATGTACCTTCTAAGTCAGAAAATCTTGGAAAGGGGAATGACATTCCAAAATATAGTGAAAAGGGTGCCATGGGCAAAAAAGGTTGAGAATCACTGGGTATATAGAAGAATCACAATATGACTTGTCCACAGGAGTTTAGAAAGACGAAGTGGGGAAGCAAGAACATACGTTCGGGCACACACATATTCCCCACCCTCTTTCATTTGTTCTCACTTCTTCTCTCTTTCATACGCATGTAAACACCTAAACACATATACGCAAACTCACACACACTCAACTTAATCTTATTAAGGGCACAGCGCTATCGCACGTGCTCAATACATACAAGCGCCCAAACGACCATCTATGAAACATATCACCCTGCCAAGCATTTTGAAAGTCAAGCCTGGAAAGGAAGAAAGAAGAAAGAAATCAAAAATCAATCATTGTCAAAGTTTTTTTTTCTTTATATATCGCAAAAATGCTCTCTTCCTCCCTCCACAATTATTTCAGATTATTTGTATTTTTTAAGATTATTATTTAAAAAATATCAGTTGAGCATACAGTCTAAAACTGAATTAACAACCGATAATTCAAAGTGTTTAATTTGTTTTATTTACTTGAAATTGACAAATCCTAAAATATATACCACTTTCTGGCATCAGTAGTTGCCGAGTGATTCATCGTTTGAGAGATTAAGAAAGAGGAAGGGATTTTACAATGTCTTAAAACCCATTAATGTCTACATTACTATATGTAATAGGTGTTTTTTTTTAAAGATTGTTATACTAACCAATATATGCCTTAGGCTTATATTTAGTCCACCCTAAAAAAAAATGCCGTTAAAAATATACTTATTTAAGAAAATGGATCAAATCACAAATGAACACTCTCAAGATGATAAGAAACATGCTTTCAGCTTTTTTTACGAGTAAATTTTCATTACCATACGAATATATTTTCATTTACCCCGTATTTTTTATTAAACCAAAATTTGATTCTAGGCATGACTATGTTAAATCCAAAGAAAGCCCGTTCATCTTTGTACATTTATAATTGTTACATGGTATCTGCTCAACCTGCAATATATAGTTGGAATGATATATAATTGAATATACACCAATGACTTGATTAAAAAAAATCAGTCGAAGTGTATTTATGGCATCAATTTGTTTCTGTTGAAAGATGTTTTTTTTAAAATTTGGGCATCAATGGGTTAAATAAAAAAGATGAACACTTAAGCGTTGCCATTCTTAGCCATCCGCATCGTAATCATTTCTACGGTTGGTTGCAAAGCGGTGATGAATCTGCACGTTTTACGGCCATTTGAGCTGTCGTTCAAATTGAGTCAATTTTGACTGTTGAGCTGAACTTTGATCTGAGTATGGTGGTTTTGATATTTGTTCGTATTTTCTTTTTTTTAAATCTTTTTTTTTTGAGCGGAGAAAAAAAGGAAAAAGGAAAGCATTTCTGAGCATATACGTAATCTAAATTACTGTACAAATTTGAGATTCATAAAAACACATACACTTACACGCAAGGAAATAAATAATTTTCTTTTCATCATGTCATAATAACTGAATATTAAAAAGATAACAAATTCAACACGAATCTTCAATTAATCATATTCGCAGAAAACTTCAACAATTTTAATCACTCACTCACAAAATAAATCTAAAAAAAAAAAATGAATAAAAAAATACTTCAAACCTAATTTCCACAAAACTCATTTTTTATCACCTTCACTCGAATTTTTGCTTTTATTAAAGGGGTCGAAATTATATTTGATACAGGATTTTTTTTTTGTTGTTGGTGTATCCGAAAAATCAATCGATAAACAAAATGAAGGATTTAGACATTTTCCGTTCAGACCAAGACTGGCATGTAGGGAAAGACATCAAGTACCTACGACAATAGATCTGCAGCTAAAAAAAGAGAGAGAAGAAAAATGAATCTGGATCATTGATATGTGAGGAAAAAAAGATCATGGACACTTGCGTTTCTATTGGAGGACGGAAAAATAACAGTGGTTCGTAATGAATTCTTTTTTTATTTTTTTTTCAATGTTTTTGCTCCGTTTTCTCCTAAACCAGTGGTGGAAATGGAGGGTTTGCGGGAGTACGGCGTATACCTACATCTCAATTTCAAGGTTTTTTGTATGTACGATGTCTACAAATGGAGGAGACATTACCGTACACCTTGTTCCCTGAACTGATTTCCATCACTGCCGTTAACCTTTTTAAGGGTATGTACGGACAAGAAGACAAAACTCATAGTTATTGGCATACATACACACACACACACACAAAAAAACGGACTTGTATCATTTGCAACCTGTATAATATATAAAAGCGAGCCCCTGAATTAATCACGTCACCGCCCTTGCAATTCAACAAAGAAACAAAAAAAAAACAAAAAAAAACAGCAATGAAGAAGAAACAAATAAAAAGAAAACCAATAAAAAAAACTACTAACAAAGAAAGAAAAGAAAAAATTGTTCCAAAAATATATTTTTCTTGATTTTTTAAAATCTTTTACATGTGAACGAAATGAAACGGAAAAGTTAAAAAAATTATATATATATAAATAAAAATAAAGCAATTTATATTCAGACCAATGAATATGTCTTTTGTACTTTTTTAAATATTGAAACATTGTTTCACGTACCTTATTTTCCAGCTTATGAAACGTACCCTTTTCTCGAAATTCTCCTTTCACATCCAGATTGTCGAAACCAAGGACGTCGCATCCTCCATGTTGGAACCCAGTTTGGCGAAACTATTATAACTGATAAGTCTAAATCAGCCTTTGTCAATGATTTTCGGTAAAAAATATTGGAAATTATATGATGAATAAGGAGGTGTATGTTAATGACAGTTACCTGTTGTCGAAACACCAGATTGTTTTCGTAAGCGCTAATTAATTGTTGTTTCCAAATTGTTTTGTGTCCTTATTGATGATCAAAGACAATTTCGTTCCTTTGGAGTGTTTTTATTTACTAATTAATGTCAATGGAGATCAAACCTTCAACAGCAGGACAATCATTACAAATATGTAATATTTAGTAAATTCAATCCAAATCCTGATTCACCAGATCTCTCAGCTCAACTCGTTTATAAACTTTGCTGATTGAAACTAGGCTCACATACCGTGCTGATTGAAAAGAGTTGTTGAACTCGTGTTTTTAAACAAAAAGGATTTTTAAAGAATGAAAAAAAAAAATTCATGAATTATTGTTCGGAAATTGACAGCCCGGGATCGAATATGCCAACACCAGTGTTGGACGATCTGTCGTCATACCTCGATCAAAAAACTGTTATATTGATTAGATGAATATCTCAAGCACTTTGAATTGCATTAGGACTGTCATAAATATGCTTGTATACATATGTTTGAATTGCTTTGAGATAATAATAACAATAATAACAGCAACAACATCAACAACAACAACAGCAATAATAATAATAATAATAATAATAATAATAATAATAATAATAATAATAATAATAATAATAAAATTACAATAATTTCAGTGGTTACTGCCCCAAATCAGTGCATGTTTCATGAATTATAAAAGATTACCTATAAATGTGTATACAAGTCAATATTATATCATATTTGATACTTTTATATAATTTTCAACAAATTGGCTCTTCAACAAACATGATATGGTGGGAAAGGTTTTCGGTAAACTGTACGCGACCCTCTCTCGTGTCTTACATACTTAGGTTCCTCAGTAAGCGAGGTCATAATGCTCTCAGCACTTTTCTCTGCTTATATCTTTCGGGGTTCTCTTCCTGAACATCGCAATCAGAATACAAAGGTGTATCCTACGGTAAAATATGTTACCTGTGTAGCTGTAAGATTGTGAAACTAGTGATTTCGTGAAATCAATAGTTTCACAACCAGTGTAGTAATGGTTGACAAGTCTGTGAGGCTTATTACTGCTGTAATGAATTCAATCCTCACTGGGTGTCCTCCTACTGTGACCTTGTATCCAACTAAGCTGCATATACACTGTAAAAACTGAAGCCAATTAGAGCAGATAAGTTTAGCTTGGTTTGACACAAGACCACAATTGTGGTGCTGCAAGTTAGGATTGAACTCATCACAGTAGTGATAGTCAACACCACAAAGAACAAGTAGTCTTTCATCGTCAATTGATTCTCATATTTGTAAAATATTGCGATATGAAATATTCTGCAAATATCATTTTCGTAAACGGCCATTCTTAGCAATTTTTGATGGCGGATACTTTTGGCGTTTTTTTCGGATGTTCTATTCTAACATCATTGGCAGCTGCTAAATAACGATTGGAATTAATGTCACACCTTTTACCTTCTTCCTTCCTTCCTTCCTATTACCGTTGTTTAACGTAACTGAGACCAACCGATAGAATGTCCGACCGAAAAGTGTCTAATAGAGATGTGTGGACTAATAAAAAAAAATTACGAAACCGACTGAATGTTGAACATGGCTTGAGAATTAACAAATCAAATATCGAACTTGACATATTGAATCTTGTGGCAGAAGAACAACACCTTCCACCACATATCGAAGAAGATAATTATTCTACACAAACCTGTTACATATATTGGATTTCGAATAAATGCAATCTATTTAAAATAGAAGTGAATTATAGGTAAAAAAAAAATTGATTATTACTGTGGTCCATTATTTACAGTCTGAAATCAAATGGTAAAAATATGGGTCTTCCCTTTATAAAAGGGACCCACGAGTTTTCAAAGTTTCCGGGCCACTAGAATAATTCATGCCACCGTTTGGATATGAACCATGTTCATTAATAATAGGTGTCGGCAAACCTTTTGGGCGACGGACCGGATTAAAAATGTTTTTGTTTGGTGGGCCAAGTCGAATCGTAAATGACACTGATATAAAAAGATATGGAAACAGCTCGTATAGTATTTGAAAAAAAAACCTTTCAGCAATAAAACATCAATTTATTTGAGATCACCAGAAAATGAATTTTTACCTTCTATTCTCCAATCCTGAATTTCATTGTTCGCTAACCCATGTTAGATAAGGAAAACAAAGAATATTGGTAAGTACTTTCATGCATGAAAGGAGGCCAAGGGCTGGATTTGCACCCGTCCCCGCGGGCCGTAATTTATCGACCACTGCTAATAATGTTGTAATGATAATTGTAAGTGTAGGTGCTAAGAAAACAGGGTAATTGTTCGGGGTAGATTAGATTAAACTTTATATCGATATTTTGCTCGGAAGGTAATCGAGATAGAGGCTATAGCTGCTATTACAGTTAAACTATTACGGAGCAAATTCTTCAATTGGCTATTTTGAATAGCTAACAGTGGCTACATTTTTACACGTTCAAACAACCTTATTTTTGATAGGGTTAGTAGGTAGGTTTGATGTAAGGGAAGGTTGGTGAGTTTGGAGTTAGGCATTTGGGATAAATCATCAACGATAAAATCCTCAATCTTATGTTGGTAACTTCAACCCTGACTTTAATCCTAAACACTAACCCTAAACCATATCCTTTCTAGTCAATTCTGATAGAATATTGTTGCGAATGTTCATAGTTCCCTATTTTAATTTCTACCATTTCACTTCTAAAAATAGCCACTTTTAGCCATTCAAAAAGGACAGTTAAAAAATCTAATTTGACAGCAGTGGCAGCTAATAATGGACAGCGTCTACCTCGATTACCCCAGTAAACAATTGTCATATTGTTTAATCTTACCTATTCCAAACAATTACTGAAAACATTGATTCAGCTTTCTATAATTCCTTTTTTCTTTATTTCTTCCATCAATGGAAACACACTTGCATAGACGGAGACAGACACATATATTCAAGATGGTCGCAAAGTCCCTTGCTACATTCAAACGTTTATAACTTCAGAGGCACAATTGTAAGAGGAAACTATTCAATTAACGGTACGTAAAAATGTTGTAAAATAATTTCATTAGTATCGTACTAATCACTTTTATTTTCGTTGAATGTGTGATGGTGGTTGAATGATGTCTTCCAAGACAAGTGGATCATTAGAGGCAAACCAATTGCTTGGATGCCTCGTTCACCTGATCTTACCCAACTGGATCTGTTCTTATAATGTCAAGTCAGAACACTCATCTTCACATAAAAATTGAATTCTTTGGATGAACTCAAAGCCAAGATTACAAATGCAATTCAAATAATTACAGAGTTACAGCTGAGTGATGTTTTTATGGGATTTGAAAATCAGCTTCCTCGCTGCATTACGGATGGTAGTAGTTATGTCTGAGATCAATTAAACCTCTCTTTGACAAACACTTTGAAACTTACGATGTCTCATTTATACGTATTGAGCTATGCTTTTTAAAGAAGTAGTACAAGGACTTTAGGGCCACCCTGTATACACAACAAGAAAGGTAAAACTGAGAAATAATAATGACAACTATGAAGGGGCTATATATATATATATATAAAGAGAGAGAGAGAAAATGAGGCTGCAATTGCATTACCGACGGCTGTTTAGCTCATCGGTAAGAGCAACGCGACGTTGAAGAGTCTACCCTATCGGTCACAGGTTCGATTCCAGCAGCAGCACCATTTTCATGGTTTATTCTATTTATGTTGTCAGGCCCAAGTGATACAATAATTGCGTAATAATGAGATATCATTTCAAATAATGATTTCAGTATGATATAACGCAATTTAAAATCTAATATATTTATACATGCAGTTCCTGTAGGAATCGAACCTGCGACCGATATAATATCCGCTTTAACGTAGCGATGCTCTCATCATAGAGCTAAACAGCTGCCGATAATGCAAAGATCCAAATAACCGTTTTCACTCCAAATTCTCATTCTCGTTTTTTCTCGGTCTCTTCGTTTCTTTTCAAGTCGACAGTTATGTATTAAGGAATGGATATATATGATCCGACAGAATGATTATAAATTGCGTTATATTATGTAAAAACTCGTATCTAAAATGATCTCTCCTCTTTAATCAATTTACACACATACACACACACACACACACACACATATATATATATATATATATATATATTAAACTAAAAAAATGTAAAGCATTTTCGAATCCATAATTTTAAACAAAGTTAATTCTTATGGTGAACATGTTCACTCTTTGATTTCTTGATTCAAATTTATCGCGTTTCAATTGTCCTTAACAACATAGTTTGAAAAACAGAATGAAAGTTCATGAGAACGGTTAAAAACGATTTTTGTTCTTCACAAATAAATCAACCTCCTGATGATGCTTTAATAAATTGCAAAACTGAAGTGTGAAGGAAATAAACAATACTAATTTTTTCATATACCCATGTTTCTATGTCTTTTTTTCGTCGTCAAATTTGCAGTCCGTAGAGTGCAGCCGTTTGGTAAGCTATAAGAACATAGCAACAAGCAAGCAGAGTAAGAATTATTCGACGTCTTTATAGTATTAGATACTTAACAGCACTTTATATTGACATTAAACTATCTATTTTTCCTACCCTGTTCTCTTTCACACTTTGGAGATGGATAATCTGTAGATATGAAGAGACTGATATAGATGAAATCATCTGAAAAATACTAGCATAAGAGTCGGGCATTGTTGGTCCCAAAACGAACATAAAGACTCCGAAAGGTACTTTTTTTTGATAAAGCAAAGAAATACGTTTTTAGATGGTGCCTAGTGGTATACTCATGCAGATTTTCAAGGTTGTAGCCTCCAAAAATGCGACCAGGAACGCTTATACACACGCAGATGAGCAAAGAGAGAAGAATTTGTAGCCCACTTCGCTGGTTGGTTAGGTGCTCTGTGGAGCTACGGTGACTGACATGAAGAGACATAGATAGATAGAGGGATAGATAGATAGATAGATAGATAGATAGAGGGATAGATAGATAGATCAGTGACCCCCACCCTTGCCACTTGACAGAGAGAGAACAAAAGATTATCCAAAACACAAAGTAACTGCTATAACTAAAAACAGGCGATTTGAATTGCTATAAATGTGTACTTCTTGCTCTGATCAGAGTTACGGCCACCTATTATATCGCTGATATGAAGCACCTGCTTTATACGCTCATTAGATTGTATCAGGTGTCGAACCGTCAGAACCACTCTGTTCGTGGGGAAAAAAAAGAAGAAAAACCTCTATTCATTAGGGTAAAATTTCAGCTATTGATATATGTATCACATGAATTTGAATTCTAGGCTGCTTTAAAAAATCAGCATTCAAAATATTTGAAAGTACAATACAGCCAGAAAGCTGGAGATTTGAGATGGTCTTGACTTTTTGAGGTGCAGCTCTCCAACATTTAGTCAGTAGATATGCAGCAGGTGAGCTGTTATTCATATAGCTGTCGGGGCGCCTTCATTGGGGCCGCCACTCCCTTAACTATGCCCCTGAGTGCAGGCTCCTGAGAACTGAGCTCGCTACAGTTGTAATGGTATGTGGAACTGAATTATTAACAATTGTCGTACGGCAACGCATCTATAGATATCTGAAATGTTACCCTGTTGAATAGAAATTTTTTTTCACCTCAAAGAGCGTAACTCTCACAATTTGACACCACATAAAGATAATCTTTTGTTTCGTGTCTCTGTCAAGTGGCCAAGTGTGATATCTATCTATCTCTTTAATCACTATAGCCCCACAAATGGCTCGACCATCTAATCAACTGGGTTACAGATTCTTCTCTCTTTGTGTATGTGTCTATCTATATAACTATCCATGTGTCTGCATGCGTGTGTCTTTTTCTGGATGTCCCTGGTCATATTTTTTGGGCTACAACATTGAAAATGCGCACAAATTCACCATATGATACCATATAAAACGTTTTTGTTTTCAAAAAAAGTGCTTTTTGGGGTCCCTATGGTTATTTGAGACCAACAATGCCAAGATCTTGTGCTGGTATTCTTCATAATTTTTTCAGATAAAAGATCTAGTTTTGTTAAAGATAATTTTCAATATTTTTTCAGATGATTAGATCTGGTAAACGTGCAGGCTATGGTGATTCATTCGTGCGAGATGCAGATGACTTTCTGGTTCTATCTATCAAAGTATTGAAGAAAATATTATTAGTTTGGTAGCTTACATTTGAGGTTCTTCCCCGAGTACCCTCGGATATCCAAACAAGTATATATATATATGTGGTGTGTGTGTGTGTATTGAGATACTGATATATGTGATCCAACAAAATGAATTATAAATCGCGTTTTATTATAAAGAGACTGATATGAAATGATTTCCAGTCATCATGCGGCTAATGCATCACTCAATCTAGACAACGTAAATAGAAAAGACAATTGAAGAAAATATGGCTGCTCTACGAATCAAACCTGTCACTAATAGGGTAGCTGCTTTAACGTAGTGATGTGCTTACCATTGGGCTAAATAGCTGACGGTTATGCAAAAGCCCAAATAACTGATTTCATACCAAATTCTTATCTCGTTTATTCTCAGTCTATTCGCTTCTTCCAATGCTACAGTTGTGTATCAAGAAATGAATATACGTGATACAACAGAATGAATTAAAAATTGCATTGTGGCAGGTTTGATTGCGGCAGCAGCCCCATTTTCTTTAATTGTTTATTCTATTTACACTGTCTAGGTTGAGTGGTACATTAAGTGTGTAATGACGGGAGATTATTTCAAATCAGTTTCTACATCATATAAGACAATTTATAATTCATATATATATATTTAAAATATATGTATATGTGTGTGTGTGTGTGTGTATGTGTGTGTGTGTGTGTATGTTTGATTGAATTACACCATTAATCCAATACACATAACGCAAGTGTCGTTAAAAAAATTAGGTAAAAAAATGATCTACATGTCTTAGACATTTTTTTATCACATTGAAAACTACTCTTTGAAAATATAACAGGAGTAATATCAATAATATTGTCATTTGCAATTCACTTAGAGTTAATAGGGAATCTATCACCTAATAATTACCATATTATTGAATTAGAAAGTGAAAATAACGAATGAATGCCTCTGATAAACGATTACTGCTGATAGACAGGTTATTGCCTAAATCATTGAGAAATAAATTAAAATTAGATCAACTGATAGACAAGCTGAATTATAATGTTACCGTAATTGTTTATGTATTGGTTGGATTTGCTTGGAAAGTGAATTTCAAAGTATTCACTTGTACAATGATTTAACCGTAGTTTTTGATTCAGAAAATAAATAATCGAGCACGTCACCACAAAAGAATGTCTAAATAAAAATAAACAAATACCGGAATAACATTCAACATATTTATTCAGTTTCAGTCAAATTGTCCCTCACACTCAGTCTTTTAGAAATATACTTCAAATCACAGTTACATGAAACATCTTAGTATCCTTAGTTAACTATTTTAACAATTATAAAGTTCTAATTCTTAAGTATAGTATACTGACGAGGTTAGTTGAATTTGTCAAGTTAGTATGTAACCATTCCCACTGAACGTAAACAAAGTTAGAGATTAAAACTGAGAAAATATAAATACGAAACTCTAACAGTATACACCGATTATTCGAAATGAAAGAAAAGTGTGATGACTGGGGTAAAAGAGTAGAATCACAACATAGTATCTTCTAACCTAGGACAGAAGGCAATAAGAACTAATAGATAACTTAACAGAGATGAGAGTTGCACATATCATCTCTACCCTGCACTTACAAAAGCGATTGCAATGTAGACAGTGAAACAAAATCTTTTGATCTTATTAAGCCTTGCAACTAACACATCTTATAGAACTATATAGACATATATAATAAATGGCACTGTTCTGATTTAAACAGTAAACTTTAAGCAATTTACAAATAACTCGTCATCGATTTAGACCTTCACCATTTCTTAAAGAATGTTGCGATCAGTTATGTAAATATAGAGGACAATGATGAAAGAATAGTAGTAAGGTTGCTCATGTCACCAAATAAACAATTACATGTTAATCGCAAAACTCTTTCTGATTAATACTACTTCAAGGGTACAGTCCAGACTTGACGCCTCGCAAGAGGTACCCACGTTTATGCTTTATTTACGGTATAATTACTTTTATTATTCTGTTAGAGAAACTTTCCTGTTGAACATTTTCTATTATCAGCAAAATAATATGATAAATGAATGAAAAAAAGAAAATACAAATAATGCTGGAAATAAATTGTTAGATCTTAAATCGTTGAAAATCATTTAAAACTTGAAATTTTGAGATTTTTTTCTTATCTTTATTTACAACTAAACCAAAATAACTCTTTGACTGGACTCTTACTCATGGAATCGGTTGTTCTTCAAATTCTCTATGATTTACTTGCTCAATAATCATCATTATCAGCCTCTCAACGTCCGTCGTTGGATTCAGACATTCCCCCAGGATTCGCCAAACATCTCTATCACGCACCTCGCGAAGCCAGCATTTTCTGAATTTGTTTAGTTCGTCTCAGTATCTCATAATCTGGTTGCCTCGGTTGTGCATGTGGTGTGTGGGGTTCCATTTTGCGAGTCGTTATGTCCATCGGTTGTCTGTCATTTTTGTTACATGGCCAACCCGTTGACATTTGAGTTTGTAATGAACCCTATGATGTCTCAGACTCCTGTTTTCTCCCAGACATATTTTAACGTCTTGTCTCTCCATGTGAGGTTGAGCATAATTCTTTCGTATGCACATTGCATGGTTCTCAGTTTGCTGGTCTGTCTCTTGGTTAGGTTCCATGTTTCAGCTCCGTAGGTGATTATTGGGAGAATGCATTGGTTGTACATTTGTCTTCGGGGATTAGTGGGATTTTCTTGTGTTGATAAAGATTGAACTGAAGATTACTGTGAGCCATTCTCGACTAAACGTTTCAAACCTTAATTGAATGCTTTCTAAAGTATTAACAGATGATATAAGGCGGTAAAATACGTTGAAACTCACTAGAATAAACTTTTGGTATTCATAGATGAAAGAAAACAAAATGATCGTACATATTTTTTTTGGTAATTCAGGAGAAGGGGAGGTAAGTCTGGTGGATCGTCCTTCTATAAACAGTATAATTATTTAGAACTGTTAGTTTTTCAAAAACATTCAAAACTGATTGGATAATTGAAGAATGTGTTATTCAAATGTAAATGGACAGTTTAACGTCAGTCGTTTGACATAGTAAACCCCCATGATTCACCAGATCGCTCTTTCAGTTCGTCTCTCCATCTTGTATTCTACCGGCCTCGGTTTCGCATGTGATCTCTTGAGATCTATGTCGTGAGTCATGGTGTCCATCGATTGTCTGCCATTCTTGCAACATGGACAGCCCATAGCCATTTCGCTTGTTCTTCTTCTTTTTTTTAATGTAAATATTTATAGCTCATTTACTGTGTTGAATATTGAGCGCATCTTCAACAAATAAAATCTGTTTCCGTTTGTTTTCTGTATATATATATATATATATATATATATATATATATATATATATATATATATATATGTATAAATAAATATATATATATATAAATAAATATATATATATATAAATAAATATATATATGTATAAATAAATATATATATATATCAATAAATATATATATATATAAATATATATATATATATATATATATATATATATATATATATATATATATATATATATATATATATATATATATATATCAAGAAATGAATTTATTTGAGCGGACAGAATGAATTATAATTGCATTATATCATAAAGAAACTTCTCTGAAATAATCTTCCGTCATTATATGGTTATTATATCACTCAATTTAGACAAGTGGCAACACTATTGGTGACAAGTTCAATTTCCTGCAGCAACCCCATTTCCTTTCATTGTTTATTCTATTTATGTTGTCAAGGCTGAGTATTATATTAACCATGTAAAGACGGGAGATCATTTCAATAAGTTAATACATATTAAAATGCAATTTATAATTCATACACATAGACACACTCACACGCACACACATATATATATATCTGTGTGTGTGTGTATCAGGAAATATATATATATATATATATATATATACACATATATATATATATATATATATATATATATATATATATATATATATATATATATATATATGATCCGACAGTATGATTATATATTGCGTTATATCATAATGAAACTTTAATTTGAAATGATCTCCCGTCATTACACATATGATTTCATTCTAATCACTGGGAAGTGTGGTCTTTGTCAGTCATTGCCAGATAATTAACGCTCCATTCTTCAAGGTTGAGCACTGTTAAGTGGGGCATTCGTCAATTACTGCTATATGCAATGCTCTTCCAACTCTTGAATAGAGCACTCTGGTAGATGGGGATTTATGCGTAAGTAAATATACATTGCTTTGTTCGGTCCAACTGACCGTCCAGTTCCGCGTAGGGCAGGAGTAAAATGTCTGCCTCTGGGTTTGAAGCCAAGGTTTCGATCCATCTGGATGTTGGATAGTCTATAGCCACACTGAAGAGTTTTAATACAACGAAACAGCTGGATGACACAATTATTAATTATATATATATATGCACCACAAAAGTTTGACCATCTTACAAAAACTGACCAATAGTAAATTCAGTTGATTAGTTTTAATAAGAAATTTCAATTATTGAAAATTTTCGTGGTGACTAAATTTTAAACTTATGTACAAAATGACGAAATATAAAAGGTTAACATTTTAATTCATCAGTTTCTGGTGTTGTTAAAAAACCCGAACAGTACCAAGTCTGCACGGAATGAAGATGATGACAAATTTCTCCGATTCCGAACAGGGTAGGATTGTTGAAGTTCAGAATCAGAGTATATACAGTTTGTTATAGCTGTGAAAATTAATCGGAGTCAAAGAGCTGTGAATTTTTATTCGTGTGATCCAGAGATTTATGGAACAAAGAAGAGAGGCATACGGTCCAAGAATAAGATGGATCATATTGAGAGGGCAATTATCAGGGCACTTCTGTAAAAGCCCAATCAGTTCGTCACCCGTCTGAAGACAGTTTACAAAGAGATAATCAGACTGAAAATTCTTCCTGCGTCAAACTCTTGAAATGACCTACTAAAATGCAGACTGGAAATTGAAGGACTTCACCAAACGTTGAATCCACAAACCCACGCAGATCGATAAGTAGGGTCTAAATAGTTAATTTCAAAGTTTAAAAAATGATATAGCAACTGTGCAGATACCTTATAATCAGGTCAAATATACGTTTAGTGTTACCAGAGATACACACCAAAACTCGTAATCACAGATTCTTAATATGAAGAAGCTGTAGTAAGTCGGCTATAGTTACCTTTCCTGTTTCAAATTGGTCGGCACTCCGACTTCAGAATTTAAGGTTTTTTTACAAGTTGGACTTCACAGTTAGGATTTTCAAGATTAGAGTTAGGGTCGTTTGTTTCTTTGACTCGAAATTCACCGTCAGCAACTGCCACTCTAAAGCTGAGACAGTGGCCATTTTGAAACGCTTCCAGTCACAATTGCCAGTAAACCTGGTCAGTGCTGTTTTCTCTTTTTCTTTTTAGTGTTAACTGCAGATTCACTCTTTGGCAAAGCCGACCGAGCAAAGGTATACGACCGTGTCAGACGTCCTGGTCAAGAGGTCAGAGTATCTGTGGACAGACAGGGTCACTCCGAAGAGGACCGAGCCACTCACAGTGGTTTACTGTCTCCTTCAAGAATGAGCGGAGGACTCTTTTGCGGTCTAACTCCGAAAAGTTGTGCTGATACATCAATCAGGTGATGATTTCCTCTCTTCGATCACGTCTATATTGCAATCCCCAAGAATGTCAGGTAGAGGCTAGTAAGTGCTAACCTTTGCATAAGGACGACCCAAAGCTCTCTTCAAAGCGGGGATATATATTTACATGTATAGTCTAGAAAGCTTTCTAGCTTGAAAGACACAACATTAAAAAAACTTTTTCAAAAGATTTTTTGTGTCACTTCAGTCTCGTAATTCTTAATATCTGTCAATACAATTGATGTAATTTTCCTCAGTGTTTTTTTCCAAGTTTCCCTGTACTTAGTTATAATTGTACACTGTATAAATTGTCGCTTGTTGAGATCACCAGTCGTTTACCATGTTACCGTCTCATGTATATATATATATATATATATATATATATATATATATATATATATATGCATGTATATATATATATATAAAGCTTTTACAGCTTTAAGCACTGAAAGTATAACCGAACAATTTGTTCGAAAAATTTGTCATTTCAGTCACTTATTTCCCAATATCTGTTAATGCAATTAATTTAGTTCTTTTTTCAGCTATTTTCATTTTTACACAGAATTTGATATTATGGTACAATGGTTGTAAAATTATCAGTTGTTCACCATGTAACGGTTTCGAGGATTTGAAAACAAAACGGCTTTCTCGAAATGGCTCCCCCAGCAGAGTTGATCTCTCTCTCTCTCTCTCACACACACTCTCTCTCTCTCTCTCTCTATATATATATATATATATATATATATATATATGGTAAACAGCTGCTGACCCCAACAAGAAAATATACATATAGTATCATCATATCGAATTCTGTGCAAAACCTTAAAAAAAAGTATCGAAGATAATTACATAAATTATATAAACAGATATCGGGCAATAAGTGACAGAAACTGGAATGACATAGATTTAAAAAAAAAAGTTTTATATGTGTGTGTGTGTGTGTCTATGTATGTGTGTTTCATTAAATAGATGAACATTTATGATTGAAACAGAGAAGACCTAGCCTATTAAAACGTCATAACTTGGATTCAAGACTATTGAGTAAAATTGTTGCATATCAATATTGTATGAATAACACTTACTTGAGCACCTAAATATAACTGAGGAAGTCTCTGTGTGCATGTGCATATGTGCTGTGATTACTCGACAACTGGCCATTGTAGGACGTTGATATTTGCCAGATATATTAGTCATCACTAAAAGCAACGTGGAGTAATATTTAATTCGATAGGTATAAATTTGATATGTCCTGAAAAGTACGATGAAGTTTTATCTAAATATAATTGAGGGAGTCCTTGTGTGCGTGCGTGTATGCACTGCGATTACCCGAGAACTGGCCATTGTATGACGTTGACATTCTCCAGACGTATTAGTCAGCACTAAAACCAACGCAGAGTAATATTCAATTCGATAGGTATAAATTTGATATGTTCTCAAAAGTTGACACAAAATGAGAAAGTTTGCTCCTACCCCATCCGCACTTTCCACTCCCCTCTTCCTCCACCATCACTTCCCTCCCCTCTACCTTTATTTTTCTCTACTCTCTCTTCTTTGCCTCTCTTTCTCTTTTCGTCCTCTCATTAAACTACCTAACTTTCTTTTCTACCCTTTCCCTGCCCCCCCTTCATATCCCGTCATAACTTTGAAAAAAAAAAAAATCACTGAATTGAAGTATTGAAAAATAAAAAAAACAACAATTTTTAGTTACCGTACCCTAAATTTGATCCCCACATCGTCGGCCGCCCCATTCAATGTCTCACCCCTGAGGTATGGGCGTCAACTCGAAAATGAAGTAAAGATTCGGTCAAGTAAAACACCATTACTGAAAACGTGACACACACGAACGATTGATGGGTGCGTACATGGGTTGATATAAACAGGTGTATTGATATATATATATATATATATATATATATATATATATATATATATATATATATATATATATATATATATATATATATATATATATATATATATATAACCAGTTGAAGAAACCTGTACGTGGGTGTGCACCGTAGGCTCTTTATAAGAAGTCGGGCCCGGACAAACATCCAAAATTTCCTAATGAAAAAACACACCGGTGCTATACGAATAGGAAAGTACCCTCCATCATATTCATCTCCATTGTATCAAAATGAAATATTTTCGTCCATATCATTTTAATTTAAACAGACAATTAAAATGATTGCTGAAATATTTTCGTGCTAAAAATAAAACTCTAAAAGATTTATTAAACGACGTTCCATCATCTTTTTCATTGTTGTTAGCGTGTAGTCGATATAATTTTAATTTAAGCGAAGTGTTGTCAAACTGCTGGAGAGTTAATTTTATTATCGCAATCAGTCAGACGTTAAAAAGAGAGGGAGGGGTAAAAAGAAAGAGTGATTCTGCGACACCATGTCGTGTCAACTACGGCTTCCAAGTTCTCAGTATTTTTTTTATCGTTTTAAATATTGAATTTCTGTTATTGAAATTATCATTTTTATGTAATGATAAATATATATCAAACCTATTTTTCTTTTTGGTTACTTTGCTACTAAGGATGTCATTAAAACAGTTAAATAATGATTGAACCATTAAACAATATAAAAACATAAGAATTTTTAAAAGGCATTAGATATTTATGAATGTATCTGTCCAACCATGTTTAATAATTACGAATAAATTACAATTTTCAGTTGTGTTTCCGTGGCTTAGTGGTCTTAAAACTTTTTTTTTTCTTCTTTTTTCCTTGATTTTGAGGCCGGTGGCGGATTAAACATTGGGCTGAGTAGGCTTTTCTTTCTTTCTTTAGTCAAACTCTTACTATTTAGTTTAGTCTTTATTTTCGTAATTATGACGGATGAAAGTGACCAGAAGGAAAACGAGGGGTGTCATGCACGAATAACTGACAAAGTACGCAAAAACTGATGACGAATTCACTCCCTCTTCAAAAGACAAATTCAGGTCGACTTGTTCTGCAGGGACAATTGATAAAGGTGTTTCAAATAAAACATGAAGTTTTGGCAAAATTTTGTATGAAGGAATGAATTTCGTTTTGTGAACTTTTCAGATTTTCATAAAGCAAGGGAGTTTGGCCTTAGCACAGCCAAGCTTGTTTAACATACTAAACGCAAAAAAATTGAAAATTAGAAATAATTAATCACAACGGAGCTATAGAAAAGTTATCATTGTTGATTGTTCCATCATCATCATTCAAAACTTTAAATGAAACTTAGATTTATTCGAAGGTGCGGCTAATGTAATGAAAATTATCAAAATGTGATACAAATCAATCAAGCTGGATTAGTGGACAAGTGAGTGGAATAAATGAGAGAAATAAAAGAAAAGTTTTGGTTTACTTATCCAGTCTTCATCTCTTGTAATGGTGAGGGCAACAGGTCACTTCTAGCCATAGAAAAAATACATTTCTTTTCCCCTTGCTAAAGAGTACTATACTCGAATCCAGCTTGGAATAGCAAGAATTCATCATTGGGGACCGGCTTGTCTTGGGGTCTAATCGTTTGTTTTTATGTTTTTATGGCCTATCTAGCAGGGGAGATTGTCTTTCCTTTAGAGTGTTTCCTTCTGTTTCTTTCTTTCTCTATTATTTTTATTTTTATCTTGATTTTTATTTTCATGGTGATGATACGAATCAACTGAAATATTCAGGTGACGGAGGTAAGTAATTTTGGAGAATGTACGGCGCAATAAATACAACAGAATTCTTTTTGCTGTGTATCTTTTTTATCGTTGCACCGGTGTGAATTCGAAAGGGATTGTTTGGTGATTGTCTGGGCCTGGCTTCTTACAAAGAGCCACTCCGTGATTACCCAACAATCTCCCACATTCGCAACATGTATTACCCAACACGGGAGGCAGTGCCAGTCTGAAGAAGTCTACACCGAAGAGAAGTAATTGAAATATTTCGAAGTCGTAGTTCCGTACGACGGACGTAAAATTATTATACATAACAATTATGGCAGACTGTTCCAAGCACTATAATGTCCGGCCCCTTCCAAACATCTTCCTTCGAAACGAGTACTACCTGGGTCAATGTAAGATAACCCACTGCAGCTTTCCTCAAAGCGATGGCAGGAAGACTTGTCTCATAGTGTAGTGAGTTCTATTCTCACAGGGTGCACACTATTATTGCTTTGACAGGAGCTTCTTACACTGTGCGCCATGGGCAAACTTGCAATCACTTTTACATTGATCTAAAAAGTTATGTATTCACTAAATCAGATTTCAGGTAAGGATATTCACATACCCAGAACCCGTAGACGTCTGCTCCTACTTTTCCAGGGAGGGGCAAAATGGAATAAGGGTCGGCCCAGAAGAATATATCGGAAGGGGCAAAAAGATAGATCCAGAAGTTGGCTGTCAGGTAGACGACTAGAGAGTGTCTAAGCTGTCACTATTCATACTAACCCATTGATTCCCTGCCTTTTGGGCTCCAACTTTCGAACCCTCTGATCCAGGAGGGGGCAAATATCCCGTTTGAACACCCTGCGGATGCCAATGCCTCTACTCAAGATAGAACTTTCAGTCATTGTTTCAAACGAAACACGCCAAATTCTAAAATCAGACTCTCGACGAGTCTGTGGTAACAAGTCCTACTTACCAGAAACTGTGAATGTAGACCGGGGCCACCCCTGAGCTTAATGGCTGTAAGTGCATGCGACACGTGTTGGATGTAAATTTGCTAGTGTTTCTTCGCGGTTTTGTTTGTTAAGTGGGTGTGAGTGTATCGTGGTGTCAAATATCTTTTGTTCAGTGTGTGCAAAATTTCTTTTACGATCAACTTAAACAAACACGTGTGTTGTGGTGATCCCGTTTGGGTGGGGTGTAGCCAAGATAACCAGCCGAGACGGGGGGGGGGAGAAAAAAACAAACCAAAAAACAAAAAACAAAAACAGAAAAACACTTATTCCAGTATAACCCATGGTAGTTACTTATAAGTAATAAAGTATTTGTTCTTTTTTGATAACAACGATAATGATAACTGAAAACACTTTCGGAGCGCACACTCCAGAAAACGCCACCAAATTTAATCACTTTTCCCTTTACTCATGGCCCACCCTTCAACGAAAATTTAATTGAAATTGATTAAGAACCTTTTGGAGATATCGAGTGGACAGTCATTAACGTGAGAAAAAAAAAGAAAAAAATTCGCTCAATTAAAAACAAATTCCTGGATCCGCACCAAAAATCAATCATTTCCTCCTCATCCCATATTCCACCCTTCCACAAGATATAATTGGAACTCATTGAGACCTTTTGGAGACATCGTATGGAGCGACAGACAGAAAGACAGGAAAGACAGATACACGGAAGAAAAGAATCTATCTTTCGCTATCTTCGCGAGTAATAGTTATAACCATAATATCAACGATCTGTCTAACCCCTGTCATAAAAAACATCGCCAATAAGCAAGTAATTTGTAAATTTTCCTGAATATCAAACTATTCTAAAGATAAAAATTTATCAAGTTTAACGTAACGTGATATAGTATTTCTGCTTAGTCACGTCACCAGACGTCACTGATGACGTAAGTATGACAAAAAAGAAACATTTGCAATAAATTATTACCTGTAAGGATGACCATGCACAAAACCTTAAGCATCAGATATAACGTCGGTCGATTTTGTGTAACGAGAAAAGTGGCGGAAAGAGGCGTCAAAAGGTTTGTTGACTGTACTTTCAACGGACTGAAGGACTACACGCGAGAGGGTGATGGGATGATAAAAATGACAAGCACAAACTACAACAAAACTAATGAAAACGAATATCTTCAATCAGAAGACACCCCGCACAAAAACCCAGAAAAAAAATGAGAAAAAAAATCTACAAAGAGATTTCAAGAAACAATAATTGCAGACAAAGTAACCCAAGCATGGCTTCGCAAAGGGTACTCGAAAAAGCAAACGGAATCACTACTGATAACCGCCCCTGCGAAGTACTTTAGGACAAATGACATCAATACCAATGTCAACACACACTCAGACCCACAGACACAGACACACACAAATAAAAAATGTCGCCAATGTGAAAAAGTAGACAAAAACGTGAATTATGTAAGTAAATGTTGCGAATTATCTGAGACACAGTATAAAATTATAACTGGGGAAAGGACGGTGATCCACTGGGAATTCGGCAGATGTGTTGGATTTAGCGATGCAAACGAATGGTAAAAGTACATACCACAGAGAATTAAAAAAAAGGGAATTCTGAGGAGTTTTCAAATTAAACTGGATCAACAAATCAAATCCAGGAAACTAGATCTAGTATGGTCTCTCAGATAAGTATATATCACCGTTCCTACAGACCTATAGTGAAATCGAGAGAAAATGAAAAGCTGGGCAAATATTTCGGCTGTCCTACAGAACTAAAAAAATATAACATTGTACATTTTTACACTATTTACTTTAGTGAAAAGACGTTTCTGAAGAAGCTAGTTAAGAACTAGCGAAACATCAAGATTTAATAAAGAAATCTCATTTGTACACAACATGGTTTTCCGAATTGTCTTGTTACTCTGATATTGTTTGGTGAATTATTATCCATATCAATATACTGGTGACACTATTCATTACAAGTTCGTTTTTGAATAGAGGGTTTATCATTTCACGAGTTGTTGTAATTTTCTAATTCTCTATTGTTCACAAGTTGGAGATGGTAATCCATAAATAAAATCGACAAAAACGACATCTGTATGATTTTTCTTCATGAATTAAAACGTAGACAAAACAAGATAAAACTACATGAAATGATCAACTAAACACTTGGCCAAGGTTCGGTCCTTGTATGAATCGTTTTTTGTTTTCAATAGGTTTCGGTAACGAGATGAAAGTCTTTTATGTATAAAAGACGCCAAGGATGGAAGGAACCCTTTGATGATAACGCAATAAGATTTTCAAGAATATTTTTATGCAAGAAACAATGATGTTTACAGTAATAGGTATAAATGACATCGTTGTACGTTAGCAAAAGTGTGTTCAAGCAGAATAAGCCTGCTTTGAATGAAGCCCTCTTTCCATCATTTGCTTATTTTTGTCCCAAACCTCAATTCTTACAGAAATGCCAAATTACTTTCTGGGAAATTTTATGTGCTGAAATGGCTCCTAAAAGACGAGAAGAGTTGGAAATCAGAAGAACTAAAACCATCGAGATAACAGCATTATTAAGATCCTCAATAATACCTAGGAAAGTGTCGTAATACAGACAAAACTTACAGTGACTTGATCCTCAGAGAGAACCACCAGATACGTTAAAACTTAACGAGATTATAATAACAACTACTCTGACAGCAACAACAACAAAAAGTAAAAATACTCATAAGCTGTGTTGGAAATTTATATCTTTTTGAAAACTTTATTTAAAAAAGAAAACAAAAAAAAACTGAGTCCTGTGTTGTACACGTTGATGTTTGTTTTTTTTTACAGCATTTGGTAGTGATTCCCAGTTTAAAAAAGATAGAAAACAAAAGCATCTAAATTGGCAATATTGCTTATAAGAAAAGAAAATAGAATTCTGTAAACGTGGAGGAATTAGGAAGATTCCGACCAGGGCTCTGTAAAAGTCAGGAAGAATACTAAGGACATAGCTTAGAAATTTGAGAAATCGTCAGCGATAACAATGAGAAGGTAGCTCAAAAGAAATTTCTGAAAAAGAAATACTCGTAATATATACATGGGCAATAAATTCATTAGGAACTACACGAGCATTTTGGCTTTGGCAATGGAAATAAGAAGCATGTTGGCTTATTCATCTCATGCAAGGATCAAGAGAGGGCTCTCCTCTCGCCTCCGCTGTTTTTTTTAATTTTTCATTTTTTTTCTATTTCTAAGAGATCAGCTGGCGCACATAGAGTTCACTCTTTGAGCTCGGTCCCTTTTTCAGTACCTTAGAGGGTTAAGATGTTCAGGGTTGCTGCTAAGCTGTAGGTTTTATGTCAGGGTAGCCTTCTCTTAATTGGAATGCCTGACTAGGCTAAAAGATGTTTTCTTGGATATTGTGATTCAGACTGATCCCTTTATGCAGACATACAGACTAAAACATGCATATTCAAAGTATGGGTCCCAACCCTTAACTGGTTAACAAGGTGCTGCTGACTGAGTCATAGGCTTCAAATAAATCAATCTAACCATATAATGAGCTTATATGCTAATTTCTCTGTTTATTTATTTGTCGTCGACGCATCTCATTGGTTGGTTTACCTTCCTATTATGACGTAACAAGTACGTCATAGACAACTCAATTGAAACTCTTAAGACTTGAAAAGTCTGAACACAGACCAAAACAGCTTTAGTTGAGTTGAGACTTGAAAAATACTTAAAATTCGGATACTTGAATTATCAAAAAAAAAGTTACCCGATGAAATAGCTTGAGGTTCCTTAGTGCTGATCCATACATAAACAACCCTGTCATTTTTTACGGGTATGCGCTAATGATTGAATAAAGAACAAGTGAGAAAAATACAGGTGACAATGAAATAATTTAGGTTTTTATATAAAACCACATCTAATAATCTCATTATAACATTTGTCATAAATAATTTATTCGTTGAATCATAAAAACATAACTGAATTGTAGCCTTGGCTTGGTTGAAAAACCACAGGAGAGGTTTAGCGAGAGAGCTGGGAGGAGAAGGGGAATATGTCAGTGGGTCGAGGTTATTGGATGAAATTAAACTGGGTCGCGATTGAAAGAGTTCGAAGAACCCCGGGCAAGAACACCAGACTGAGTTATCTTATCACGAACAAAGATATGAAAATTTGTCAAGTAGAGAGTTTTTCTCCGTTGGGTTTCACTGAATGAAAGTTGGAAGCTGGATAAATATCAAGACAGGTCTGGATAGTCATTCAATAGAAACCATTGCGTGAACAACGTCTTTTGGCAGTATGTCGTGTTAGGGGGGACCAATTACAAAATTGGAAGAAGAGATGATCAACGAATAAGTTACCTGTTTCACCTTTTGTTGGGTGGTGATAACTGAAAGAGAGTCCGAATTAAAAAAACCAAAGAAGCATGAATGTTGCCAAGCACAAATTAAGGGACCCATTTTAGCCAAAGATCACATTGTAATTTGAAACCCCCATTAAGACTTTTCGAGGCACGTGTTCAAAAAACCGTCGGCATGATAAGGAGTAAATGTTTGATTTTTCAGTCATCTAGCTCCTGTACACGCGACATGTAGAACCAGTTGAAAAGAAACCTATGTTGACCGTTATGATTGATAGTTTCTAATATTACCAGAAAACTAAGGAAATTGAGGATTTCGAGCGTAATCATAGGAACATCTGGAAGAGCCCCACTCAAACTTGCAAAACTATAGGAATAAAACATCCGAAGATAAATTTATACTACGCACACTAGATCAGTGTTTTTTTTCACTCCATGCCCTTCACTCCAACAGCTCAAAATTTGATGTTGAAAAAGAATCGAACCACCGTAGCCATCAAAGGTGATGAAGGGTTCTATCCTTTTTCTATATCCATGTTTTCGTGTTTGTATACAGCAGTAATCCTGGCCATACCCTTTTGTTTACTGACTTGTACATTGACATCAATACTCCACAAGGGCCCCTCTAAAAACGTTTCATTTTTTTGGAAAAGAAAAAAGCTTTTTTTGACCTTTTTGGTCTTATTTTGATTTTCTCGAATTTAGATGTTTCTAGATGTTTTTTGGTCTATGTTAGATTTTTGATGTCATTAAAAGAATTTATTCTGACCATATTTATTCTTCAATGGACCTTTTACTGGACTACAAATTTTGACAATGTCGTTGTTCAATTATTGACTGTGGTGGCGAGTAATACTACAATATTAAATTCAAAAATTAAATTTAAAAAGTAAAATATTCCAAATTTTAAATCAAGAAGTTGAAATTTATATCAAAGAGAAATAATCTAAGCGAGAGGAAATCTCCAAAAATCAATTTCTGAAACGTCTTAATTAAAATCTGACATCCACACATAATACTTAGAAATGTGCATTTGTCGTCTGTCACACTTACATCATCAGTTACGTCATCAGTGACGTCTCGTGATGTAACTAAGTAGAAATAGAATTTTATGCTACGATGATCTCGATTAATTATATCTCTATACGATTTCAACTTTTGATTAGTTAAGTATTCAGGGAATATTGAATACACAAAAGAAAACACTGAGCAACACAATTTTTTTGGATATTTTTTAAGAACAATGCAATTTCCAAATCACTTGATTTTTGCCATCATTTTTCAACAGCTGATGTAAACCACTACTAAAATAATACAACTAAATGTTTACAATATCCTCTAAAAATATATCATATTCAAATTTTCAATTTATGGAGATCCTTGAGCCTCGTATTTACGATAAATGGTCTTGATTCAAGGCTCCAATTCAGTTACCTTCAACCGTGAGTCTCCTCGTTTTGTGACGTCTGGTCAGTTTCCTCTTTTTTGTATGACTCAATTTTGAGCCAGGGAACGATCTTCTATCTTCTCACCGAAATTCAAAATTGCCCCCACCCCTGTTCAGAATCAGTAGGCTAAAGCATTGTAAAAAATTGCAATGATAATAATATCAAGGTTGCTGGAGTTTTGAGGAAACTTGTTTTTACTTGATCCTCAGTGAGAACCACGTCATACAACTTCACCAATTCAAACTAATAGAGACCACCAGAGTTCTTTCCACACAATTTCGTCTATTATTCACATGCTCTATTTATCTTATTACTCTGGGATTGGGAAACCGAAAATGAGAATTGAGCCCGGATCTCGAATTCTGATTTCGAAAGCCCTTTGGAATTTGCGGTGGCTCGACTCTCAAGTCAAACAAACGTCTCAAAGAACGATGAAAAAGTATCAGATGGTTTTTGGTTATATCTAAGATTCTAAGATTGATTACCGTATTAATTTTGTTGGTCAGAGCAATGAACTTCCATGTCACTAAGCCCTTGAGCTCTCCTTCGATGTAGTCAATGGAGGACTAAGGGGGGAGAGGTTAGTTCGCTTTGCGTGACACCATCAGAGGTGGGGAACACCAAGATGAATGCCTAAAAAAGGTTGTTATAGTTCTAATTGTTTTCTCTTACAAAGCATATGTCTGGCCACACAATATATCCGAAAGTGCGCAATGAATTTCAATATACTGGAAAAGTTGGCATTGGGTTGAGAAAAACTTGGTTAAATTTTTGGGGCAGATCCAGGAATATCTTCCAATTGAGAGATATTTTTCCATTTTATTTTCATACTTTTCAATATACGTTCATGAATGACCACACGATATCTCCGAAAGTTTTCACTGGACTTTTTGGCTTCTGTTATCACTTTCAATAATTTGAGAGAATCATAATGAACAATGAATGGTATAGTTTTTATATTTCAATCAATCTAAAAAGGAAGGAAGATTTTATCGCACACAAAGTATCATAATGGGGAGCATGATTTTTAAATGTGTTCACTTATCTCGGTAAGACGCTTTTTGATCAGTCGGTGGTTCAGTCGACCAGTCCAAGCTACGTTAAACAACAGAGATAGGAAGGAAGGAAGATGTATGATTTCATTGAAGGCCTGAATTCATTAAGAAACAAACTGCTATGATGCCATAATAAACGGTATGAATTCAGCATTTTTGTATTCAAAAAGAGCCAAAATGGCCATTTATAATTTTTATTGAAAATAATACCATCAAAATATTTCCATATCGCAATATTTAACAAGTATGAGGGTAAATTAACTCGAAGAAAGACGACTTGGTCTCCTCCACCCCTTGCTATTACTACCACGGATTATGGACCTATCATTGGACTCATGGTTTTTGTTTCTGTTTGTTTCGCTGCCTGCAACAGTCGATTCTTCCACTTAAAAGTAACAATTTCGCAGAGGAAAATATCTATACACAGTTTGAACCAATGAACTCATCAGCTTAATTTTGGTTACATATCCTTACCTTAGGATCATTATAAAGAGGATATAAAAGAAAGATATATTCTCTGTATAATTCCAATTTTAGTATGAAGAGCACCATCGATGGCATTATACATTGTAAACGATATCTTGTCCTGGATAGTTTATTTACATATAATTTATATAAATGCAGAACATTCAAATACAGTTGTGAGAAATATGAACTGTAAGCAGAATTCACATATTCGATTAATATGAAATAAGTTTTATGTAAATCTTCTAATAATCAAGTGAATTAATCAAATATTGTTGACAAAGAAAATATAATTCATTTACCTACAATATAAAGCAGACAAAAAAAGAGAGATGATAAAGCATACATGAAATATCAGCAGCTGTTTTAGTTACATATCCTTACCTTGGAATCATTATAAAGAAGATTACATCACCCCCAGAAAATGATGACATTCTCTTCCTGTAAACATCATATCAGTGCTATGGTAGCAGAATTGGTCGATTGGAAAGAATATGTTGCAGTTTTTGTGAAATCGGTCTGGTAAGAGCATTGGTTAATTAGGCGATCCCGAAGAAGTATTCTTGTCTTTGGTACGTCAGACCGTTTTAAAATATGAACTCCTAAGTGCGTCTGAAAGAACCATTTCTTTCACTAAAATCTGCAGCCCACTTTGGTCAAATTACAACCTTCAATTCTTCACCACAATTTCGACATAATGGCTCTTTCATTTTGGAATAATAGTCAGCAGGTTATTACTGCCGGGTATAGAGTACGATCTTCAGGGGGTAATTCGCATTTGCGGTCTTTAAAGGCTGGCTCTCCGACTGAGAACAGTGCACAAGACAAGATCATACTTACCATCACAACTCAGATGGCAATGGACTGGCCATGTTGCAAGAATTTCTGATAGCTGCTGGACATCGTGACTCACAACGTGAATCCTGAGATATATGCAAAATTGCAGACGGCAAAAAAGGTGGCCTGACAATCTGGACAAGTTCAGAAAATATTGGCGCCGAGACAGCCACGATCGAGAGGTCTGGCTGATCTCGGAGAATATCTCCGTCCGACAAAGTACATTAAAGGACTGTTGCTGCTGCTGTCGATGATGATGATGATAATGATGCTTGATTAAGTTAGGCTTCGTAAAACCCACTAAGTGTGCCTCAACGTAGAGTGATACTTTGCGATTTAGTTTAGCGGACTATTTCTACCGAGCGATGAGTTCGATTCTCATTGGGTGACCCACACTTGTGACCTCACATAAGACTAGACTTGGTCATTGGTCCTTTGTCCGGTACCTAGTACATGTTTTCGTTCCTTATATCTTGTTTTTGAGGCGCCCATCATGAGCGTACTATAGGAAGATAGCCCCAAGCTTCTTCACACCACGTTTTAATGTTTAGTATACGACCTACCAAACTGGACGCCAGCACTCTACCCAGGGACACGGCGATCTGTCAAGACTGAACTAAGCTCAGTAAATATAGTTATTTTTTTCGAATTGTTGATTTTTTCTCTGTGGTTTTCTGAGTCCCGTCTATAGCCAGAGCCACAACGCAACATATGTCACCATATCCACTTGAAAACCACTATGTCTATTAACATAAACTTAGCTGAGACAGACTTGAATGCCTCATCATAGATTTAAAATCAATATATCACAGATCTTGCGAGTACTACACTGACCACTGATTAAAAATGATCCTTTGTTTTGTTTTGAAATCTGTTTGTCTTGTAAGAGGTAGAATTTTGAAATCTGTCTGCGTCCCCCCTTCTGCACATCTCGGGCAAAGTCCTTAGATTTATTTCAGTTGTTACTCTCTTTCACTTTCAGCTCATTGTCCGATGGTACATCAACAATTAAACAGATTTCTCTTTTGTACAATAACTAAATCTGGTCTGAATACAACGGTTTCTTTGAAGATGATCATCTGGAATCTAAACCTTCTGGAAATAAAAGAATCAGAATAGATGCCGAATACCTAAGCTACCTCAAATTTGCAGACGTCCTTTTGGCAGAGAACCGTCAGGACCTCCAACTAATGCTAGATGAACTAAACGAAGAAAGCAAGAAAGTCGACCTTCATATAAACTTCAGCGAAACAAAGATTATGTAGAACAAACACGTCGGAAACAAATACATAAGGACCAAAATAAAAAAAACACAAAACTGAACGAAATAGACCACTACATCTACCAGGACAACGAATCTCTATGAAATCCTTGATTTAGAGGAAATCAGGTGAAGAATCATTCTAGAATAGCAAACCTTCGGCAGAGCAAGCTCAACTTTCAAGAACGAGAAGATCCCATTAGTACCAAAAACGGGTATACAACCAATGCATCCTGATTGTCACCTATGGAGTTGAAACAGTGAACCTAGCCGCAAACTGAGAACCATGCAACAAGCACATGAGAGAATCATGTCTAATTTCACATGGAGAGATCACAAGGCAGCATATATATCTATTAAAGAAAAAAAGAAAAACAGGAGTCAGAGACATCATAGAATCCATCATAGAACTAAAATGGCTATAGGCTGGTCATGTTAGAATAGCAGACAACCAATGGACATCACGACTTACAGTACGAATCCCCAGAAATCTTATGTGAAACCGAGGCCGGCAGAGACGAACTAGACATGTTTAGACAGTATTGGTTCCGCGACACCCATGATAGAGAGATCTGGTAAATCCTGGGGAAGGTCTATGTCCAACGGTGGACGATAAAAGACCTATGATAATGATGATTCTCAGAGATAAATCGTGAAGTCGAATCTTGGTATTACCGATGAAGTACTGTCTGTTTTGAATTATCTTGGGGATAGTTCGGTACTTTTTGTTTAAGTATACATCATTCTTTTGATTCCTCTTTATGACTCTCTCCGTGGAAGAGTGAGATATAAGATTCATTTGATTCTATCTATTTTTTTTTATCGATTTAGTGTGTTCTAATACTTTTATTTAAGGTTGTTGTCACCAGTTATTGTTATTCGCTGGATGGTGTCCTTAACAAAATGTTGTCTCCTTTTTTTTCCTTTATTTTGTATCCTGGGTATAAGTACGATTTTTCCTTTTAAATATTCACGGTATCTCAAGAGTAACGCCCGATTTGAAGCTTATCAATTTATTCAGACGTACGTCATACGACGCTTTTTTACTAACCCATTGCATCAATCTGTTATATATCAAGGAACAATGAAATATAAGGTATAATGAAATATTTATTCAATTTTCGATAATGGCTACCGATCGTCTGACAACTGAACAATGGGTAGTTGTATCACTTTCGAAATTTTCTGAATGACTCTTATAAACTTGGAAACTGATCCAAGTAAATCTAGTAGATTTCCAGAGGTCAATGACCTATAACTTCAACCAAGGCTTTCCCGTCTATGAATTGAATCTAGGAAGTCGCCTAGGGCGCAAATGTTCGAGGGTCGCACTCCAAACTGGAAAAAAATAGTCGTTAGAGGCGCGGCCAGGGGCGCACGGAAACCGTTGTGCACTTTCTAAGTCCCACCTAGGGCGCAAAAAAACTCCTGCCCCCAGCCCTGATTACCACCGAATAGAACACTAGTCTCACACAAGTGACAGATGCTTCCCCCTATCACCAGGCAATTAATAGCCAAGACATTTAAGTATCTATCAAATCACTCAGCTGTTAGATGCAGTTTAGCATCGTGTGTGGTAAAAGATTTATAAAAAAAAAAAAAAGTACCTAAGTAAGTAAAGTGTGTTTTTAAGAAAGACGTCGTCGGTCTCAAGTAATAGAGGAAATTTCAGAGAGGCTGTAGCGATGCGCGCCTTGAAAGCGACCAGTAACAGCAGCGGTAATAGATTTTGTGTTTACAACTTGATGTCTGCTAAAGGCTGTCAGGGTGTGAAGGGCAACCCCCCTTAAGTGGCGAGATGTGCTATGAAAGGTGAATGCGTACTGGAACAAAGGCAGAAAAAACACTTCTTTTTTTTGTGAATGGGTGGAAAGAGAGAAACAGCAACGGTAAGATCATTCATTAAGTCTTAAAATGGGAGATTGAAGCACGTACACACACTCAAAGACACGCACGTGCACATACATACATACATACATACATAAATACATACGTACATACATACATACATACATACATACATACATACATACATACATACTGTCACGAACGCGTACACTCGCTGAGTGATGGAAACGGGTTCTGGAAACTAAGTGTACGATAAGACAGATTTTGAAAATAAGGTAAATGGTAACGTCTCCATTAGTAGACGTTGAACATGAAAAAGTAGGTATACACCGTACCCTAACGTACTCTTCCCTCCCTATTTCCATCTCCGCCCGCTCACACACGCAAAAAACACATACATACAAAAACGCGCATACGCACACACCTACGCCAATTTTTTTGACACCCGTCATCACACTTCATACAAATATACGCAAACGTGTGTTAATGCTTATACCTTTTCCACCAAACACAAAGAATGTGGTGAACTGGAAATAAGAAAAAAACAAAAACATGCTCGCAGATGATCTATACCTGTCATTAATTAAGTATCGATTATCTACAAGCATATCTTTCGGAAGTATTATTTTGCTTAATGCGTAAATCAGAGTTTCCCAAACTGTGTGTCGCCGGTAATCTCTAGGCGTGTCACGAAATTGAACTACCGTAACCAACCCTTTCTATATGAACGTATTATTGTATTTGAGTGTTTCAGCGATCCATGCCATATTATTTT
>OY735205.1:68522270-68549770 GCA_963457665.1 Thysanoteuthis rhombus | reverse complement strand
CCAGAAGGTTATATGCGAAGCGTCAAAGATCGATGAGATATTCCTAAACATTGTGTAGTTGTTAGTTGCTCAAACCAAGATGGGGAAAGAAAGATTGTCCTTCCACTTCTTTTCAGAAAAGGAGAAAAAAAAATGGAAAAATATGGCAACTTTGGGTTCAGGCCATGACTGAACCACGATGGAAGCAAGTGGACTCCGGATGGAAAATATGTTTACTAAATTAGTTGTTTTTTTAGAAGAAGTTTCATTTCCGAATTTTGGGGAAAAACTTTCCGTGATGAACCCCTCCCCTCGCCCACAAATTTTTCAATTACGTTTTAAAGATAGGGTGTCGAAGATTTTTAGAAGTTCCGTGATAAACCTACTTTGGTTAATCACTTCGAAAACATAGAAAAAAAATTTTTAGGGGCTGCTACATGCAGCACGCCTCTTGCAAGAATTTAAGAAGAGTAGCTGACAGTTTATGTGAAAATAGATGCATGCTCTGAAGAGTCAATTTATTACGACGGACGGAAAGTGGGGGTCGAGTTTACCACTACAGTTACTTGTAAACAGAACCTCGTCGGAAAACCAGAAAAATATTTTTTCTAAAAACTATCAAATTTCAGGAAAATCGTTAGGGTCTAATGCAGTGGTTTCAGAACTTTTAACTCAAGGGTCCCCTCTATAAAGGGAATATTATTGCGGGGCCCTTATTCTTAGCATTTAGCTTTTTAGAGTTTAATTATTGAACTACAATTATAAACATATATTGAAATACAATAATAAACATATAATTAGTGACCTTTTGAAGAAGACCCTAAATGTATTACATTTATATGAATCTAAATCTTAGGTTTCTATACAATAACTACGTTCTTAAGATTATTATTTGACCAACCCCCAGGTGGGGGCTGTAGATCTTAGTTTCAAAACCATTGGTATAATCAAAATCACAAAAAAGTACTGACGAAAAAAATACTTCAACTTCCACCAAATCAAAATACTTATACAACACCTTTAATTACTAAATGCTAAATTTTAGCTTTAGTATCGACAATAAACAATAATTTAGCGTAAGTTAACAGATGAAAATATTTCTAAGATATAATTTGCATAATTCATTCAAACTTAAATATTCCCATCATCTTTCATTTATCTTTTTTCAAGAAAAACATACGTGATAACTTTTTTTCCTTCTGAATGAATAAATTTAATGTTATTATTTTAAAAAAAATTCTTTACTCTCCTCTTTTTCTTCTTACGTAACATTTTGTCTGCAAACATTGTCACCACCCTCTAAGACATAAAAACCTCGAAATTAGAATTCTTGAATTAACAATTACCTAGATATATAAATAACCAAATATATTAGCTTTATGCTTTTTTTGTGCTGATCCATGTATAAATTGCCTTGTCATTTTTTTACAGGTAAACGCTAGTAAATAATAATTTTACTCCAAATACCAATGAAGATCTACGCCCCCCCCTAAAGAAAAATTTTTACCTCGAACTACAGCGCCGTGACTATCTTGTTTTCACCGAATGCAATGGAAACATTGGTGCATGACGTCATACCGAATTGGTCCATACAAATATATCAGCAACAACAAAAAGATTTGCATTTTTATAAATGAAGGGTTTCCTTTGATTTTTTTTTGTCGGCCCTCTAAAAAATTCGCACAATAATTACAATTTTAAGTATACAAAGTTTAGTTCCGGGGCATCTATGTCTCAGACAGTATATCCCCATTGCACTAAAGCTGATGAGATTCCCAGAGACATCCTACAAACGAAGGTGTGCGAGTCCCCCACATTAAAGCAATGCCTTGTGTCACATTTTGTCTTTGTGGATATGCTAATAAATATTTACTCGTAAACCGGGTACGAATTCTCTAATTAAAACATTAACACATTGCAACGACGTTTCTTGATGGAACGGATATATTTAAATCAAACAGGATGTCATTATCAACAACAACAAAAATTTACAATCTCGTGAATGGTAAAAAGCTTTCCGTTCAGACCAAATTTGAATCGGTTCATAGCGTTCATAAATAAGGAAGGGTAGAGAGAATGGTTGAACAAAGGGTATATTTTCCCCCTTTTTTTTACGTCGAACTATGTCATATTATTCTTTTTTTTTCAGGTCAATTCTCGGGGTAAAAAGAATGGAAAGTACACAGTAAAAAAAAAAAAGAAAAAAGGAGGATAGAGAGAAAGAAGACTATACAATGCTTATAACTAAGTAATTTACCCTTTGCCATCAAGAAAAAATGATGGCAATATTCAAGTAATTCTGTGATTACATTATACTTGTAAAATATCGGAAGCATCAATTATGTTATGGTCAATCTTTGCTGGATATTGAAATTATCTGAAGGTAAAATCAAGTAAAAAATATAATTTAGCACGTTAAATGAAAAAATTGAATTCTTTTTCGATTAAATTACGTCACCAGACGCCTCTGATGACGTAAGTGTGACAAACGACAAATGCATATTGTTAATCATCATATGTGTCGGTGTATGCACCTTCCATATATAATCGTAATTTTTTCATATCAAAATGAATTCTATCGCATTTCGAACGATATTTTTCGTTTCAATTTTGGTGCAATGATTATTTGTTTTTACCTCGAACGTTTGAACGGGGATCAGTTTGAAAAATCAAATGTAAACAAATAGTTTTATTACAAAAACAAATGTTACCAAATGCAGTTGAAAATTGTAGCTGATTTTTTTCTTGTTTTATCTCGACGAGAGACAAATAAAACTGATTTTGTAGCCATTGGAACGTTATTTCAATAGTAGTACAAAGCTTATGAAAGTATATATATTAGCAACAATAGATAAGTTTGCATTTGCATAAAAAAATTATTTGGGGGGTTTGCAGGGATGGTGTACTTTATAGTTCTTAGTGAAAGATTCAAATGCCGGCCCCAAACACATGCCTCAGACAGGTTCACTTAGAAATAATCATCAATTCACATAAAAATCACATTCAAAGTGCATGAAGCATACTTCCTGGGAATCTGTGTCTTTAACTGTGGCTCCCCATTGAAGTGAAAGTGGTTTGATCAGGGACACGCCTTGGCGCCTAAAGCCGGTGAAACTGGTTAGCTCCCTAAAAAGATATCTCGTGTCACATTTTGTCTCTGTATGAGGGCAAATAAATCCACACCCGTAAATGAGAGACGTACATGACTGACTGCTGCTGGCTCTCACTCTACTTCATATTGCCATTCAGTTTGAAGCACAACAATATCTTGATTGATGACCTGGTGGGACGTCACTTTGACTTAAGCGTTTCAATGACATGCTCTCGGCCCGACGCCAGCGAGGTCGCACTCTTACCTTTTAGTTTTGCCCATTACACTTCACGTTTTATTAGAAGAGCAGTCCCCTGTATTTATTTCCGGTTTACTAGGCCCATCGAAGTTTCACTAGCTGATTGTTTATACGTTGGTTACATCTGTCACGAAATAGTTGCTTCATTTTGTTTACTACTTGATTTTGATTCGCGATTCTTTGAGACGAAGCGTACACGGCTGAGGGGCGAGACATTTGTGACCCTGAGATACCCGCTGAAGATGCGGAACGACTTCCTACAATGCATCAACACTTTTACCCAAGATTACCATCAAGAGGGCTGACATGAGTCTTGAGTAGCTACTGCATTTTTTTGAGCTTGTAGAAAAATATATCCACTTGTATTGTAATTCTGCAAGAATTACCGTCTTTTCCTCTCAGTCACTCTTTCTCTCTCATTCGCTTTCCCTCTCTCTCTCTCTCTGTCTGTCTCTCTCTCTTCGTATATATCTGTCTTTTATGAACATGTGTGTGTATGTGTAAGTGTGTGTGTGTGTGTATTTTCCTGCAACCGATTCTACTTGACAAGTTGCCATTGTTATATTCTCCTATCCGCGTTCTTATAGATCTTCAAATTTTTGGCACTCAAGGTTGACACTATAGTCGTATTCAGAATGTCACAATGAAATGTAGCTGCTTACACCACTTAGGACGCCTAGTAAACAAACTCTGCACGAATTGAATCCAAAGTTGAGAAAAATAAAAGGAAAAAAAAAATGATTCGGGTAAAAAGAATACTTATTTAACATGGTTTGACTTTTTTTTATATTTTCCCAAACATTTACACCCATTTCAGCTGGTGTTTGTGTCTGTTACAGATTTTACAAGTTTACTCCGAGATGATCTGCCGATTAATACAAACGTAGCGGTTAACGATGGCACAATGGAATCGGAAAGCTACGTTCAAATTCTGGTAAAAGCTGTTTATTTTGGATTAATGCCATTGGAAAAGGCATGCATCCATCTCTCCTCTCATCAACTATGGATAAGATTGCTGAGCAGATTGGGGTCTCTAGCCTTAGGAACTAATCTAGGTAAAGGACGACCTTGATTCGAAACCAGATAGGGGAGCCCCTTGGGGGTGGTTGGATACCAACTTCAACATACACAAAGTTATCCGAGTGATCGGACTCCTTCTTGTCTGCTGTTAATACGACATTTTGACCGATCAATTCAACGGCCTTTTTCAGGTGTATCATCTGAATATGGTGGTGGTAAATGGATTTTTTTCTCCAATGGTAGCAACGCTTATGGCATGTATCCGTGTATTTTTCCTTTCCTCGTTAGGACTAGATATCCATATCTTCTTTCTAGTGAGAAGATGAAGCCACAAATCGGGTTGAATTCTGTACTTATCTAACATTCACTCAGTCAACATGTTGATATGTGCTGCTTGTTTTCCCAATTGAAAACAGCGGCAGAAACGTTGGGTTAACAACACAAACAACAAGAGTTCAATCGTCCGGAAAACTCTTTCCATCAGCTCCTGCAATCAAATTGTTGTTAAACGTATCGTGGTTCACTTTGCTTTGAACTACATCAACAGGGCTCTTTGTGGTATTCTGTTGACTGAGCATCCGATGATATCCCTTCATACGCTTCGCTCAAGCTTACGCCTTTGAAGGCTCACCAGTGTCATTCGATTGTTACTGAGATTAAATGAGACCTTTCTAAGGCAGGGAAAAGTAATCGAAGTACTACTTGATTTTGAATAGTGTTGATTGGCAAACAGGTAGAAAGTCGACAATATCTTCTCTAAATTCAGTTAATCAATCATCCGATTGGGTATTTTGTTTCAATCCAATTTCTATGAGGGCTAATCTATTTTTGAAAGATTTCAATATTTCTAACGACACATATGAATTATGGACCCTTAAAAGTAATTTGTTGACAGAAATGTTAAGAAAATTGAAAAAGAAAAAACAGTGTCAAACCTGATCTAAGTACGAAAATTCAAAATAAATTTTTCTCTTTATTAATGACAAACATTATACTATTTTCCAAAATTCAAACTTTGAAAAACAAAAAACAAAAACAAAAAAAACGTGCTGAAAAGATAGTTTAAAGTGTGTAGAAGTACCTGTTCATTGGTGACACTTTCTACTACACACCAACTTGAAGAAGGACAGGTCTGATTAGTCATCCAATAAAACCCGTACGTAACCAACATCTTTTGGTAGCACGTTGTGTTGGAGTTGATCAGTTAGAAAATTAGAAAAAAGGGGGATCAATCGATAACTTGGACATTTGTTGGGCAGTGATCACTAAAAAGCCTGAAATAAAAAAAACAAGAACAACAAAAAAACAAACAAGCAGTAACACCGACGGGCATAAACCGAGGGATCAATCCAGCATGAACTTGGATTGTGAATTGATCCCCCTAATAAAAATCTATTCGGGGATTTTGAAAACAAAGGACTGTTTTTTAATAGACATAATATCTATTGTTCATGCATATTTATACCGAATCATTTCCCTCGTGTGAAAGGGATTTGTTATCTTTTCCTTCTATACCAAATATTTATTTTCGGAATCGAATAGTTTTGTTCAGTGCCAAAATTGCTCTGTTTCGGAATTGAAAAACACCAAATGGCGACCCTGACGTAGGGTGTTGTCACGGCAGTTGTCAACGAGGGTTCACTAAAATGAGGAGGTTAATACATAAAAGGCCGTACGTCGTCGAAAGTATTTGATTGTAAAATGACTCGCTTATCTCCCTTGAGATTGATACGTCACAAGTATAAAATGATTTCTTTTCCTTATCATAAAGCAAACACGTCGGTAATAGTGACAACTCGAAAAATACGGAAAGGGAAGGTTTCACTCTATGTTTTACTGTACAGACCGACACATATGTGCCGTGCAGGGTCAAACTCCACCCCAACTACTATTCCGACAGAAGATGATTGCTGCGACTTTTCTTCAATAGTATATATCATCATCATCATCATCATCATCATCATCAATGGTAGCTGCCTTCGAGCGTCTGTCGTTAGTCAAAGACATTGCTCAAGATTTGCCCGACCTTACTATCATGGGCGTCGCAGAGCTAGCTCTCTTCTGAACTTATGTAGTTCATCACACCATTTTATATTTTGTCGGTCCCAATTTCGCATGTGATGCTATCGGGAGGATTGCATTGGTTGTAAACCCTTCTTTTTTAAGGATGAATGTGATCGAATTGTTTTAGGAGGTTGAGCTTGCTCCGACAAAGGTTTACCATCCTCAGTTGATTCTTCGCTTGATTTCTTCTCTTCTTGAGGATTTCATGGAGATTCTTCTTCCCAGATAAATGTAGTGGTCTACTTTCTGCTGTTCTGCGTCTCCGATTTTGATCGTTGTCTTCGACTTAATCGTTGTACATGATATTTGTTTCACTAAATTTCATAAGGAGGCGAACCTTCTTGTTTTCCTCGTTCAATCTACCCAGTATCATCCAGAAATCATGAAGATTCTCAACGAAAAGGACAATACCGTCCACAAATCTGAGGTTGCTTAGATATCCACCTCCTATTCTGATTCCTTTATTTCCCCAGTTTAGGTTCCGGAAGAAGCAGACTGTGAAGAGTGTGGGTGAGTTGTTTTCTCCTTGTCTTACCCCTTTTTCGCTAGTAGGGATCCGAGTCTTTGTGTAGCCTTATGAAGGAACTGCTGTTTCGGTAGATATATTGCAATATTCAGACATATACAGGGTCTATACCTTGTTTAATGATAGCATCAATAACTTGGGGGATTTCCACAAAGTCGAAGGCTTTCTTGAAGTAGACAAATGCCATGGCGAGTGGCATTTCATATTCTGCTGCTTCAGCTTTTAGTTGATTTACCGAATCGGGATGGTCAATAGTTGAGTAGCTCCTTCGGAAGCCAGCTTGTTCCCGCGGTTGGTTTTCATTCAGAGCTCTGGTGATTTGGTTGGTGATCACTTTGGTGAACATTTTGTAGATGCAGTGGAGTAGGTTTATTTGTCTTCAGTTGTTGAGATCTGTCGGGTACACCTTTTTACATAAAAGCTTTGTATATATAAAGAATAAAAAATTGTAAAAATATATTCTTTTAATAAGAATATATCCACCCATTCAATGAAATAAGAATTTGGGTATCTAAAAGATAATTTTTCGTCGAGATGTAAGACTTTCCAGCTTGGCTCTGTTGATAAGAGTGCCAGCTTCCAATCACTTGATCATTAAATCAAAACATAGTAGGGAAATGGTAACTCATCTATGTTAACGAAATTGAAGAAAAGCATACGTAATCGGTCGAGTTTGTTCGTTCGCCATAATTTCATGACTGTTCACACGATATAACCGTAATTTCTCAATGAATTTCTTTGTCATTTCGTGAATAGTTGGACAATTGACTGCAGGAGAACTGATGGATCCCTGACACCGCCTTCATATGTTGAACCAGCATAACATTGCCATATATTCTGTGAGTTATCAACTAATTTTGGTGGAAGGTTGGACAATGCACTATGAACGAACTAATTGAATTTTGGAGTGGATACTTGCACAATTATCTCCCCTATCTCGTAGTTATATATCCAAACCACATGATACCGCCAAGATTTCATGATTGTATACGTGATATCTCTATAAGTTTTCAATGAATTTCAATTATATTTTGTGGAAGGGCTGATAATCAGCGACGATTATTTTTCTTGGGTGGATACATATATAATTAATTCCCCCTGATTTCAAAAATGTATCTATTTATTAGAATTAGATAGGCCCTGACGTATTACCAGCATTATTTTAGTAGAAGTTCTGGACATTCATTTAGCTCAAACTGAAAGAGAGACGATCACCAATCAGTTGGTCGTGTTTTCAAATCTCAGTAGGGGAATGTTAATTTTTACCCCCTTAAATCTGGTGAGGATTTTTCTTGTTATTCTGTCAAGTAGAAAAAGAAAGTCAACTCCAGGTTTGAACTGAAGTTCGACAATAGTTATTTACCAAGCTTAGCTTAGTCTGACACAAGGCTGCAATAGAGGGGTATCTCATCCGGTAAAGCTTGAACTACTGTGCAAACCAATTAGGCTGTGAAACAAGCGTGAAGGCGGTATATAGTTATAGTTTTAATTCAAAAGTAGAGTGTGCCTATAAAAACATTTTGTAAGGTGAAATGGTGTAGAGCGAATAAGCGATTACCATTAATTTATAAATATAGTAAAGACTTCTGATCTCTTCCTGACGGATCCAAAAGATTTTGACGACGATTCTAGGCTGAGTTTTCGGAGGCTGTAGTGGTTGGGAATAAAGGAGACTGAATTCTAGGAAAGAGAGGAAAAAGGTGCGCGCTGGCTAAACGCTATTTTCGATTTTCACTTGAAAAAATGGATATTAATAATAACTCGCTATCACAGTCATTAATTAAACGACTGTAGCATCATAATTCGTCATGTAAAAAAATTGCATCGAAGAATGAATATCGTCAGAACTGATTCTATTCATGGCATCACATTATGAATTCCACTGGAAAACATTCCCCCCAAAAGCTAACCCTCATAAAGAAAGAACTAAATTCTGGAGAATCTTGATGTAATTGATAAACCATACCTGTCAAAACAAGATCCCCCAAAGCACAAAAAAGCGTTTTTTTTTTTTCAAAAATAAATAAAACATTTTTAAAAGGTGTCAAGTCTGTAAACAAAACGATATGACTAAGAGATCAAACACATATAAACATGCAAACACTCTCAAATATAAAAAAAAAACGATAGAACCCTTCGTTTTTTTTTCCATAGACATTATTTAATCTATTGCAGTATAGGAATTTTGATACAAGCTTTTGTTCAATCAGACAGATCACTCAGTTTGCAACTCGAATTACAATATTTCTTATCGAATATCACAGTAGCTCCACAAATAGCCTCTCTTTGAGGGCCTGTGTCTCTGTCTGTATGTCAAGTCGTTCCTGATCACCTTTTCTGGGCTACAACCTTGAAGATTCGCATGCAAATACCACGAGGCACAATGTACAATTTTTTTTTTCACAAAAATTGCTTTTGAGGTCTTTATGGTCATTTTGAAACAATAATGTTCAAATCTTGTGTTTGTATTTATTAGATAATTTTAGATAAAAGATCTTTGAGGGAGGTGTAAATTCTAGATGATTTTTTAGATAATTAGTTCTGGTACACGTGTGGGCTGCGGTGATTCATTTATGCAGGACACGGATATGTTGTATATGTTTTTTTCTTCTCAACGATATTATGATTGAGTACCGTTGAATGAAACACATTTAATCGGGTAGTTCCTGTATACCCAATAAGTGATGATGAGATCGGTCGCAGAGTTGAATGGATTCATGCCTTTCTCAAGAGGAATTGCATTACATTAATATCAGAGAGTGAAACGGAAATTCAAATTAGGTCATCCAATTCCATTTTTCGCCCCCATACCAATAAGTATCCGCTTGAAATCGACCCACCACACTCGAAAGACGAAAAACAGAAGTTTTTTTCAGTTGAACTGTAAAGAAAGCTGACTTATATCAACATTTTTCTCTCTTGTAGTTTTTCGTATTTTACTCAAACAGTCTTATTCTTTGTTCAAGTAATTGTATTTCTTAATTGTGAATGACGCAAAATGGAAGTAGGTTAAAGAGAAATTGCTATAGAAAATTATCGCATGTACCCGTGTATGAGTCGAGATTTCAAGATCAGATTCTAAGGCGAAAGATCAGGGTTGACTTACGCATGAATAATAGTTTCTCTAAGTTGAAATCTGAACTTGTTGGGAAGTGCAAGGAAAAAAATCTTCATTTCAGATACTGAAATTATCCACCAGTAAAAAAAAAAAATTGTTTGTTACAATGATGTTCTATCCTAACCTGGAAAAATAATTGAATGCAAGTATACAATCTGCCTCGTGTTATACACAGTTTGTTGGTAGGTCAATCTGTAACGGGGAAAAGGGAGTATGACATTTCAATTAAAATTTCCCAGCATTATACTTCCTTCCTTCCCCTCTCTCCAAAAAGTCTGCGTTGCACACTGCGTTGATTCATTTGTGCAGTAACCCCCGAACATAATCTACCCAATATAGGAAGAATTTCATTCATGCAAATGATTAGTGTAGGCTCTGGTGACGTAATAATAAACTATCACTTGAGCAACCTCAGATCTGTAGAAGTAATTGAATCAAATGCTTCTTGGAGATAGTGTGAGGCGTTTGCTATGTCGATTTGTCAGTCAAATCGTCAGTCAGTGACGGTGATCACCACTATGAGTGCTAACGTATCTAAAAATCAAGGGTCTTGTTCTACAGGAGATCAACTTTCACAAATTACAACACTGGCAGCACTTAGTAACCTTGCAATAACTCGTATAAACAATAAACAAAGAGAAAAAGAGAGAGAGAGAGACAGAGAGAGGGGTTGGGGCTGGCTTAAGCTTGTGCAGGGCATTTATCATGCGTTATAAAGGGGTAGCTAAATAAGAAAATACACCCCCCACACAAACATAACATGCATTTTTACTAGTAAAGGAATTGATTTTTCCACTTGCTATAAAGCCAGATGATACGACAAATATGCCTGAAATTTCAGTGGCTGTGACTTCGGTTTCAAACACCTCGCGTTTATGTGTTGTATATATATAACATGAATACCACATTCCAATCTATGTCGAAAAATAATAACTCCAACTAAAATTGACTAAAATTACTAAAAGTCGATTTAAAAATTGAAGCCAATATATAGCAAATGTAGAATCACGGTATCGTAATTGATAAGTTACATTTGGTGCGGGGCCCTCAAAATTGCGGGTCATACGCTACTTTTGCTACCTAGTTAATGCAACAGAAAGAGAGAGAGAGAGAGAGAGAGAGAGAGAGAGAGAGAGAGAGAGAGAGAGAGAGAGAGAGGGGAGGGGGGAGTACGAGATAAACAAAATGAGAATTCTGTAAACGATAGGAAATCATCAACCAAAACAGTCACCAAAACAGGTTTCTTCAGTTTTTAAGTTGGTTTGACCAACTAGCTGGCTAGATGATAATCTATGTATGTAAGCATATACGTATTATACGTACAAACCGCACAAATAGAGCTAGAGGGTTGAAAATTTCAACATTTACTCCCTGTGTCTAGAGAAAAACGTTGTAATTCTCTTTTGAAAATTTCCCCACTGAAAACGTTTTTAGAATTTTCAATGAAAATTTATGCTTAATTGAACCCTAAGTTTGTGCCCGGCAGCATTTACACTCGTTTTTTGAAAATCCAGACTTCCATAGCAATCATTGTCGAATAAAAGGCGAGAGAAGTAACTTATTCATTTATTATCCCTTTTTTCTAATCTTTTTTAGTTGATCACTCCCAACACAACATACCGCCAAAAAGCGTTGGTCATGTGGCGGTTTCTATTGAGTGACAAACCAGACCTGTTATTATGATTGGTTGCGTTACCCGTCCTAATCGGCTCGAATTATCTTGAGGCCTTGCTCTTTTGGTTATGTTGACGGACCTGATAGCTGTTTGTGCGGGTGGTGCTGGTGGTGGTGTGCAGGGAAAAATGTGTTCGGGCTTCCCCTTCTCCTATTTCCTCAGTGCAGCGAGCCCCCGGGTATGGAAAGCACTATGCTGAGAACCTGCCCCAGGAAGAGACATCACCCGCCTCTTGTTCCAATGACGTCGTTAGATATGGATATCTTCTGTCCGCATTTGGCACGACTTGATATATATATATATATATACATATATATATATATATATATATGTATATATATATATATATATATATATATATATATATATATATATATATATATATATATATATAAATCATCTTATTTCATTTATTTATACACACATATACATATATGCATATAGGCGTACGCGCGTGCACACACACACACACACACACACACACACACACACACACATATATATGCTGTCTTATTTCGCCCGAAAACGTGACCCGACACCTAGTATGAAAGTAAAATTTAATACAGTGTCTTACAAAGTCTGTACTTTTCGCCTTTCATACCGTACTGACTGTTTAATGTCTTTCTGAACGTCAGTTTTGGATGGAAATCAAGTCCTTCAACCTGTTCGCTGCCTAGTTCATCTTTCAACGTTCAGTGCCAGCGTTTTCTCCTGATTAAAACAGAAACTTTCATTGTTTGTTTGAAACGGTTGTATTCTCATAAAAATCAACGAGTATACAACAGAATATCATCATCATCATCATCGGAGTCGTCGTCGTCGTCATTATCAATTTTCTTGTCTAGCCGAACATTGAGTCGACACAACTGTCTTGGCAACCAACTTTCTCAATCTCTCTTTGTTCTGAGACTTTCCAAGGATGTCATCCAGATTCATGTCTTTCCATCCAGAGATGTTGTACCCTCTCAATCTCTTCTTCTACCTCACCCTCTTCCTCTCTCCTACTACGCTTAATTAAAAAAAAATCTATTTACGTTTTCTATGATAAGTAACACATTCACCGTGTAATAACGGGATTTTATTTCAAATGAGAGCTTCAACATAATATAACTCAATTCATAATCATTCTGTCGGATCATATAATAATAATAATAATAATAATAATAATAATAATAATAATAATAATAATAATAATAATAATAATAATAATAATAATAATATATATATATATATATATATATATATATATATATATATATATATATAGGTGTGTGTGTGTGTGTGTGTGTATCAGGGAAGGTTTATATACGTATATATGCATATATAATCATTGGATCAATGAATTATATCTGACATAATGTTGGAGATTTCTATTGACAATGAGAAAACACCGATTGGGTGAATAGGTACTTATCCATGGACGTTTCGTAGGCAGTAACCCTACATCATCAGTGTGATGGAGAAAATTCTTCCACTTCGCTGATGATGTGGGAGTCATTCCCTCTGAGGTGAAGAAAAACAAATCTAAATCACAGTTTTCAACTCTAACCCACAACATTTGGTACAGATTCAAAACAATAAAAAATTGGAAAATTTCCTATTGATATAAAACGGACATTCATTCCGAAACTAAAGTGTGTTTTTAAACAGTGAAACAAATTCGTTGAATGGGAAACAATTTGCTATGAAATAAATTTGACACAAATTGACACAAATAGATTTCAAGTTTCAAGTCCTGGTAAAACCATAATTTTCATAAACGTTTTCAATATCGGCATTGATATTGGTGCAATACAATCTTACCATATCTTAATTATCAATGCATCCATGTGCTTTTAAAATCTAAAATACCATATATCTATCTAGCAACTTAGCTCTAGCAATATGCAAAGATTTTTTTGATAGTCTCAATTATCTATTTTGTCTTTCTCTCACTGTTTTACTTGTAAGTTGTTGAATGAAATGACAGAAATAGCAGCTCAGTAAGCGAGTGACACGATTGGGATTTGGTCAAATTTTGATACTTGGGTTGAATGGAAAAAGTTTAGGGTTTGAGCTGTATCAAATATCTTTAAAGGATTTGCTAAAAAGATCAAAATGTATCAAGTTCTTGCTAACATGTGGTATTTTTGAGAAACTTCTTTATAAAAAACATGGTTAGATCAATTTCCAAAGATGTTGAATGTCCTTTTATTGTAAATAGACTGGATGAAATAACATCTCGTCTTAGCCAGTAGCGTTAAGTGTGGCAGTTGCAACAAAAGAATAATGTAGACAAAACATTCTAGGACAATGGACGAATAGACATTGAAATGCAAGAATAAGGACTACAATGGCTACAGAAGTAGAATGTCCATACGTTCTAATTTCTTTTTCTTGTTTTTTTTTTTTTTTAGGAATTCTCACTTAACTCTACCGGCATGGATATTGACCATCTATCTTTGAGGGGAAGAAACGAGCCAGAAAAATGCCACGAGACATCTTCATATTTGTCCGAAAAATATTGTCCATATCTTTGACGAAATTCTGAAAATATGCTCAAAAATATTTTGAGGATAACTCGGTACAACTTGGTGGTCCTGGTGTGGTGGTTGAAATAGATGGGTCCTATTTGTCCCATGAGCTAAAGTATCATCGCAGAAGAACTCCGAGCACGCAATCAATTGGTTGGGTTGATACAAACATTCATCCGGCTATTGGTTATATGGAGACAGTTGAAATAAGAAATGTAGAATCATTTTCCATATTATGGAAAAAAAGAAATGTATTGCCTGGAACAACTATTCACTGCGATGAATTGAAGGCTTACAAAAGCTTTCGGCAAGATCTGGGATTTTCTCAAGGCTGTGAATCGTTTACTCTGTTTTGTTCATAAAAACAAAAACAAAGGTCACACACAAACAACAGGGAATAATTGGAATCGTCAAAAACATTTCATTAAGTCAATGATCAGGCGTATCTCATATGAAATCCTATTTAAAGTAACTTACACGGCAAGAAAGACGCTAACAATCTTTTTCCCGAATTTCGTTTTGTTTAAATAAACTTTTTATCAAATCAAAACTTCGTGTTTATTCATTTATTTTTTGTAAAAAAATATTTCGATTGACACATTGATGGCAAACGAGTGACGCTGAAGATTTTAGGTGACACGCAGTGGAATTGAAAGAAAAAAACATTTTCGATTTCATTTCATTAACCTTGTTTTGTTGAATATAATTCGAAATTTCAAGTTATACTATATTCGTTAGTTTTATGAATATATTAGAAAAATAGGTCCATATCTAAAAACATACTTGAAACTAAAATACAGCACTCGATAACAGGATTTATTGAAACATTTAAATTTCGACACATCGTGCTAAAAAGGTCTGCCAACAATGAGTTGTGAATTGATTGAGTCGAATATTCGATGGAAAATAGAAAAACATTTTTCCCAAGCAATCTTTTGTGCTTTCAATCCATTAGACCTCAGTAATTTTCACAGTTTTGAGAAAAAATGATTTTAAAAGGTTTTTCTATAACAGTTGCATTGGAGTCAGGAAAAATCTTTTTAAAAATAAGATCACCATTTGTTTTTCTGACGGTAAGTAACTTTCAAAATTTAAAAAAAAATACCTTTTTTCTATTTTCTCTATCTAACATTCGACTTTTCAAGTAATTGGATTGAAAGGATAAAGAATTCATCATCATCATCATCATCATCATCATCATCATCATCATCACCATCATCATCATCATTGTTTCATTCGCCCGACGTTGGGCATAGTGATTCGTTGTCGTTGGTAAATGTTCTGGTCTACTTTTTCCAGTTCTGCGTTTTCGATTTTGATCGTTGTGTTCTTATTTCTGACGTAATTGTTGCACATGATCTTTGTTTTGCTAAAGTTCATGTGAAAGCCTACGTTCTTGCTTTCCTTGTTCAATTCATTTAACATTAGTTCGCGGGGGTTCTCTGCAAAAAAGACGATGTTACTTAGGTATTCGAAGTCTATTTTGATTCCTTTGTTTTCCCAGTCTAAGTTTCTGAAGATCATCTGAAGACAGGCTGTGAAGAATTTGGGTGAGCTGGTAATACTTTGTCTTATCCCTTTGGGGAGCTGAAAGGACTCTGAGTCTCTATTCAGCCTGACTAAAGAGCAGCAGTGACTGTATATATGTTATACTGCTCTGACCTATACGGGGTCTACACTTTGTAGAGTGACAACCTCAAAGACAATGGGATTTTCCGCCAAGTCGAAGGCTTTCTTGAAGTCGATTAATGTTACAGCAAGTGCATTTTGTATTCTGCTACTTTCTCTTTTGGTTGATTTATCGAATGGAGATGGTCCATGGTCGAGTACCTTCTTCTAAAGCCAGCTTGTTCCCATGGTGGGTTTTTATTAAGCATTTTAGTGATTCGGTTGGTGATGATTTTAGTAAAAGGTTTGTTGAAGCAGTTGAGTATGTTTGGTCTATAGTTGTTGAGGCCATTCAAGTTTCTTTAAAAAAATGTAAAAGCATTATGATTGCAGTGTTCCAATCTTCCATGACTTTACTTTGTTTTAGGCATTAGTTGAATAGAACAGCTGACTTTCTTGTGACTTAATCAGCTTTTTTTAGTAGGGCAATAGTGATGTTATTTGGTCAAGGAGCCTTTCCTTTGTTTGTTTGTTTGTTGGCTTGTTTCACCTCCCATGGTGTAACTTCTTCTCGAACTGATTGCTCGCGTCTTGTGTATCCTGTTTGTTGTTTTGTAGACCTTGTTTGGAGGAGTACAGTTTTTGGTAGAATTCTTGGGCACGTTTGACAATCCTGTCTCTGTCTGTTTCTTGGTCTCCATTTCCCACGAGTATGCTAGTTATTTGTTTCCGTCCTGTACTGAATGCTAACAAAAAATACTTTTTCTTAATCGAGAAATTACTCGTTTTACTGAGTGCAATAAACTTTTGAAAATCATTGGAATTTGTTGACGTTGGTAAGATTGCTGACGTTTAAATGATGTCATGCAGTGTAAAGGGTAAAATGTATTCGTTTTCAAATCGGTCAATATATTTGAATACTATCATATCCTTTACAGCCAACAGGTTGAATTTTGTTTGGGCTACTTCTTATTCTGTGGTGATAAGTTCTTAACAATCGCAAAACTAACCAATCAAAGATGTGCCATGTTTATAATAGTCTTATACCAGGCGAACGTACTGACACATTCTCACAAATATCAGTATGGAAGAACCTAAATACGTAATAAATCAGCTTTATGCTCCTTAATGCCGATCTATACGTACATTACCCCGTCATCTCTGACGGGTATAATAAGAAATAATAACTTAGGTACAAAGCTGATTTTTAATTTTCGTAACCTTCAGACTAATTAATGGTTAAATTAAGGGTCTCCAACCTTTACACCTTGGGCTGGTTTAATATTGGCGATATGCTGGCGGATTAGATAACGACGACCGGAATATAGGTAATTAGTCAACCATAAGTCACTAATAAATGATTAGTACATTCAATTTCGTTTCTAAAAGATTTCATCTATCGAAATTAATATTAACATTGACCCTGAGCCACAGCGAGGAAAATCTGAAAATTACTTTTAAAATTTTTATTCATTGACTACTGGGAGATTTTTTTTTTTTTTTTGTCTAGTTCATTTCATTTTTACAGTTGGTTTGGGCTCGTATGTCATAGGAGGGGGCGTAGGGGGCGTGGCACGGAACGAAAAAGGGTGCAGCTGACTAATATCGTTTCATATAGACAAATCATTCATTTTTTTTTTTGTTCACTTTAGGTCAGCTTAAGCAAGGCCTTCTTGCCACCTTTAACAACAAAGGGTTAGTAAGAAGGAAATTGTTCGTGCTATAGAATTACGGTCAGGAAATAAACATGCTGAAATAGCTTATTGTTATCAAAATTATAAAGTTTGAAATCTTATACTATGAAATGTTTAAAATGAAACCCAAAACTGACTAAAAAGTAATAAGAGAGTAAAAATGATTTATGAGAGTTCGAGGTACTAAAAAATCAAGAGAAATAAAGAGAATTTTAAAACAAACTAACATTCTAACTATGAATGACAGTCACCCACATATACTAATTTCTAATTCAAAAATTAATCAGTAGAGTTGGTAAAATCAGGTTATCCTGATGAAAATACTACCAGTTTGGTTCAAGTCATAAATTTATGATAAAAAAAAATGGCCACAAACTGAGGGACCAATTTGACTTGAAATTTCATTGTAAATTGAACCCCAAATAAAAACCAATTGAGGGTGAATTTTCAAAAACAAGAAAACGAGGAAACCATTTCCTCATCTCATTATTTCCTGGCCTTAATCCTACAGCATAAACAACTTCCTTCTTGATATATCTTTGTTGTTAAGAAGAGCGTGTGCAAAATCACAGCGTTCTAATATGAACGGTTGAGGCTGGGCAAAGGATAGATAGAAAGATAGATAGATAGATAGATAGATAGATAGATAGATATGTTAGGTCATATGAATAACGTAAACCAAACTACAGTGATTAAACCTATCTGTTGCAGATAGCGGTGATTAAAAGAAACTAACATTGGGCACACTGGTGGCGCAAGGCCGGGGCAAAGCTGAGCTCCCACAAGCCTTACACGTGCTCGCAAAATTTATTGTTGATTCCCATTATTACCAAAATGAAAGATTTGCTCCGCCAAACCTTGCCCGGGCTGTATGGAAACACTGATTTGGTGAGGCAGTTGTTCACTAAAGATTTTAAAATGTCAAAATTGTACTCGCCAGGAAAACATTCAGAATGGAGTTTATCCCACAGAAGCAGATGTTCTTGAGAAGAGGTTGTTAGCGTGAAACGTTCGGTCAGTCTTTGATTTATCTAAAATAAGGTATGGAAGTGTCTTGATTGCAGACCGAGTTTTAACTGGAAATTCTCGGACGGGAGGGTTAAGGGAATATAGTTGGCTGTAAAGTACATTAGCAGACGGCAGACCTCAAACTTTTATTGTATCACTCATAGAAATCAATCTATTGAATGTCTAATGGTCAATTAAAAGGTAAGGTATTTAATAACGAATTGATGCTTACGAGAGACAAGAGAAAATTGCCGGTAATGATTGGTTTCCGTTTAAGGACTGGGTATTGAAAGAAGTGTTGAAGATCATTAGGACTTCATGGGTGAAAGTAAAGAAGCTGGGAAGGGGGAAAAACAGCCGTCAAAGTATTCACGAGGCAAATGGGGTTCAATTAGTGACCGCCACGTGCAGATAATTATCTCTTGATTTATTAGAGGCTTTGCGGGGGGAAAAAGATTCATATATTATCAGTTATATAAACATGTCTGGTTAGTCACTCAATAAAAACCGTCAAATAATCGGCTACCTCCTTTGCTTAATGTTATCAACTGTTTTTTTTTTTTTAAAAACCTGTCTCAAAATGATCACAGTATGGGGCCTCTCCTCTTTCTCTCTCTCTCTCTCTCTCTCTCTCTCTCTCTCTCTTTATATATGTATTCGTTAAGGATATTTCCCACGATATCACAAGCTAAAATCCATGTGCGTTGGAACTTGTCAGTCAGTAAAGGTTGTTGATTTTTAATACGTACGTGCATTTCACGACCTTTTGATAAATGAAAATTGATTCATCATTTGACAATTTTGACATGTCCAGTTCTTTTGATTTGACGGATTGTTTCTACTTTCTCAAAAGATTTAAAAAAAAACAGGCCCGGTCGGTCATTTAATGGAAAACGTCGCGTAACCACTATGTTTTGGCATCAGACCGTGTTGGGAGTTATCAGTTGAAAGGTTTGAAAAAAAGGTGGGTAATTAGTGAATTAATCATTTTTATCACCTTTCTTTGCCTGGTGATCAATTGAAAATTTCTTAATTAAAAAAAATAGCAATAAAGAATAAGTGTGAATCCTGCCAGGAACTAAATAAGTACCAATCTAGAAAAATTTACATTGTAAATTGAACCTATCTGAAAAGCTATTGGTGGGGGGGGCATTAAAGAAACAAAATAACCTTTTCCTAGACGTAGCAAGGAGTAAATATTTGAATTTGAGCCTTTCAGCCCCGTCGATGCAGCCTGTATGCGCGTCACATACATGCATAGGTTCCTTTAGTTTTTAAGTGAGTCTCTCTGACTGGCTATGTTGACAGTTTTGATTGACGGTTTCAATTACATATCAGTGCAATCACAAACACCCGCGCGTGTGCTTGTGAGTGGGTATATATATATATATATATATATATATATATATATATATATATATATATATATATACATGCATACTCACACGCTCATATATATGAATTTATACATCAAAGAAGCATAATTATATCTAAATGTAAACACCAAAATATAGATACACAAAAGAGATAACAATTCTAACGACAACAAATACTTACTAATCGCTTTGACTTTTACGTTTTTAAGTTTTATACATTTATTTATTAGACAAAACGTAACCAATGCATCCTCCCAATAGTCACTTATGGAGCTGAAACATGGAACTTAACCAAGAAACAGACCCGTAAGCTGAGAACCATGCAACGTGCACATGAAAGAATAATGCTGGGCCTAACATGGAGAGACCACAAAACAGCACAACACATCCGGGAAAAGACAAGAGTTAGAGACATCATAGAATCCATAAAAAATCTCAAATGGCGGTGGGCTGGCCATGTTGCAAGAATGGCTGACAATCGATGGACATCACGACTCACAACATGGATTCCCCGAGACCACATGCGCAACCGAGGCCGGCAAAATGTTAGATGGAGAGACGAGCTAGATAAGTTCAGGAAGTACTGGCTCCGTGACGCCCATGATAGAAAAGTGTGGCAAATCCTGGGGAAGGTCTATGTTCAACGACGGACGCTAAAAGACTGATGATGATGATGATGATGATCTATAAGAATAACCTTAAACAATGTATATTGAAATAGGGTATTCAACATTTAGATAGAACTTGAAGTTTTCAAGATTCAACTTGAAGTTTATTAATCTAGTTTTCTCCTGAACATATGTTTTGACAACAGACATATTCCGGATAGTCAGGCCATTTCATCGAAAAATTACAATATATATTTTTTAAAAATGTTGGTTAAGAATAAAACCAGACGTGAAGGCTACAAGATGATAATTTTAAAAAATAGATGTTCGCTTTGTTGGCGTTTACTTGAAAAGACGTGAAGGCATTGTATCATCTTCGCAGATTATTGCAAGTCTAATGATAACTATGTAAAAAGTGTATGTATAAAAATCATTTTATTTATTAATCAACTAAAATATGAGCATGGCACATTTTCAATATGTATATATGTATATATATATATATATACACATAGATATATAGTCTACAAAGCTTTACAGCTTTAAACACTGTACATGACAGATTTTTTGTGTCACTTCAGACGCCCATTCCCCAATATCTGTCTTAGCAATTTATGTTAATTTTCCTCAGTTTTTTCCCCTTTTTCTCCTATCCTTTGTTATCATAGAACAATGTATAAATTTTTTCATGTTGGGATCATCAGTTGTTTACTATGTAACTGTTTCGGGGATTAAAAAAAAACAGTTGTATTAACAAGGCACCCCAGCAGTATTGAACAGACACCACCTCCCTGTATAGTTTATGCCATGCATGTAGTTTATCATTCTATAAACGGTTTTATGTGTATTGTATATTGATATTATTTTATATTAAATAATCATTTTTTGAAACGAGGCTTACTTACGGATGTTACCCTGAAAACATTCAGTTTCACAACAGATGTGACTTACTGTTCGTGTCATTTCTATTGAATGTTCACCCATGTGAATAATAATATTCAATTTCAGACTGTTTGTGAACCAATGTATGATATCATCTTTAAAAATACTAATTACAAAAAAACAACTTTCCTACCAACATATTCGACCGAAGAACTTGACAATTTATTTTTTCCACCAACCTTGAAAATGATTTTTCAGCGTCGGATAACAATCTTCCATCAAACATTTTTCTAACACTTTTTAATCATCAGATGAATATTCTTATTTAAATGGTTGAAACGAAACCACTTATATATATATATATATATATATATATATATATATATATATATATATATATATATATATATATATATATATATATATTGCATAAATTGAGAACTGTCAATAATCTGATGGATGCCCGAGCCAGCTATGGGGATCTTGCGCCCGTTCGTAGGAGTATGTAAATATGTGTTTTGTGTGTGTGCACACAGAGGTAAACGCTTATTATAATCAGGGATAATGATATCAAACGTTAATTGTAATCAAAATCTATCGACCCTTAACACTCTACTTAAAATGATCAGAATAATCGGCTTCTTTGGTACTTCGCTTCATGTTACCAACTGGTTATCTAAAAAAGAAACCTTTTCCAAAGTAATCACAATAATCAGCTTCTTATCTCTCTCTCTCTATCTTATTCTTCCCCACTCTTTCTCCAGAGATGCACACACACACACACACACACACACGCACATATACATATATATATATATATATATATATATATATATATATGCATGCATTAACAACCTAAACAATCCACGTGGAATTTAGAGGATTAGAACGTTCATCCACTCTCGATTACGAGTAACTGATTGGTTATCGTGTCTCTTACCGACTGAGCTAAATTTACAATTCTTATATCTCTGCAAAATTTTATGCTGGAAATACGCCAAGTTTTTTTTTCTCATTCTGATAAATAAATGCATATATAAGATTAACACTTCTCTTCCGTGGACTGACAAGTCTGACATATCTAATGGCTTCCAGGGGAAACGCTACCATAAGTTATTCCGTCATACTATTAACTTTTATTTCCCGTACATAATCTTCAAGAATTGTCAAAGAGTCTAAATGTTTTTCTCTATTCATGTGGTACATTGTAATTTCCCGACTAGATCCATCAAAAGATTGTATAATCTTGACCAATTTGTATAGTGTACGTTCGTTTCCTCCCAATCCTATATCCTCCAGCAACAAGCAGCACAGAATAATTGCAGAGTTAGCAAACCCCTGTCAAAAGTTGTGACGGAATCATTCTATACAAAAACATGTGACATCTGTGATATTGTCACTTTCAGATTTTGTCACGAGCAATCACCAAATGATGTCGACATTATGCTTTCTTTCTGAAACGGTGAAATGTCCTGTCAAATCATATAAGCAGATGGGTTTGTATTTTTCATAATCTATTGAAAACTACGTTGAAAATCAGGTATCAAAGCTGAAGCTGTGTAATTCCATCACGAGATTTTATCGGATCACAAAAATCAATTGTAAAACATTTCTCTCTCAGAAACTTTAGTTCAATAATGAACACATCCCGTTTTACAATAATCTGGTGAGGGAGGGGTACTCTAAAATAGAAGCACCGAGAAAAAAAAAGGTTGCTTTTTCCTTGAAAAAAATATGTACAAAAAGGGATTTCGTCACGCAGGAATTAATACATTATGAACATTTATCTTACTGAGGCGCTTGTGTATTCTTTCACCCTAATAAATAAGGGGATGATAATCATTCTATTTATCATACATACAACGAAATGTTGCAGTAACTATCTTCAGTTTGACCTTGCAGCAGTCAGGTGTGTTGATAAAGGACATTTTGATAAAAAAAAAGATGTTTGACAAAATGTTTCACAACTGAATGGTCGGTCACTTTCTTTTGATGTTACGGATTCACAAATTGTCTTTTAGGTTCTGAAATAAGCACACACACATTCACACTTATATATCTTTATCTTTTGTTTAATCTCAACCATTAGCATGGATGGAAATAGAAAGAGAGACAAAAAAATGCAAAAGATTATTTCAACGTATTCATACACCTTCGAAATCGATAGGATTTAGACCGAAGATTTCTGATTTTTCTACAAAACTTTCCAATGTTCAATACTGTTTCAACATTTTTTAAAATTGTGGTTTCTGTTAATCTTTGATTCAGATTCTGTCAATTTTGAAGCTCTATAAGGATGTTGAAATTTTGTAAATGTGTCGTATACTTTTGGCACTCATATGTATGTTTATATGCATACTCCCACGATTGCACAAGTAAAGACACAGAATTACATGAGTTGATCACATTAGACGGATATGTGCATATATATATATATATATATATATATATATATATATATGTGTGTGTGTGTGTGTGTGTGTGTGTGTGTGTGTGTGCATCTAAGTGTGTGTGCGTTTTTTTGTAAATGTACGTTTGTCTGGTACGAAGCTACAAGAGAGGGATATCCGGTGAGAATCACACTCATTAATAGTAGTAATGTGCGTAAATGTACCTCACTAACCATGACTCTTCAACTGGACGCTATATATATACACACACACGCATATATGTTTATATACGCCTGTGCCAATGAGTCTCTCTTTATTTCTCTCTCTGTCTCTCTCTGTCTAGAGTCTGTGTGCGTATCTACATGATTTTGATGGCTCGAATCCCCAGAAGCCAATTATGTATATCTAAACACACACACAGACACACAGACACAGACATATATATATATATATATATATATATATATATATATATATATATATATATATATATATATATATATATATATATATATATACTTATGTGTGGTATGATATTGCGATCTATTGAGACTAGTCTCAAGTAAGTAAGCACTCCTCTTCTCACTGACATCGTAATCGGCAATCGAGGTCTTCCCCTAAATGCCTGATGCCAGGAAATCAACCCAGATGCTCACAGACTTCCCAGATGCACCCTCAGTCATCCAGACACAAACAAACACACAGGCTTTATTCTCTCTCTCTCTCTGTCTCTGTCTCTTTTTATACATACATACACACAATAAATAGCTCCCCCCAATACATAATGTGTATCTAGATAGCAATCCTTCAAGAATATGTTTGATTGAAAACCCCAGACAAGGAATATTTAAAAAAAATTCTAAACGTGTTTCTCTATCTAATGTAAATATTGTCCAAATGTGTGTAATTGTCATGCAGCAAAAAAATCACGATAATATCCCTTCTCGGTCGTTTTCTCTCTCTCTCTCTCTCTCTCTCTCTCTCTCTCTCTCTCTCTCTCACGCACACACACACACACACACACACGCGCGCGCACACGCATGCATGCACGTACGCACACGTGCGTATACTCTTCAATAAAGATTTTGAGATGTACTGAGTAGTCCCAAGTCTTTTTCCTTTTCCATATTGTTAACTATCTACGACACACGCCCACGCATACACACATACATACATATATGTTACTAGTCAAGGATCATTTGAAAAAGTAATCCATTTAACATATTTAATATTCTAGAATATTCCTATTTTTAAACATCGTTTTCACCCATTTACTCCTCTCTCTCCTCGTCCCTCTAATCAGCTTCATAGAGAGGAAGAGAGTGAAAGTTATGGTTTTCTTATCAAACTTACACACAAATACAGCTGCAGCAGTCAGTCACACTTTAGCTGTCGGCCACATTCAGTCACATGTCACATTCCTCTCTTTAATCAGCTCAAAAGTGAGGAAGAGAGTAAACCGTGTCGTGAACAGACACACAAACATACAAACCAACAAGCTCATGAACAATGTTTTCCACATTGACTATAAGAAATTTTCACCATCAAGTCGAATAATAACCTATCAATCCAATAATATACATATATATAGAGAGAGAGGGGGGTAGAGAGAGAGAGAGAGAAAGAACGAGAGAGGAGGAGAAAAAGAAAAGGAGAGACAGAGAGGGTGGGGAAGATAGGTGTGTCTCAAGTCACATTACTTGTGTGTTTGTTTGTGTGTTTGTTTGTGTGTGTGTATATGAGTGTGTGTGTGTGTGTTTGTGTGTATTTTTATTTGTATGTAAGTATGAGAACGTGAGCGTATTTCTACTCAGTCTGCTTCGTGGTCTTAATACGGGGCCCGGAAGACCGTTAATGCCAATCATTCAAGTCTGCTTTGCAAAATTCTGGCGTTTGCAAAAGGAAATATCTGAGAGAGCGTGCGTGTCCATAGGCACACACACACGCACCTATATATATATATATATATATATATATATATATATATATATATATATATATATATATATATATATGCTCCCTTATTCAGGGTTGAGCACTCTTTAAGTGAGGTAAGTCATTCATTATAAGCGTATGTAATGCTCTTCCAACGAATAGGAATAGATGGTGGATGGGGCATATATGCGTGAGTGAATATATCGCTTAAATTCAACCATTTTGTTTAGTTTTATTGCCCCCGAACGATTAATTGAAAAGTTTTTTCTTAAATATTTCTCCCTCCCACTTTTAATTATTTAATTAAACGTTTTTAAATTCAACCTTACTGACCGTCCAGTTCTGTAGAGCAGAGGTAAGATTCCTGGGTTTGAAGCGAAGGTTCCGATCCTACTTCGTGGTACTGGATGGGATAATTGATAGTCTATAGCCACACTGAAGAGTTGTAATACAACGAAACAGCTGTCTGTGGATGACACAATAATATATATATATATATATATATATATATATATATATATATATATATAGCTCAGGGAAGAAATAACTGGGAAACGATCTATTGAAAACATTTTGGCAATCTTTCATTTCGTATCGGCAAAAGTTTAACCATTTTCGAAATTGACTACAGATGTACGAAAGTGCTAAAATAAAATGACTTAGCTAAAACCATACAGATGATTGATTGTACTAAATAACAATTTGGCCATGTTGCAAGAATGAAAGACAGCCGATGGACATCACGTCTCACTACATGGGTCCCCAGAGATCTCAGAAGAAACCGACACCGACAGAACACAAGATGGAGAGATGAACTTGACGAATTTAGGAAATACTGGCTCCGCGATGCCCATGATAGGAAATAGTGGCGAATCCTAGGGAAGGTCTTTTTCCAACGATGGACGTTAAAAGACTGATGATGATGATGATGATGGTGATGATGATGATGCTCCATAGTCTCATTCACTCAATGTTAAAGATGGTGGAAAACTTTCGTGGGCCGTTTTTAACACGGGTATGTGTGTGGAATATTCATGAAGTTAATACATAAATTATATTTCTATTATTTTGATTATCAGATAGTTGTTGCCCTTTCGGTCATCCGTTGTCGATTTCGACAATGGTTAAAGTTGTTATGTTCACAAAATGAAAGATAGCTCGATACATTTTTTTACAAATAAGGAAGTAATTGAAAAGAACTAATAAATCTAACCGAATACTTTGAAGGTGTTCTTCCGTATGATAGACCGAAAGTAGCGTTATAGTTACAATGTAAATACACCCCCCTTATAAATAGACTCTAAAATATTTTTGAGAAGACGAAGGAAGGAAAGCAGAAACAATTACTTGCGAAAATTATTGTTATCTAATTCTTTAAAATATTCGACTAAAAATTTGATAAGTTCCGAAAGATACCAAAGTCAATTTATGCCTGAGCATAATTATTTGAAGAAAAAAAACAACTTTTTAGATAGAAAGTTTACGACTGAGGACGGCTGAAGTGAAGAACTTAATTTAGATAAGTTTTTACAGATCAACTTTATTTCCATTATAAATTAAGATTACATTTGCTTCACTGAATTGGAACCAAAAACAGAAAAACATTGACAATAAATGATAGCCTAGAAGTGGGAGTGAGTTCTGAAAGTAGACAAGTTCCTGGGGGAAAGAAATGTATTATAGATTGAAAGCAGACGCCGATTAAGACGAATTCTTTAGGAAATTAGTCTTTCTGAGGAAACTTTCGCACTCAT
>OY735205.1:68452270-68517270 GCA_963457665.1 Thysanoteuthis rhombus | reverse complement strand
TAAAAACTTATACTTTTTTAGTGATCACTGTTCAACAAAAGGTGGGAGAAGTAACTCAATATTTGATAACCTCCTTTTTCCAGTTTTCTGATTAATCATTTTTAACAGCATGTTGCCAAAAATAGTTGGTCCCGTGACGGTTTCTATGGAATGACTAACCAGACCTATACATACATACATACATACATACATACATACATATATATATATATATATATATATATATATATATATATATATATATATATGTGTGTGTGTGTGTGTGCGTGTGTGTGTGTGTGTGTGAACTTGCATACATAAATGCTTACATACATACATGCACATGCACATACACATACACATATACATATATATATATTCATCTGTGTGTGTACGTATGTAAGAGTGAGTACGTGTGTGTAACGTTATCGTCCTGAAAGGCATCCCCAGCTAGTTATAAAACAGGACGTTTTTGTTTGGATAGATCGGGTCTAATTTCAGCCCTGATATTTTTTTTCATGGCCACTGGGAGTTCCCTCAGATTTCACACCCCCAAATCCTATTCAACGAGCCCCACATGGTTTTAAATGTGTTATAAACTAACACCGATTGTTGCACCAGAGCAAGAAATATTGCTCCCACCACAAGAAGCCCCGCGGCTTGCATTTCTCTCTCTTCACAGAGCTTCAGAATCTGAATGACTGGTTGAGCTTAAGACACAGAGACTAGGACGGGACGCGGTGAGGTCGTACAAGTCAGGGTTCTTCAAACTCTCTCAATCGCAACCCAGTTTATTCTTATGCAATAACCTTACGACCCACATACATAATATTAGCTCCCTCATTCCCCATTAGGAGAAACGTAATTCGATACATAATTTTTTCACCACAAATGTTCACAAGTGCATTTGGTGGATTCTGGCTCGCGAGATAACACAAATAAGAAATAAATTCATATTTCAAATCTTTTTATTATATTGTTGTCATCAAGATCTCTTCTCACTTACTGTTTATTTATTCACCTGTCTATTGTGAACCTGTAACCCAGTCAGTAGGTCTTTAGAAGACATTAAAAGGTCAGGACCCACACTTCGAAGAACCCTGGTACGAGTGATAACAGGTCGACGACATACCTAACTTCTTGTCAAGCTAAATGAGGGGAATTTCAAATTTCAAAATCAACCTCATGTTGTGTACATTATTTGGTATACAGTCCAATTTAATACTACTCATACAGAAATAAACTTCAGCGTTCATTTGCGTATATGTATTCATCTATGTTGTGCTATCAAAAAAGTTCGGGGAATTACTTACCCTGGCACCGACTTACAACCGTCTCCTTCGAAGTTGACCTTTACATAGTGGATCACAATAGGCCACTGCAAAGTTTAGAACTAAATTCGCCTTGCACACGCTCGTCGAATTCCTTAAACTTTGTAGGTTTATATACGAAGTGCGATCAACAGGTTCTGAGACATCTATGAAAAGCTGTATTCGAAGTGGTCATTTTACGCAGCGACACCCTGCTCCTATCGCTTTTGCAACTTCCCAGTCTGCTATAACACAACGAGATTTCCAAGTGTTTTAGTATATATATATATACACGTCGCACTTCACCCTAAAATTCAAAAGCGCAGAGCATTTGAGACAAACCATAATATATATATATATATATATATATATATATATATATATATATATATATATATATATATATATATATATATAACATATGGTGCAGATCAGGCTTGCAGTATACGATAATATAAAGCAACTTCTGATATGGATTTATTTCATAGAGTGCTCAATACATGATGAGTGCCTGATGTGGCCCGGAGAGAGCAGAAACATGAGCTAGTTTGTTTAGCGAACCCACATTCTACTACATATATATATATATATATATATATATATATATATATATATATATATATATATATATAACATGAGTAAAAGTCATTTTCAATGGTTCATTACAGATTGCTCACTTTAAAAAGATTTTCAAATATACGTATACGGAAGTATATTCGGTAACGTGACGTAATCAAAGATAGACATGTCACATCTGACGTCACCACTGTCAAGAATAATGAGGCAACGCTTATACAAGGGAGAACCCAAAGGAATTTATCCTCTTTTATTGCATTTCCATCGTCGGGGACACTCTGACACAAACAACGGGGATAATCTGTCAAAGTGTGACCAAGATGCCCCATTTCTTGTACTCTCTCTCTCTCTCTCTGTTTTATCAATTGTTTTTCATAAAGTGGTATTGAGAGCAATAGAATAAAACACAACTGCTTTTCTTTTTTCAATCATCTTTTATGTCCCTTTTCCAGCAGTACGGCTGTGGAATGAGCCTTAGTTAGTGCTAACTGGTTTGCTAGATGTCCTATGACGCACAAGACCGAATTGATACGGTTTTTGGAATCGAAGTAAATATGTTCAGTGCTGACAGAATGAAACAGCATAAAATATATCAGCAGACAAAGATTACCAGAAAAATGAATTAAAATACTTACTTTTCTGATCTATTGTTTATCTATATTTATATTGTATCAAATCATTAGTGTGTAAGGGATTGACATCTTTTTCAAAAATTTACCTTCAGTTCCAAATCTTTCTTTTTAGAACCGAATAAATTTGTTCAGAACCAGATTTTATCAATTGTGGTCTTGAAAAATATCAAATGGCAGCCCTGATTAGTAGAAGTCAAAAGATGTTCTTCTTCGATTGACCAGAAAATAATAAGAACTTGTCCAAGAAAGTAACAGCGTTGCTGCCATTGACTGAGTAAACATTCGATTCACCCGAATGTTCTCTCATAATAAAATAAATTATCATTTAGGTATAACTTTCTGCATTTCTCCATTTCACAGGCATCGTCAGATGTTTGTGCAATACAGAAAACTGGGAATGTCGAGAATGAACTAAAAAAGTTAGTTGGTTGTGGAGAAACCAACACAAACATCTACTATATTCAAACACCCAAACACACTCTCTCTCACACACACACACACACAACTACTCAAGAAAGGAAACAACAAGGTCACATATCGCTCATTTCCCACCTCTGTATCCGTGGGTACTTCAGGCCTAACCCTTCAACCCACATCCTAGTTTTTCGAAACTTCCCTTCCCTCTCTCTCCTCCACAACAAACTAACGCTGGTTTCATTCCATTTATCATATATGTATAAAAAATAATATATGCTAAACTTATTTACATTATTTGACCTCCTGAACATAATCATACATCTCTGTCATACTAGAGTACACGAATATAAATTCCTGTAGATATTAATAAAATACAGAACTGTAGATATTTATGCAAGGACGAAAAGACCTGCTTCGTCATAACCACATGCCAGGATGTCTATGTGCGGGCTTGCTTTGGGTTGGTTGTCCGAATTCTATTTGTTGTTATTCGAAATTGAGTAGAAGTTAGAAGCTAGATGCTCTAATGCTGATCTTCCAGGCTGGCTAGCTCTTTACACTTTAAATGTTGACCCAGCAGGGTTTTCATTCTTAGCCCCCCCCTTCTTATTCATACGTGGAGACATTATTATCATCATTAACAGCATTTCATCGCCGGTCGTTGGTCATAGACCTTCCCCAGATGTCTCTTATTTTTTTCTTGTACTGTCTTGTGATCTATCCATGTAATGTTGAGAATGATCATCTCTTGGGGACGTTTTCAGGGTTTTTAGTTAGAGAGCCAATCTCTTGGTTAAGTTCCAGCTCCATAAGTGACTACCGGGGGGATACTTTGGTTGTAAACTCTACTTTTTGGGACTAATTGGAATGTTAACCTCAATTGATATCAAGATAAAACGCACCCATTCACATTTATTGATGCAAATCAAACAAACATATCCAAAATATCCCCCCAAATCAACGCACAGACACTCATACACACACATACATACCAGCGTACTGGGTCGACCCACGGTACCGGCAACGTGGTTAGTAGCCTGGGCCGCCAAGTGCTAGGGCGCTTTTTATGTGTCTAAGCAGTACGACTTAAATGGAAAAATGGAATTACATTGATAAAAAAAAACTGTCAAAATGGGAAAATCCCTTGATGTGAAGTCAGATTTTTTCTACAAATGCAGTATTGTATTATACTTTAATGGGCCCTTAAATTCGGCTTTCCCGGGTAGTCCGTACAGAAATATTTTGAGATTTATATTTATTGCCACTTCACAATGACAGGATGCAACACATTCTTTTTTAATATGTGAAAGCATGTATCCACCCGTTACGGCGCACGACGCAAGTTTGTGTTTTTATTAAGAGTCATATAGAAATTGCCCGGCCCCTTCTACTTATTCTGCAATAAATCAACACTCACAACACAATACACACATGTATATATATGTACGAGAATCATAAAGATATTTATGCAGGAATTATATTTTGCTCGGCAATTCGAACTCCTGCTTTACTAAAAATGTCGTTTGCTTATTTTATGAGAGCTGCATATTGGCTGCATCCCGGTGGATGCAGGTTCAATTCCCGCACGAAGCTTATTTCTTCATTCATTCACATGATCTGGAGGTGCTTGCTACTGATCAACTTCGTTGCTGAGCAAAACATAGTTCATGCATAAATCTCTTTCATAATTGTCACAATATTCAGATATATATATATATATATATATATATATATATATATATATATATATATATTATATATATATATATGTGTGTGTGGGTGCGTGAGTGTGTGTGTTTGTATTGTAGATGTGAAGTGATCCGACAGAATGTAGATGATATATATATATATATATATATATATATATATATATATATATATATATATATAGATAGATAGATAGATAGATAGATAGTACTGCTCATATGTATTTGAACAAATCGAAATTTTGCATGAATGACTTTGTTTTGAAATTAAAAAAAAAATGAAACTTCCGTAGGAAGAAATACATTTTAATGCCAAACTAGTGAATAGTTTTAAACTAGTCCAATACTTGCAAGGAAGAAATGCAATCAAAGGCTGGAAACATAGATTTTGTGTTTGTTCAAATACTTATGAGCCGTATCCTATAGAAAGTGCTACTCATACGTATTTGAAGAAACCCTGTGCTTTTATTTTTGTCCTCGACGGGAAAAATGTTTGGGATTATCATTTGTTATGAGTGTCTGACGTCGTCTTCGTAGTCATTGTCTTTCCTTAGAATATTTCAATGGCATTTTGTATGTAGTCTCGTGGTGTGATTCTACCCAGGGGTGGCGAGTCATGGCCGATACGATGGTTTGTTTACATTTTATAAGCAAAAATGTCGTTCTTGTTTAAAATTTCTCAAATCTTCACCTATTTTGATAAAATTTAGTTGTAATGCTGACGAAACCCCAAGAATAAAAAAAATGGTGATTTATGACTGTTTGTTTACGTTTCATAAGTAATTAACCACACGTCAACCTGCAAAAATATTGAATTTAGGAACTGCTTAATTGATTAGAATGAAAATTGTTATACGTGTTGTTAGGCTCGTAATTACTGTAAATATGTAACGTTTTAAAGAATGATACGGTTTGAATGAGAGAAATTGGCTGTCACATAGTTAACTGTCCAAATAAACAGATAATTGCCCTTCTACCAATTTTTTCTTTCCCTCTCTCTCTATTTCAACCGTTTTCTGTCAGGGGACATTATACTTTTGAAAAATGTTTTCATTTGTGCATGTGTTCATTGCAATAAAGGTTGGTTCTCTTTTCGTGAAGTTTTCGTTTTTAATTCTCAAAATCGTGACATATAAGCAAAGTTTCAGTGTTGTTCAAATGCTTATAAACAGTAGTGTATATTGGTCTCTTTCAATAAGAGTCGAGAGAACCCGAACGCACACGTGTTTATATAGACATAAACATGCAGGTCCCTGTAGAGATCCCACATTTGTCCACTTGCTCTCGTCCAACGTGCGTGTACACACACACACACACACACTCACACACCTTGGTGTTTCGAACCTACCCCTTTTGCAGTGGGGCATTTTCCCACGGGTACTTAGGGTAAATGCGAGTGATACTCACTAATTGGCTCGAAGAATAATTCACTCGGCGAGCAGACAGGGAGAGAAAGAAACAGTGTGAGAGAGAAAAAAGAAAGAGAGGGAGAGAGAGTTCAAATGAGTGAGCACATGAGGGAGAGAGAGAAATGAGGGATAAGAAAGAGAAGTGAATGACAAAGACAGGGGAGAAGAGGGGAAGGAGAAAGAGAGAAAGAGAGAGAGAGAGAGAGAGAGCCGTTGAATAACAACATTCTTCAACAAGACAGAGTGGGCGTTCGTTGCCCTTACCGTGGTTGTTATGGTGCTGAGCAAGAATAAGGATACAAAGACGGTACTCCCGCATAGGGGGTAAAAGAAACTTGAAGGCGGGGCCCCTAAGTACCCAGCTCAAAGGTGATAATGAGGGTGACTGGGAGTGCTATGTCGCAGGTAACGCATCCCCTCCTTTTATCTTTCATTTCACGAGATATACTAACAAGTTGCAATTATATTGTCAGTTTTTCGACTTCGGGTTAGGGTTTTCAATTTAGATGTAATGATCAAAGTCTACGTTGCAAAGGTAGCTATGCTAAGGGCCCCGCATTTTCCAGAGCCCCGGGCTAAGTGTATGCTATAAATTCCGATTCTGTGACTCTGCATGGCAACTGGAACTGTAAACACAGGTTTCCTCAGTTTTCAAGTGAAATCTGGCTGACTATTCATGTACGCATGCATGTGTCCCGCGTGCAGCCACACCCATGGAACTACCGGGCAGAGAGTTCAATCACTTGCCCATTTTTTTTACTTCGAACAAACATTTTTTTCTTTTTTGGACCCCCCCCCGCCAAAATCAAAATTTCAAAATCCGGGAAATTCAGTTTACTGTGTAATTTTATGATAAATTGGTCCCTTAGTTTGTGTTCACGCTTGTACATTTGTTTTTTTTTCAAATTGGTCTCGTTCGTGATGCAACAAAACGCGAGAGAAGGAAACCTATTCATTGATAACCTCTTTTCTAATCGTTTGATTGATCATCCCCAACATGACATCTTATCAAAAGAAGTTGTTCACGTGACAGTTACAATTGAGTGATTAACCAGGCCTGCCTTCCTTTTTTTCCTTTCACGAGATATGACAAAAGGTTGCTAAGCTATCGTCAGTTTCCCGACTGCAGAGTTCAGCTTTTCAAATTAGTTGTAATGATCTCAAGCAGATGTAGTAAAAGCAGCATATATCATGGGCCCCGCAATTTTAAAGGCCCCGAGCTAAATTCTTGCAAACCATCTATTGAGTATCGATGATTCTGCATTGTATTCGTATGTGTTACACATGAAATATCGTTTTTCACACCACAAGGACAGCGAAGTGGTTTGTATGTTGATGACCCCTTTTTCCCATTCTTTTTAATTAATCACCCTGTCACGGCATGCAGATGAAAAAAATGTGGTTTCTATTAACTGACTAACCAGACCGATTTTCTTACATGTTTTTGTTTATTTTTCTCCTTTATTTCCCTTTGAAAATTCGTTTTGTATCTCTCAGTCTTGATGCAGCTTTCCTTTCTCCTCATTCATTCTATTTTTCTTTCTATTTTCTCTTCTTTTTTTTCCTTTTAGTAATTTGTGACTTTCTTCTACTGATAACTCTAGACGAACTTCTGTGTTAGATATTGTGCTAAAGAGATCTCTGCACGAATCCACGTCTCATTACAGCCAACAGCTGGCCCGCAGAGAGGGTCCAATTCGTTTCCCTCGCACTATTAAATTCAGTGAGTAGAGAAAAACGAAAGAGCGGTGATGAGAAAGGCTTAAAACCAGGAAGGCAAATGGCAATTTTTGACGACAAACATTCGAGCTAACATGACTCATATTCGATACAGATTTCATTCAAATACGAAGTTAGAATAAAAATGTAGAATTTTCGCAGTCACAATCAATAATTGAACAACCGTAGCGTCAAAATTTGAAGTCATGTAAAATAGATTCCAATGATAAATATGGTCAGAATAAATTCCACTTATGACATCATTGACGTTTTCCATTAAGAAACATTCAAAATAGAGTAAAATTTTTTTTTTTAAAGCATGCAGATTCTAGATAATCTAGATGTTATTGATACATTCGTCAGAATAAAGCACCAAAAACGTAAGCTTTTTTTTTTTTTTACAAAAATAAAAACAAAACAAAACAAAAAGAGATTTTTACAAGTGTGGTACTGATGCCAATTTTCAAGTCTGTAGACAAAATGGTATGGCCAGGAGCGCTGAAACACATAAACACAAAAACAAACCCACAAACACACAGACACATGCAAATATAAAAAGAATAGAACCCTTCGCCATCTTTGATGGCTACGGTTGTTCAATCTAGAAAGAAAGGACACAAAAAATCCCAAGTTGACATTTTTTGAAAAATGATCTGAAGGATGTATCACTGCCATATGAAGTGTCACATTCAATACAATTCACGATTTAATGCTATCAGAACTAATTTAAGTGGTATGTATCATATAGTATCTTTTGGTATCATGGATTTGAGTATTCTACTGTCGTAGTAAGTTGTACCTCATCAAGTTTCACCTTCAAGTTTATTCATGATTTGGTACTATTGAGACTGATTTAAGTCGTTGATACTAAAATGAAAGACCAACTGTTCTAAAAAATTAGTTTTTTTTATCATGGATATTTGTAGTCCTCCTCAAACTGTGAATACATTTTCAAGGAAAGTCTACAAAACATTAAATACAATATTAATTGTTTAGGGCCTTCGTAGTGGCTAAGATATGTGCGTGTTTTCACTCCCGCCAATAACCGCCAGTGGTTGATAACTGAATCAAATGAAATTTAAAAAAAAACAGGATTTCGAATGCTGATTTTTGAGCCAAACAAGCTCTTCCTATCCGGAAAATTGGGATAACACAATCTTCCCAACTTCATTTGACCTCATTTGTTTTATAGTAGACCATACGAGTATTTTTCGTTAGTCATCACCACCACCACCACTCCAAATAATCATAGCTATTACAGTTCATCTGTTTAGTGTTTGTCAAATAAATGTAAATGAAAAAAAGTAAAAAGTCCCATACACAAACTAATCTTTGTCCTGACAGACCGATAAACCTTACCCTAAACCCTAACGCCAGCTATTCTTTTCTTTTTCATTCAAACGAGTCAATTGCTCATTGCAGCGTGGCATAGAAACGATTCATGAATGTTCCTGCAAATTTTGATGAAATATTCCCTTTGAATCCAAACTTAGGAAGAGAAGGATATTTCCCCAAATAGATCCTGTCTTGGTTGAGACGATGAAGGCTTTCCTGGATCTAACCTCAATTTTCTTCGTCATCAATAGAGCAGCAGCAGTCATTTAACGCCTGTCGTTGGGCTGATACTTTCCGTAGATAGCGTGGGCGTAGAGGCCCCAATATCTTCTTGAACTTGTCTGAATCGTCACCCAATCTCATTTTTGGCCCGTCACAATTCTGGGGATCCACATTAAATCCATTTGTCATCACCATCGACTATCTTATCCAAAAATGATATTTTCCTGTGTCAAGCGAGAAGAGAAAGACCAACCGAGCTCAAAGTGAAAATACAATCAGACAGACAATACCTTTTCACTGAATGGCTGTTGTAGCGGTTTTTCTATAAATCTCTTACTTATAGTTTCATATTATTCAATATTCAAATATATATACAGCAGAATACCGTAATTTGTGTGATAAGCAAATCCCATTTACGACCAACTCTTCATTAGTTGGTCATAATGTTAAAGACTGCCTTCCATTTCCACTAGTAACTCTACCAACCAAGACACTGAATAAAGATTTATGACTATTTCCTTCATTCTAATCGTTTTTTCAAAAATCCTAGTCAATGAACATAGAGAGGTTTGTGTATTACCCCATCTATGCTTTTCCGATATCTCTAAAAGTTCTCAACGAACGTAAATAAGATTTGTGAAAGTATGGATCATGGGATAAGAGAGACGTGATCGAATTCTGGGGCAGATCCAATTTCTGTATTTTCGATTGAGAGATATCTTTCCATTGAAAAAATTGTATACTTATGCATTCGCTTGTGTCTGTTGACCCGATATCTCCAAAAGTTCTGAATGAATTTCAATCAAATTTTGTGAAAAGTCGGACTATGAACCGGGTAAGAGTTGATTAAATGTCTGGGTGGGTGCAGGAACTTTTCTTCAATTGAATTAGTTCGGGACTCTGGCTTTGGTATGTGCTCTCTGAGTGCCGTCAAGTCTCTTAGCCAAATATTTGCCTCTCGTAGTGAGGTTTGTTTGTAAGATAAGAAAATATCCGAGTCTCTTCATTACCATCAGTACATCTTTCAATTAGATGCTCTAAGCACTGAATTAAAACTGTAAGTGGTGTTGATCAGTTATAGCTGAGTGCGGTTAACCATATTGCATATGGGTGCATTTTGTGGTTGTCCACATCCTGCGTTGATGAGAAGGCACATTAGCACAATGTGCTGCAATCTTTGGTTTGGTTGGCATACATCTTGCTACTTTCAACTATTTAACCCTATTCATATTCTATGTCGCGTCGACGACATAATATCGTTCCCCCCACCTTTGTTTGTCTGCTTATATGATGAGCATTAAGAATTGACTTGAGAGGATCTTGACTGAGATGTTATAGTTTACGGTCTTTCTTCTGCTTTTTTTATGAAAAGTTCAAGAAAACAATTTAATGTGGTTTATATTGTGCGTAAACAAGGAGAAAGGAATCTTTGAAGATGGCGCGCATCAAACGTATCTTTCTAAGGCGAACGGCTAAAGCATTTCTGTTTTGAGAAATTGAAAGTTTCAGCTTTTGAGTAGAAAAAAGAAAAAATGACTTTTCATTCATCTGTGGGTAAAATTAAGTAAATTACAGTCCGGAATGTTTTAACTGAAAAATCGCTCGAGGGAGGAATTACTTATCTGTCAGTTTATGAACGTGTCCACAAAACAAACCCCTGACATACTTATGGTTTGCAGAGTTATCTCGCAGACTATTTTCATTGCATTCAATTCAATTCATACTGGGTTCCAAAATATAATGGCCCTGAGCCAGACGAAACAAAGAAAAAGAAGAAGAAGAAGAAGAAGAAGAAGAAAAGAAGAAGAAGAACTCTTTGAATGTTAATGTTCGTTCTCGAAACTATTGCTAGAATAGTTCGAATGTTTTCATCTGTCCAACAAACACAGCCACATGTTCGTTTATAGAAGGCACATCCAAATGTTCTCATCCTACTCGTGATTTACCCTCCCTGTCAGCAAGATTACAGCTTTTGACCGTCGCTTCATCCGTAACCGAGTGTCTTTTTGTAATGTATCGTATGTATCATACAATCGGTGGTATTTGGTATATCCGGGCGTTTGTTACTAAAACCCACTCCCAGTTTGCTGGGCCCCTCGAAGCTTTGTCCTATTTACGGTACCTGGTAATCTTCAATGGTCAACCATCTAGATACTGATTTAGGTAGACATTACGAGTACCGGTGTATCCAATGGGGTTCGGTTGTAACCCCCAACCTCGAGGAGATGTTCCTTAATCTTACTCCTTACGCTGAATGCTTAGCATTATAATTCTAAAGTCTTTGCTATAACTCAGCGGTGGATTGAACCATGGTCACCCAAGCCGGGTAGGGCACTCTAACACTAGTGATCACAATCTTTCTGTAATTTATATATCGAAATAAAGAAGGGGTCACCTGGTGCTAGATGCCGCTCTCATTCTTTCTCTTCTTTTGAGTATGTAGAGTAAATTCTTTAACAGGCACCATTTATCCGCATTTGCAGGCTAGTGGCGTGGCTCATACTGTGAGATTATTGTTTTCCCATTTGTTGCAAAATAAAAAAAATAAACATAGTTGGTTTACGTATGGAGCCCTGAGAAAATACTAATACCCTTAACAGGCCTTTTTCGACATATGATTCCGAGCTTAAACATACTCGTATTCTGGTAAAGTAGGCTATACTCAACTTTTAGGCATCAGTTTGATTAAGACTGCTGTTTAAAAGTTAGATACATACAATCAATGTTCTAACGTATCTAATAAAGATGGATCAAGACAACAATATTTCAGCCCTACAGGGCGAGGATCAACCTTGTTCTTGTTTCGGACGAGAAAAGCACAAAATTAAAGTAAATGTGCCAATTACCAGGGGATTACAACTCTGGGAAGTACCTCCCCATTGCACTAAAAGTGAAGCATGGTTGATCACACTGATGCTTTTACGGTAAAGATCACGAGCACTTGGTACTTTTTGCCTTGTACACATATGGTACCCAATATCAAACCCGTATCTACCCTCGTAAGAGCACATAGATAGCAGCCATGTTCTTGAGTTGTAAGTAGATAAGCTTAATTCCTGCAGATTCCCACTTGAGGGAAGTACCACCCAATTACAAGATGCCTAAAAAATCTCAAAACACATAGAAACATCTAAATTCTATTTTTTTTTTGTTTATTTCAGCGTTACCGCCCATACCCTTTGTTTATAGATTTAGCAATTGGCATCAGCCACTTCTAAAATTGTTTTTATTTTTATTTTTAGAAATAAGGTCTTATTCAGGAGGATTTATTTGTTTACGCGTTCCAGTGTTCCAGCGTTTTTGACCTTTCTGGGTTCTTGTTCTAAAGGGTTTATTATCGATTCTCTAGATTCTAGAGGAGTATCCAGATTTTTTAAAAATCTATTTTTAGTCTATTTTAGATGTTTTTCAATGGAAAATGCCAGTGATGTCTTTGATAGAACTTTATGCGACAACATTTAATCTTCGATTGATTTTCAATACGTTACTCCAAATCATGACAATCGACTTTTTAACTGTAATGGCGACTATTACATAAGAATAATAACGTATATTTGATTTTAATCTTTAACATATTTTTTTTACATGGGTAATATTCTTCATAAATTAATTTGATTCCTGCAAATAAAAATATTACTGAACTTAGTCAATATCAACATCTTCATCAGTCTATTAGCATCCGTCGTTGGACATATACCTTCCCCAAAATTTGCTAAACCTATCTATCATGGGCGACGCGGAGCCAGTACTTTCTGAATTTGTTTATCTCGTCACACCATCTTATTTTCTGTCGGCCACAATTTCGCATATGATCTCTAGGGATCCACATTGTGAGTCGAGATGTCCAGCGGTTGTCTGACATTCTTGCAACATGTCCTGCCTGTTGCCACTTGAATTAACTAATCTTTTATGATATCTCGGACTCGTGTCTTTTCTCTCATACACTGTGTTGTCATATAATCACTCGAAGTAAGGTTGAGCGTGGTTCTCTCATGTGCATGTTGTATGGTTTCCAGTTTGCAGGTCAATCTTTTGGTTTGGTTGCATGTTTCAGCTCCATACGTGACTATCGGAAGATGCATTGGTCGCAGACCCTCCTTTTTAAGATTAGCGAGAAAGTCGAGCTTGCTCTACCAAAAGCTTGTCGACCTAGTGTGATTCTACGCTTATTTAATCTTCTTTCGGGGATTTCTTGAGGATACATTGTCCTATATAGATATAATGGTCTACCTTCTTCAGCTCTGAGTTTTCGATTTTGATCGTTGTGGCTTTATCCGCAGCATGCACTCACCTTATCAAAAAATTGACAACACTGAATAATGAACGTAACTCACCTTTCGTCAAAGCTGGCCAACGGTGCAAGAGATGCAAGTGCATCTGGAAATATTCGAAAAACCACGCATATTTTATTTGAATACGATGTACCTCGTGTCTTAGGTGACTTGCAAATATCCCATTGGTGCAAGAGGTCAGTGATTGAAATTGCATAGAGAACAATATTTCGATTGCTGATTTCCAAGGCAGGTAGGGACTTTCCATTTTGACTCAACACAATCTTCCTACTTTTATTCTACCCACTTGGCCTGGCGCCTTATTATGCTCAGCTTAGTAAATATCAATTATTATTCATTGTCGAACTTCATATTATTGAGTTTTGACTTTAATTTGATGTGTAACAACAATTACAGGTGACAATGACATGACCAAAAACCAGTGACGTTATGCACGCAATTCAATGATACATTGATGCTCGCCAAAAACTGGTGACGAATTCCCACCTACTTCCAAAGCCTAACTGGGGTCGACTTGTTTTTTAAAGTTTGCAAATCCCATTTCACTTGAACTACTAATACAGGAGTTGAAATTGGACACGTAGATTTGGAATAATGTTGTATTGAGAAATTGATTAAAAAAAAAAAAGATTTTAATGGAATAAGGCAATTTCAACCAAGCACAGCCAAGCTTGTTTATCATTTTCTCTTTTCTTCTTTTTTTCTTCGTCCCCTTTTTCTGTTTTCGTTCTTTTCTCGCTTCTTTCCAAGTATTCTTTTTCTTCTTTTTGTTTTTTTCTCTTCATTTTGATTTATTCATTTCGCTTTCAAGAAGGTTGGTTAGGAATAACGGGCTTTGGCGCGTGTCATTGAGTCGTCTAGAGATCGGTCTGCTCCTTGGGAGGATTACAGTATCGCCATTAGAGGCTCTTCATATGATCGCCATAAGCTTACGGCAATTGGTATCTCGAGACGGCCACCCATCCTAGTACTGACCGGGTTCAACGTTGCTCATCCTCGGTTATCGTTCAAGAGCGGGCGTATCTGACACGATTTGGCCCTAATTCCTTTTGATCCTTTTGTGGCTATTGAGACAGGGCAATGTCAAAATGAGGAGAATTGCACAATATGGAGACTGGGAAAACATCTGATATGAGGCATATGACTGGCGACGGGACGCACTACCACACAATACCATTCTTCCAAGTTGGGAATCCTGCCTACCTTACGGTGATGACAAGGCCAAAGGGTGGAAAGAGAACAAGAAGGTGACCCGGCACCAATGTGTCAAATGTGCCTGCTTGTCTTAGTAAGACAAAAAGTCAAAATAGTGAAATGTGAGCAGGGCGATTGTTTTACACCAATCTTCTGAACGGCGACGGCCAGCCTATCAAAAAGAATTCAGACAGTTCTGATATTACACTGGCTTGATTAACACCGATTTAAAATGACAAATTCCTCCAAGTTTCTTCATTCAACTATCCTCTTTCTTTCTCTAAGTCTCTCTTTAGCTCGCTTTCACTTTCTTCTTTTCTCTCGTAGATGTATCAAATTTACCGCTAAAGTAGTCACATGTTTAGCATGACACACTGCACACCTCTTTTACGTATCAGACGATATCTTCATCGCATCGCGTTCTAACTACTGAAGTCAGCCATTATAACGTAGAGGTTGGGATCTAAGTAACCCAGCCGAGTTGTAGCTGGGCTGTGATAGCTGCAGAGAGAGAATGAACGACATTCAAGCGTGGGAAGGTGCAAGACGACTAACGTATTATCTACACTTCCTTGGTACGACCACATGTAACTAGACGTAACGATGTGATCTAGTTTCCCCGTCTCATCAGTGGTCTCAAGGAAACAGGTAATACAACAGACAGTGAAACTGTAAGAAATCAAGGAGCAGTGAAAGTACTAATAAAATGAAAATTCTTTCATTGACGACAGAAATATTTTCGACTGACGTATATCATTTTTACTGTTAGTTTGCTGGGACGAGTCAAATTTTCAGTGGGACCGTGGGAGGGGATACCAGGCTTCCGGGTTCAATGGGGAACTCTGTTTTTATTCGTGGATTTCTGTGAGTGGGCGATGCAGTGACGTGCACAGACGTCTAGAATGGCAGGGAGTCAGGGAGGCACTCCCTTAACATCTAAAAAAAAAAAAATCTGCAATGCTATTTATACATACATATATATATATATATATATATATATATATATATATATATATATATTTATATATATATATATATATATATATATATATATATATTTATATATATATATATATGTGTGTGTGTGTGTGTGTGTGTGCAAAAATGTGGAAATTATATCATCATCATCAGTCTTTTAACGTCGGTCGTTGGACATAGACCCTCCCCAGGATTCGCCACACTTCTCTATCGGGGCCAGTTCTTTCTGAATTTGTCTAGCTCGTCTCTCCATCTCGTTCTCTGTCGGCTTCAGTTGCCCATGTGATCTCTGGGGATCAGTGTTGTGAGTCGTAATGTCTATCGGTTGCCTGTCATTCTCTTGACATGGCTAGCCCATTGCCATTTGAGTTTTTTAATGGATTCTATGATGTGGTAACTTATCTTGAATTCCATTAAATTCAATGCATTATTTTTGTCGTGTCTCCTATTAATATATATTTTTTCATTTTGTCGAAACGGGCACGCTTGATATGAAGGTGAAAAAGAGCAGGGGCTCAGTCACCCTGAATGCACGTGTATAGATAACAGTATACGTACTAATGTTGGGGTCCACCACCCAGCCGCCTTATATCGGGAAACCGCTCTGTATTAGAGGACACCGAAACAAAAGATCTTATTTCTCTTCACTTCTCAATCCGGCCTGACCCCATCGAAATATCTGGCACCGTAACCCACTCATTTGGAACCCTCAATCTAAACTGTAACCAAAATTCTCTGAGTTGCTGATCTGATCTGGCTGACTAGCTATGAATGCATCTCGTGTACACACCGCAACAATGGAGCTATAGGGCTGTAAATTCAAATGTATATCCCTTATTATATCTAGAAAGGACCATTCTGTTTTTTTACCCCGCCACCCACCAAGGGTAGATTATTGATGGGCGTTAAATGAAGGTGTAATGTAGGTTTATGCTAAATTGATCCCTTGGTCTTTTGAAAATTCCGACGAGTGATTACTGCCCAACAAAAGGCGAGAGAAATAACATTCGTTGATCGCCCCTTTCTCTAATTTTCCAATATATCACTTTCAACACGGTATGTTGCAAAAAGACGTTGGTCCGATGGCGGTTTCTATTATTAGCTGTTTTTTTTTCCTGTTTCATTCTCTTCTCACTTCGTTTTACATCGGCAATTTCCGTATGCGTCAGTCCGAACTTCTATCGACCTATTCTTTGTGAAAGGATGTTGTTAATGCAGATCAGGATGTGACTGAACGGCCTTTTGTTGTGAATCTTACTTGATTATTGTCACTATAACTATTACGGTTTATGTTACAAGACCTCCACCACTGCCACTAGCAGTAAATATTCTACTCCTTTTAAGTTACGACATAACAGGGAGCGTTGGTGTCGGACAAGCTGTGTCACATGATATAGTTCAGTTGGAAAAGTAGGTTCACGGACGCCTACCCAGGATTCGTTTTCGCCACCTATTTTTTTTTTCTTATTCCTTGAAGTGTCTGTCTTAAGATCCTGTCAGTTCCCAGGCTGAGATAATGTACCATGGGGTTCATTTTCAACCCTATATTACCCCTGGTGCGAACCCGAACCCGGACAGCGAAAAGATAGAACTTGTGAAGTTAACAACATACAGAGAATAATGAACACATGTTTCCATAGAACCTTGACCGAAGGAATTCGGGAAAATGGTTATTGCTTAGATTTAAACACATCTTGATCCTATTTCAGGACCGAAAACCGCAAATAAAAAAAAAACTGTCGAGAAATCCGATGATATATTTTCATGTACAAAATGGTGCTAAAGTCGCCAAGAGTTTTATAATGTTCGTATTTCTTTAGTTTTTTATGATTCTTTGAAATTATTTCTAACAAATGAAACTCGGGAAGTTTGATTCCTTCAAATGTCTCCCCATTTCAACTTCACTAAATCTTGCACTATCAATAACATTCAGCACAAAATTTCCAATGATATCCACTTCTCTACACACGTATATGATTATCAAAAATTCGGACTGAAATTGGTCTCCCTGTTCGTGGTCGATTACTAACAAAACCCTTTTCTCGAAAATGTGATTTGGATGACATTCCACGCGTTCAAATAACGAGAATATGCTCTTTGAGTAAAGATTAAAGGTATTCAAAGTAAAATCTATATGAATTTAGTTCGCCGCTCACTTGTGTACATTTCCATGATGAATTTCCAAGGTTTCTTTCACACATCTCTGAAGAGGAAAAACAGAAAATGTTAAAATAGGAAAAATGATGATTATTTCAAACCTCCTCGTTGCTTTTACACCATACTGTATAAACTAAATATCAACTGTTTGTCCTATGATCAGTTTATCTGAATCTTTCAAAAAAGTTTGCCTGTTCCTAGACTGAAATAATGTCCAATCAGGTTTATTTCAACTCTATTATATATGCATTACTAACTTGAACCCGGACACAAAAAAATAGAAAATCTCATGACCTTTGGAGTAAACAACATACGGGGACAAATGAACACAGTTTCCCCACCCAACTTTGGTTAATGTTATGATTTGAATACATCTAGACTCTATTTCAGGACGTTCTGCCATAAAAGAAAAAATGTGGAGGAATCTGATAATGTTTTCACATATAAACTAGATTTCAACTGTTTGTGCTGAGATTGAAATTGAAATTGATGTAGACTTCGACGATTTCTTTTGTGATTTTAATAATTGTCCGTGTGCGAGAGCAATAAGTTTGCATTTTTCCATCTGTTGTTTTCTACTGATCAATTTCCAACCTTTTTCCACAATTAAAGCCGTGGGTATTATTAGGTTGTCCAGAAACTAATGACATTAGTTTATTTATTTGCTTGTTTTCTTCCGTATATATTTGAACGACCATGGCCATCAAAGATGGAGGAGGGTTTTATCCTTTTTTTATATGTGCATGTTCAAGTGTACCAGTGTTCCTGGCCAAAGAGTTTTATCTACCGAATGAAAAATGGCATCGATACTCTCCTAGATCTCATTAAAATAATTTTCTTTGATTCTTGGAAGAAAGCTTTATTGGCCTTTTTTTGAGCTTTGGATGTTGTAGACGTTTTTTTTAACCTATTTTGATGTTTTCCTATAGAAAACACCAATGATGTCATAAATAGAATTTATTCTGAACATATTTATTTTTCGATAGAAATCTTTTACAAGACTACAAATCTTCACGCCGACGTTGTTCAATTGTTGACTGCGATGAGTTCACACCTAATTAAACATGGCAGTTTATAACAAACAGAATGTTACACGTCATTGTACAGAGTATTTCTTCGTCTACAAATAACCGTAATTCTTGTCACACCCTGCTGTTGACTTTATTTATCTACCCAAAGAAAAACAACAAGAACGACCAGAACAATCCTCACCAAAATTAAGATGTAAACCGATTTGAATTCACGACCAACAGATTGCCAGCAACAGACTGATTGAGCTGAATTGACAAGTCTTGCATGTTAGCGGAAATTTATCACATAGATGTGCACAGGCTCACTTCATTCTACTAAATAAATACATTTGTATATCTAAGTATAAATTTATATATATATATATATATATATATATATATATATATATATATATATGATTCAAAGAATTTCAGTAATCATCTTCAATCGGAATAGAAGTTGGAGTGGAGTTTGACCCTGAAGCAGCCAGTTTTGTCGAATTCTCTCCTCTTTACAGATTGGAGATTGCAAGAATCTCTGACAACCTCTGGAGACCGAGACTCACAACGTGAATCCCCAGAGATCATATGAGAAACTGGGTCAGACAGAAAATAAGATGGCGTGGCGAATCAGACAGGTTCAGAAAATACTTGCTCTGCAACGCCCATGATAGATAGGTCTAGTGAATTCGGGAGAAGGTTCATGTCCAACGACGGACGCTAAAAGGCTGATGAAGGTAATGATGGTGATGATGATGATGATGATGATGATGATCAAAATGAACAAAGACAACTTTTGAATGTATGTTTCTTCACTAATTTAAACTTGGACGAAAAGCGACAGAGACTTTGTGGAAAAGAAACCCAACATGCGGCTAAGGGTCAGTTTCCGTTTGATGAGAGATAAGAGTCTTAAGAATCATAAATGTCCACGAAGGAAACAATCCATTGACGATGACTAAACCAGCTTCTCGAGAGTTTGTCCTTGGAACAATTATCGTTACAGAATAAGCATAAATGACATTTTTATATAAAATTGCAATCAGTCATATGAAAGTTTGATTCAACGGATGTTCCATAATTTGTTTATTTTACTTTTGTCAAACCCCAGTAAAAAGTCTGGAGTTGACTTTGTTTTCTTTCCTTTTGCTCCTCATTTATTTTGAAGATTTCTCCACCTTTATTCCACCTGCTTGTTCCGCTTTCTCTCTTTTTCCTCTCATTTTCTTTCATCCATTTAAGCATTCATTCACTCTTTCCTCATTTCTTTTGGCAAACTCTGCAATCTCTTCCTTGCATTTCTGTAGGCCCGTTTTCTAGTAACTTTCACCACTTTTCTTCTTTTCCTCTCTAGTTCTATCTACAACAATAACGTCTCGTTGTGTTAAAGCAAAATCACATTGGATCTAAAGGTTCTCGTTACGATCACCAGAGTTTAGCAATGCCCAGCTTGGTCAGTACCTAGATGGGTGACCGCCTAGAAAATGCTTAAATGACATCAGCAGCTGGATGTCATGTAGAGAGCCTCCTGGGGTGATCCTGATAATCCCCCAAGCCTGGCTCCGAGTGACAAGAAATGAATGGATGAATATCTCTTTGTTCTATCAACAGCTGCATGTACATTTTTTTCCGTCTTTACCTCCGGTTCCGATAATAAGAGTAGTTTTGGGCCCGAAGCAATTCGCCGAGCCTTAATTCTCCAATTCAAAATCAGAACTCTCATATGGACTTGGCCATGACTAGGGTTATTCTTAAAATTAAGTATAATTGTGAAAACCAGATTTAAAAAAAGAAAAATTATAATTATTCGAATATGTCAAAATGTTATCAAATTGGAGCAAAGGACAACTCCCATCTTATGTATCACATAAGTATGTGAATTTTTTATGTTGACCTTATAATCTGTTAATTTTTCATTCGATCAACGAACAGAGTCTTGACTTGAAACATTTTTTTGCTTAGAGGTATTTACATATGGCGTTGAGCATTTGTCGCCACCTCCAAGTGCAAGTCAAGCCAGGCACGCATGCGCATACAGACACACACCACTGAACTGAACTTGGGGTACTATTTTAGACATTATAAGAAACTGTCAACCAAATCTGTTACCAAAAGTGTCAACATAGGTCTCTTTAGTTTTCGAGTGATTCTAGCTATCTGTATATCTATTTGTCTATCTATGCGTCATGCGTAGAGACAACGCAATCGGAGCTAGAGGGTTTTAAAATTTCAACTGTAACTCCTTGATATGTCAGGACAAAACGTCTTTTTTTCTGAACACCCTCCCCCCCTAGATATTTAGTGTGGGGTTCAATCTAAAAATGTAAGTTTATGTTAAACTGGTCCTTTGGTTTGAGTCCGACTGCGTTCACGCAGTTTTTTTTTTCTTTTTTAATTTACACTCTGATCACATACTTTAATGATCATTGCCCAACCATGGGCGAGAAAAGTAATTAATTCATTGATCACCCCTTTTTCCCAAATTTTTAATTGATCACCCTCAACACAGTATGGTGCAAAAATACGTTGGTCTCGTGACAGTTTCTATTGAACGATGTTCCAGATCTATTAGGCAATATCTTAATGTATTAAAGATGTATCCTTCTAGAACAAAATCCAGCAGCCGTTGATTCAAATTTGAGCTAGCGATCTACTCCTAGAATCTGCATATTCTAACGTATGAATTTCCTTTTGTCCGAAGGGCCTTATTTGATGCTTGAATCTCAAAAACCTTAAAGTCACTTTCCATTAATATTTCTTCTACTTTGTAAATATCATATACGGAGTAAAAGAATTTCATGAACTTGGTTAAGGATAGCAATGTCGGACTAAATTCCGATGTCTGAGTTTCAAGTAATCATTACTTCATTGTCATTTAATCATTATTTAATTAATGAACAGGACCGAGTGAATGCTTTGGTTATATTTCAAAGTTTCAATCAATATGTATAAAATTCATTGTGTATCCATTCATATATATGAATATGGGATTAAGAAGTGGATATATGATCCAACAGAAAGATTATACATTGAATACTATTATATGGAAGCTCCTATTTGAAATAATCTCCTGTTATTACATGATGATTGTCTCTCTTGACGTAGACAACGTAAATAGAAAAAAACAATAAAGAAATGGGACTGCTGTATGAAATCGAACCTGCAACTGATTCGGTAGCCGCTTCAACATAGGATTGCTCTTACCACTGAGCAGTCATTCTGTCGCTGAAACTATCTACGTTTTGATCATTTCAAATAAGAGTTCAAATATAATATAATGCAATTTATATTCGCATATAAACATGTAAAAAATTAAAAAAAAAACACTGACTAAAATTATATAAATTACCCTTACGGATATGGGGAAATAAGTGACTAAATGGACACAAAAAAAAAAATTGAAAAAGTTTTTTAATGTGTTTGATGTTTAAAGCTGTAAAGCTTTCTCTCTCTCTTTCTCTCTCTCTCTCTCTCTCTCTCTCTCTCTATATATATATATATATATATATATATATATATATGTGTGTGTGTGTGTGTGTGTAAATATGTATATGTATATGTATTGAGCGAGCAGATACTACACTCTGATTCTAGGTAGAAGTCCCAGGAAGCAAGATTCAGATCTTAGGCAAACCTCACCGATACTTCACTTTGATCCCATGGCAGAACGCTGGGTAGTGACATTTTGTCCCGGGGCAGAAAACAGATAATCTGATCATTGACGAAAGAACCGATCCATACGTTATTGATACCATCATTTTGACAGATATTATGCCAGTCATTGAACACTGAATTATTTAAAGATTTAACCCTGCGTTTTTGTTAACTAATCAAACGTTGATTATCTTCAAGAATCTTTTTAGGAGTTTCTCTTATCTTTCCTGTTAATATTCATCTTGTCCATTAAGATACGAAAAAACAGACACTGGATCCAGTCCGTTCAAGAGAGATGTCATTAAAATTTTGATAATCATTTACAAAACTTAGCCTGGTATGACGCCGTTATAAAAGGGCGAAGATGTGAGGATTGAAATCACTTTACTGGTGAATTGATCGACGAGATGTATTAACTGAACACCGTAAAAGGAATCTTACTATGATTCACTAAATGTTTGTCCGTCTGTCCGTTATCGCATAACTCATGACCGGCAAGCGCTATGGGGACCGAATTTTCTGCGGTAACTTTTGGATAGTGCAGTGGGTTTGCGACAAGTTAGTTTTTGAGATTCCCTGCTGCATAACAAGTTTTTGGTGGATTGTTCGGTTTACGATGAAATTTTTATGCTAAATTGACCCTTCATTTAATGTTCGATTCTGATCACACTTACACGGAGGATCACAATTCAATCCACACAATATCTGTCCTTCAAACAAGGACAGCTAGAGCTATGATCACCAATTTTTCTGTGGCTACTAATGGGGTGCTAGGGGATGTTTTACGCAGATTAACTTTTGGGAACTCTTGGCTTTCCGAAGGGATAAGCTGGAAAACCCTGCCTATTGGGCGCGTTTTCAGCTGATGAGAATGATCATTTTAATCCAAATCAAATCAGTTTTTGATGATTTACGAATTTGAAACAAAAATAAAGGCAAGTTTAGATTTCCTTCTTCCTTTTTCTCTTGGGGGTCATTATTCAAAATTTAGCAATTATTTCCACATAACTCGATCTTTTTTTATCTTTCTCCGTGTATTATTTCGTCCCTGTGGCGATACTCAATCAAATCATGCAACAAAGAATTCTGAGATGTTTTTCCTGATACTGTCTTACTACCAAGGCCATATATGTACGTATTGTACGTATATATATATATATATATATATATATATATATATATATATATATATATATATATATATATATATATAATGTGAAATTTGGCACAGGGGAGAGAACTGGATCCAACAATTCTAAGCACGTAGAATTAGAAGAATGTATCAGATGGTAGAAAAATGTACGTGCACACAATAAAAAAAAAACCCTGCTGTTTATATATACTCACCAACATACAATTATCTACATACGACTACTCATTTACAGTATACACTTACATGGTTATACAAACATATACTTTTGTTGACACGGTTTCGCTTTGAGATTCAAATACTTATTCACGAAATTTTGCTTAGTTTTGACATATATGGGTCTCCAAGTGGAGATCAGACTTACTACTCAGAAGTAATGATCTGCGAAACTAGATAGGAGAAACATAGGGGACTACTGAAGTGGACACCAGGAATATAGTATCAATGACTCATTGATAAAGATTCGCGTGTGTATTCATATATATATATATATATATATATATATATATATATATATATATATATATATATATATATGTGTGTGTGTGTGTGTCTGTGTGTCCGTGTGTCTGTCTGTGTGTGTCTGTGTCTGTGTGTGTCTACGTCTGTGTTTCTGTGTGTCTCTGTGTGTGTATGCATATAATTATATATATATACATATACATATATATATGTGTGTGTGTGTGTGTCTGTGTGTGTATGAGAGAGAGAGAGGGATGATAACACATATATTCAACCATATGTTTTCTCCTTAAGCGAGTTCAAGCGATAATATTCAATGTGCAAATACATATGTACAAAAACACACACACATACACACACACATATACATATGTGTGTGTGTGTGTGTGTGTACATATATAAATGTATTTATAAATATATATGAGTGTGTATGTGTGCGTGTAGGTGAAATATATGCCACGAGTATGTATTATCCCGAAAAATCTTTATTCCAACATCGTTCAATACTAAGCACCTTCCTGATTACTTTTTTCATCAAGGAACAATATGGAAAAACGGTTGATTGACCACTCGCAAAAAGAAGTCACTGTCTTGTCTAAGCATCAATATTTGATAAAACTCAGAGAGTAAATTGAAGATGGAAGAATGAAGAGGAGAGCAATAGTAATTCCTAAAACCAATCGGTAACAACAAGAATAAAGACGATTGCGCTTTCAAGACTCAATATGAACTTATCTGGGGATTCGAAAATGAACTTCGAAATACGGTTGACTTTATCAAATACCAACACCCCAAGAATAAATTAAAAATAATCTGATCAAGGAGGTAAATAAAATCAAAAAGATCAAAAGAAATATTGAATAAGGTCGACAAAACCGAATATATATATATATATATATATATATATATATATATATATATATATATATATATATAAACTATCATATAATGCTTACAAGGTAAATAATTAAAACTCACTCTAACGGCCATATTTCAAATTGTGGATCTTCTGACAACAGTAGATCTGATGTACAACTGTAAGGCCCATTTGCATTGTCTAACTTGGGAGCTGAATAAATGAGGGTGCACTATAGTCATTTATGCATTTAATCAATTTATATATATATATATATATATATATATATATATATATATATATATATATATATATATATATATATGTATATATATACATGAGAGAGACAGAGAAAGAAAGAGAGAGGATTACTCATTCATTTAAGCATACGTCTGTTCCTAAAGTAAATCAAGTCTTTGAATTCAATATAGCTACTAAATGATTGATGATACGACATTCGATTAGGAATATTCTGTGTCGTGGGAATTTATGGAGTTGCCACTTTCAAAGCCTTTTCACTTTCATTGACATGCAGAGAATGTATAGACTTAACCTGAAATGAAAATTAAGTCACCATCACTGTCAATAATAGAACAACCGTAACGTCAAGTAAAAAAAATCCATTGTAGAATAAATATGGTCAGAATGAATTCAATCTATGACATCACTGGCGTTTTCCACTTTCAATATAGAGTAAAAAACATCTACATTCTGGAGAATCAATATATTTTCTATATTTAGTAATAATCTATACCCGTCAAAATAAGGCCCCCAAAGGTCGAGAAGCTTGAAAAAACAAAACAAAACAAAAACAAACTAACAAAAAAAGAAAAAAAAAACTCTGGAAACAAACGACTTTGTCCTACAGTCACAGTTTTTCAACGTTCATGAAAAGCTTTAATCAAAAGAGAAAGAAACCAGCAGCCTACCGTGAATGAGTCTTGGAAGCACCCAAAGAGCTTAAACCTCTGCCAATTCCATTTTCGGGGTTGGGGGTTTATTGTCCATGGATCCGCCCACAAATCACTTCTTTCATAATCGATCACCCACCTTTCCACGAAATTTCATTAAATTTTGTTGAGAACTTTTTGAGATATCTGGACAGACATGAACTTTTGGCGATATGTTGCGCGGACATAAAACTACAATTCAGGGGAGATAATTGTGGATGCACCTTGAAATTCATCATTTCTTTTCTGTAGCATATCGATTCCACAGATTCTCATCGTAATTCATTCTAAACTTTTGGAAATATCGTGTGAGGAGTTTTGAGTGTCTACATGAATGTATGAAAACATGGTTAGATATCTCAGAGTCAAAGAAAATACGCCTTCCTTACTCTATTACCCACTCTCCCACAAAATTTAATTCAAATTCATTGAGTACTTTTAGAGATATCGTGTGAACAGACAGAAAGACGGGTATAACATGGTTCGGACACCTCTCCAACTTCGTTGGCACAGGTGAACTATAGCCACGCAAGTCCCTTGTCACTTTTCCAGGGAGGAACCAAAGGATAGATTCCAGGGTTTGGGCAGAAAGATAGATCTAAGTGGTAGGGGGTGGGTGAAAAAAAGATACATCTGCATATTAGGTGAAGGACAACAGAGTGCCCAAACTGTGACTTGTCCTAAGCAGTTATTGCTTAGAGTGAACCATTGATCCCCTGCCTTTATAAGGTCCCAATTTCAACCTCCCCTCACCCTCGATGAGAAGGCTTGGTCCAGGGAAGGGTTAATGCCTACAACAGACATCCATGACTTTAGAATTGAATAGTTATTACGACACACAAAACCATTCTAAAAAGCTCAATTCAAACAAGTAAAAGAACAGACTCTGTTCAAAAACTGCGAAGGTGTTGGGATATCCAAGTTTTGACAGCATGTGAAAACATTTGGCAACATTTGTTTCTGTAATAAAACGATTTCTATCCAATTGAGATTTCATGCTGATCCCCATTTGAACCTCACAGAAAAAAATCATTGCATCGAAAATAAAACGAAAATTATCGTACGAAATGCAATATGATTCAATGTGAAATAAAAAGTTTATAAACATGTGTCTCAAGTGTATACACTATTTATAAACATTATAGCTTGGTTACTTCCTTTCTTTCCAGTACTTTCCATTCTTTCATCTTGAGAATTGATTTTTTTAAGGGAACAAGATTGACTGAGTTAAGGTCAAACTCGCCACATTGAAATCTAAAAAGTAACCAAAACAGAATTCATTTCTCAATACAATATTATTCCCGAACTACGTATCTCGTTTCAGCTCCTTTATTGAGACTTCCTGTGAATGGGATTTGCTAATTTTGAAAGAACAAGGTAACCTAGGTTGGGCTTTAGAAATGGTAGTGAATTACCTCAAAATCACAGACGAATATCTACTGCTTTTTAAAATTCTAATGTTCTTATATTGTTTAATGTTTCTGTTACTATATCAATTGCTTTAATGACATCCTTAGTAGCATGGTAATTTTCACCAAAGGGAAAAATAAATATACTTTGTACATTTGTTAGTATTAAAAAAAAACTTTCATCATAGTTATACAATGTTTAAAAAACAAAACAAAACAAAACAAAGCAAAAAAGCACCGAATTGACACGACATGGCGTCACAGAATCACTCTTTCTTTCCCCCCCTCTCTCTTATTCATGTCTTAAATTCAGAAATCTTGAATTCCAATGTCTGACTAATTCCGATGATAAAGTTAACTCTCAAGTTGACTATGACGTAGCGTGATGTAAAAAAGTAATGAACAATGTATAGTCTCCTTTCGTTTCTTCACTCTTTCTTTCATTCTTTCTTTCTCGTATTTATTGGTCTCGAGGATAGATCTTATAAAAAAGTCATGAATACATATGTATATGAAGTGTATGCTTTAATTATGAACACTGTACGGTCTGCTTTCTTTCTTTTTTCTTGCACTTTTTTTATCTCTAGAATTGATTAAAAAAAAAAAGGAATTATATGACGTAGTGTAACGTAAAAGAAGAAAAAATATTCCTCTCTCTTTACCCATTCTCTATATCGTATCTTTCTATTTTAACCAACTCTCTTATTAAGTTAACAGCTTTCTCTGTTCGGGACGCTGTCTATCTCTCTTCAACCACCCTCTCGTTGGGTCATCTATTTTTTTTTACACACACCGTTAACTTTTCAACTTTTTTTTTTGATAACAATTTAAATCTGGTCTTGACAAAGAATTCCTGTCATTCTGAGAACTGTCGACTTGCGCAGCAATTGAAGAGAAGTCTGAATTTTACCAACAGTCAACAGCACGGAAATCGAAATCGGCGAACCAAGTTCGTAAAACGGACTTAGGTAGTTTGTGTTCGGCGTGCTTTAATGAGATTAGTGTAGAAATCGGTGACCTCCACAGGAGGATTAACAGGATCGCCACAGAAAGCTCTCCACATCAGTAGTTTCGAATCTTTGAAAACTCGAGGACTACTTCAATAAAAAAAAATTCTTCATCTAGTTATTATCATAAAAACTTAAATTGTGATGAAAGTTTTTGACATTTGAATCATATTTGTTCGAAACGGATTTTAATGCTTAATAGTACAGGTCTGGGTACAACAATAATGTTTTTTTGATGGCTGAGAGATGTTGTATCTTTGCCACAAAATTCACAAAGCCAGGCCAAAGGGAAACACTGCTACGGACCCAAAGCATTATTTGACAACCCTGGGGTGCTCGGATCCCGGTTTGAAGACCACTTTTCTACTCAATCCCCAGCTGCTTACAGCACCTGGTATTCTCAGACGGTCTTCTATATAGGTACTGAACAGACTGGACATTGCTAAAGTCCGATGATCGTACGAGAAACGGGTTGTTAAACGCGATTTGGCCGTAACTTTCATACGGTGACTAAAATCTAGAAGCGATTTACTTTTCATGAGTACATTATCGGGATTAGGAAGTAGTTTAGACAAACTATTGTTGCGGAATAACCAGTAAAGTTCGAACTTACTATATAAGAAATGGATTTTGATACGTACTCATTTACTATCGCTCTACAGCAACCACACTATTGGTTTACCAATCGTACCATAGTGAAAGAAAAGGTGGCAATCACAGGTCAACCAGTGAATATCAAAATCACTACATCAGTAATGGCTTACGAGAATAACTGAGCAGCAATTGTTCGAAACCAGCATCCAATTCAAATGAGGAATTATGTTTTGTTATTGTACCTTTGGCATAAAAATGACACAGTTCTATTCGACGTTCTTTCTGCTAAATTTTGCCCGCCTGAGCTATTAACTGCTTTGGTTTATTGTCCCCTTTCCCCGATGTATACGATCTGATTGAATTGATACTTCAAATTTCAACACATGTCATCATTGTACGCCCAGCCTATTGGTAAGTCATCTTAACTGGTGATATCCGCGTCGGAATTTGAATCGCCTCGGTTCCACTCAATGCTTATGCATTTGTTTCCTTCGATGTGATAGAAAACGAATACATGAATAAATAAACGAACACATGAATAAACAAATAAATAAACCGATCTGGTTAGTCAATCAATAGAAACCGTCATACATCTAATGTCTTTCGACAGCATGCCTCGTTGAGTAGATAAGATTAAAAAATTGGACAAAAAAGGGTGATCAATCAATTAATTACTTCTCACGTCTTTTGTTGGACAGCGATTATTAAAAAAGTCCTTATTTCCAAAGAAACAAGCGTGAATGGTACCGTACAGAAACCAAGGGGTCGGACTAGCATAAACTTATATGCAAAATGAACCCCCTCTCAAAACCAAATTACGAGGGGAATTTAAAAAAAAAGCTGAAAGTTCATTTTCGCTTTCGTCGGACCCTACAGGAACAAATGTTCAAATTTTCAGCACTCTAGCTCCATCAGCGTGGCCTGTGCGAATAACACAAATATAAATGGTTCTGTCTCTACAGAGAATAGGAAGTCCACTTCAGGGCGCAAATTTGAGCTCAGCATTTGCAGATCGGTGGAAGTCCTCTCGTCAGAATCCCCTTCTCGACCTCGCTGATTAAGTCTAGAGGAGGACAGAGAGTGATACACCTGGCATCAGCTTGGCAGGGGGAGCTGCCGATAGTCGTTGTATTGTGCGTTTAAAGGATTTCCCTGGAGTTGGTGTGGTCCTTCTCTTAGACTGGTTGCCTTCCCGAGGCCAGAGATCCCGGTCTTTTCTGCTATTTCAACCATAGAAACCCATGTTGCCAGTCTGGGTTGACAGTTCCTCATAAACAAACAAGTTATTATACGTGTTTTGATTAGCATCAGAAACTGTTTGGAAATTAAGACTGGTTTCAGATCAGTTGAAAAGATTAAACAAAGATATTAATTTGAATTTCATTCGGTTATGCTGATCTTTCCTTTTTCACGTTCTGGGAGATAATGTTTCAAAAATGTATAATGTCTACACAAACAACAATTTAGACTGTAAACAAGTTCATATTCTTTGAAATACAATCAATTAAAAAAAATATTTTTGAAAATCGTTATTTCATTCCCAAGAGCATATCTTGCTGGGTCAATCCATGACTCATATATATATATATATATATATATATATATATATATATATATATATATATATATATATATATATATATATAATATATATATATATATATGTATATATATATATATATATATATATATATATATATATATATATATATGTATATATATATATGTATGTATATATATGTATATGTATATATATGTATATATATAAATATATATATATATATATATATATATAGCACATGCATCTAGACACACACACATACACATACACACACACACACATATATATATAAATATACATATATATATATATATATATATATATATATATATATATATATATATATATATATATATATATATACATATCCCTACCTATATATATATTTCTCTCTCTATATATACATATATATAGATACTTATGTATAAATATATATAGATATTATTCATTCATACATATTTATACATATACTTATATACATGTATATTTCCATATACAAACACACACACACACACACATATATATATATATATATATATATATATATACATATATATTCATATATGTATACTTATATATATATATATGTTTATATATTCATACATACATACATACATACAAACATACACATGTATATATATATATATATATATATATATATATATATATATATATATATATATATATATATACATATATATATATATATATATATATATTTATATATATTAACAAGTCCAAAGCATAATGATGTAATAAGCATTTATATTTCAAAGCAAACATTTATACCTCTGTGTCCCCTATGTATACACATTTAGTATAAAAAGTATCCAATGTATTCTAAGACGTTCATCGTAGCAAACTTATATTAAAACAAAATTGATCACTGAAAAGTTTTGTACAGAAATCAGAAATCTTTGGTCCAAATTCTGTCAATTTTGAAGATATATGAGGATGTTGAAAAAACTTTTTGAAATGTATCGGATGATTTTTACCCTCACTCTTTACATATACTTTGCAGGGCAGCTGGGGGAAAGAAAATTTGAAACCAAAGAACATTGGAAAGAAAGGGAGATTTTATAGAGATTTCAAATGAAACGTAATAAAGAATGCACTTGCATGCATCCCCCCACCCCATCTCGATGATCGGGCCAGCGCACACTCCCAGGAAGACCCACGTAACCCAGTGCATAATTCCAGTTAGGCCTGCGTATCCACTCCTAAAACCTTAAACATCAAATATTTCTCCCAAGTGCGCTCATAATTTATTTTGGTGTTTGAGTTTGGATTAGGGTTAGAATTATGGTTAGGGTTAGGTTTAGGGTTAGGGTTTGAGTTAGGGTTACGTTTTTTTCCCTTACAAAAAGGTTGTTATGTCGTAAGGTCAAGGTGAGTATCCTTAATAGATACTGACTAATTGAATTGGGCACCGAGAGAAAGAAAAATACACACCTATGGTTACCCATGACGGATAGAAAGTAAGGGTGCAGTTTAGCATTATGGCTACACTGTGAATAGATCACCCTCTTATAAAACCTTTAAAAAAATTAAGAATTGACTAGTTTCCAGATGATTTGAAGGTGAAATAAATAGAAATTAAAAGTAGAATTTTCTTCTTCGGAGTTTGAACTCGGTCCGCCGATTGTATATACCTCATTTCTTAACACAGTGAATTCTTGCCCGTATTTATTTCTTGACATAATTATTTTTTATGTGAGAACGAACGCAGACCCCATGTATAGTGAGGATTTTTTTGTATATTATCCCCAAACGCTCTCACACAGGCTTTAGTTTTATATGTAATGTTGGTAATGACAATATTACAATAGCACTGTCAGAAAGAGAAACTTGGATTCACAGTCTTCCTATGACGAATAGAAAGTGTGGTTCCAGTTTAGCTTTATAACTACATCGTAAATAGAATCCACCCCTAAAATATGAAAAATATTTTTCATCAAAACCACCAAATTCCCGAGGAGTTTGAAGGTCAAAATACCATGAAATGTATAAAATTGAAAGGAAAAAAATCTCCGTAGGAGCCAGAACTTGGTCCACAATTTTTATTTTTCCGAGGCTCTAAACATTTACCTATCGAACTACGATGGCAATGAAGCCTACGAATTAATGAAATTAAAGATTAAAAAAAAACTATTGACCCAACTCACTACAACCCACGTGTGTGTAGGTTCAAATAAATGAACAAAAAAAAAGCTGATTCCAAATATATGTGTATATAGTTTCATTTTATGGGTCGAATTTTATGAGAAGATCCTGGAGATGAAAAAACCAAATGGGAAAAAATATTCTTCGACTGATCCTTTCCCTGAGAGGGCAACCGCAAACCCCATTGAAATCAACGAATTCTTTTTGGAAAAACTGACTTGAAGTTGTGTGCTGATTTCGAGCATGTCTTTGTTTCCGTTCTGTAATGCTTAGTCTTCGACGTATTAGAGTACAAACACTTATACACACTTCAGTACTTTATCATAAAACATCCATTGGTAATGTCATAGTCGCATTAATACTGATAGAAAAAGAAATACAAATTTCCATTGACGACTAGTCCACCAATTTTATTTCCCCAAGGCTCTGAGCACTTATATATAGAACTACCATGACTTTGAAACCGACGAATTAGTGCATATCCCCACGAAATTTTAAAAAAAGGTATTGACCCCCCCCCACTTTTACATGTTCGTAGGCTCAAATGGATGATGGAAAAATCTTCTTCGGGTGATACTGATTATATGTATATATATATATATATATATATATATATATATATATATATATATATATATATATATATATATATATAGTTATAGTTATAGTTATAGTTATAGTTTACAGTGTAATAGCATTTGAGAATATCCTATTTGGAGAAAGCACAGAGGAAAAAATATTTTCAGTGCAACTTGTTTTCCTAAAGTGAGAATGCGAACACCTTAAAAAATCGAATATTCCTTGCAAAATTTAACCTAAAGTTGTGGGCTGTAAGTAATTCGAGAATTACTGATTTCGCACATGTCTTTATTTCTGTTCTGTGTTACTCAGTTCTCGACATCTTAGAGTATAATCACATTTACATTCTTTTTACTATATATATATATATATATATATATATATATATATATATATATATATATATATGGTACAAATCAGCCTAGCAGTATGACATAATATAATAATATATATCGCCTGATGAGGCCCGAAGAGGGCATAAACATGAGCTAGTTTGTGTAGCGAATCCACATTCTACTACACACACACACATATATATATATATATATATGTATATATATATATATATATATATATATATATATATATATATATATATATATATATATATATATATATATATATGTATATATATATATATATATATATATATATATATATACATATATATATATATGATGGAAAAAATTGAAACTTTTTCAACTGCTAAAATGAAGTCCCCAGACTAACTAAAATTGCCGCAAATTTAGATGAGTACATAATTTTCTTGATTTATTATTCATTTCCTCATTGTTCTGTGATAATCCTTAATGCCTGCCTATTCATCCAACTCTGTATTACATGCTTGTTAATGTCCTATGCGTCGAATCGTTGGTCAAGTAGAAAAAAAAAAAAGAAAAAATCCCTGGTCTTGCGTATCTTGCTCATTGTTTTGCAGTCCTTGTTTGGACGAATAAAGTTTTTGGTAGAATTCTTTGTCGAACGCGCCAAAGAATTCTACCAAAAACTTTATTCGTCCAAACAAGGACTGCAAAACAATGAGCAAGATACGCAAGACACGGGCAAACAACTAGAGGACTTCCCAAAAGTAACCCCGTGGGAGGTGAAGGAAGCCATTAAACAGACAAAGAAAGGAACTGCCCCTGGACCAGACAACATCACCTTCGACCTACTCCGAAAAGCAGGTAAAACCATCAATAGGAAACTGGCCGTCCTCTTCAACCTGTGTCTAAAACACAGTAAAGTCCCAGACGATTGGAATACTGCTATCATAATGCTTTTATATAAAAAAGGAAACCCGAAAGACCTCAACAACTATAGGCCTATAAGCCTACTCAACTGTGTATATAAACTTTTCACAAAGATCATCACCAACCGAATCACAAAAACACTCGATGAAAACCAGCCACGTGAACAGGCTGGCTTTAGAAGAAGCTACTCGACCATGGACCACCTGCACTCGATAAATCAACTGAAAGAAAAAGCAGCAGAGTATAGACTACCACTTGCCGTAGCATTTATCGACTTCAAAAAGGCGTTCGACTCAGTAGAAATCCCTAAGGTCATGGAGGCCATCAGTCGCCAAGGTGTAGATCCAGTATATGTTGAAGTGTTGAAACATATATACAATCACGGCAGCTCATTTATCAGGCTGCATAAAGACTCGGACCCCTTCCAGCTCCAGAAAGGAGTAAGACAAGGTGATACCAGCTCACCTAAACTCTTCACAGCCTGCCTCGAGATGATCTTCAGAAGGCTAGACTGGGAGAGTAAAGGAATTAAAATAGACGGCGAGTATCTGAGCAACCTCAGATTCGCAGACGACATAGCCCTTTTCGCAGAGAACCTACATGACCTCCAACTAATGATAGATGAACTAAATGAGGAGAGCAAGAAAGTCGGCCTACACATGAACTTCAGCAAGACGAAGATCATGTGCAACAATAATATTGGAGATAAGAACACTAAGATCGAAATCGAGGACACAGAACTCGAGAAAGTAGACCACTACATCTACCTAGGGCAACGAATCTCCATGAGACCCTCAAAAGAAGAAGAAATCAAGCGAAGAATCACACTAGGATGGCAAGCCTTTGGCAGAGCTAGCTCAACCTTCAAAAATAATAAGATCCCATTAATCCTAAAGAGAAGGGTGTATAACCAATGCATCCTCCCAATAGTCACTTATGGAGCTGAAACATGGAACTTAACCAAGAAACAGACCCGTAAGCTGAGAACCATGCAACGTGCACATGAAAGAATAATGCTGGGCCTCACATGGAGAGACCACAAAACAGCACAACACATCCGGGAAAAGACAAGAGTTAGAGACATCATAGAATCCATAAAAAATCTCAAATGGCGGTGGGCTGGCCATGTTGCAAGAATGGCGGATAATCGATGGACATCACGACTCACAACATGGATTCCCCGAGACCATATGCGCAACCGAGGCCGGCAAAATATTAGATGGAGAGATGAACTAGATAAGTTCAGGAAGTACTGGCTCCGTGACACCCATGATAGAGAAGTGTGGCAAATCCTGGGGAAGGTCTATGTCCAACGACGGACGCTAAAAGACTGATGATGATGATGATGATGATGATATATATATATATATATATATGGAGAGAGACATATCATATATATATATATATATATATATATATATATATATATATATGAGACATAGACGTATGAATATAGGGGTGTGCGTGTGTATTAGATGTGCAAAATATGAAAATAATGTCTTTTTATTTAAGGAAGAAAAAACAAACCTCTTTTATTCAGAAATACTGATCATTGTTTTTTTGTTCAACTTTCTATAACTGCTGATATTTTTCACCGCTTAGATATCGCAGATTCTACAAACAACTGAGATTCCACATTTTGGGTAATGGAGAATGAGATCCTTTTACACAATAGCTTGCATTCAGTTTTTCCGCTTAGGAAAATATGTGGTAATAAGGGTCACCGACCAGGTATTTAGAAAACTGTAATCTGTAATCTTCAGAATGTCAGACTCCTACTTCAACCACATGCAGAAACTAAGTCTATAGTTCTGTTGCTGATATTTAAACTAAATGAATATTACAAGGTTTTATAAATACTAAACAGACCGCTTATGTGTGGAAATCGTGGAAACAGGTTAAAAATGGTGCTTTTTTTACCGGATGAGACGCAACACCCGGCCAGCCAGATCCACCATCCGTGCTTTCTACAATGGTTGCTAGATAGTTGGAGACATTCCTGGCCAAAAACACGCAATAAATAGCCATGAAAGGCCAAATACAGAAATTGTTTATAAAAGCAATTATTTCATTATTTATTTTCATTAGATAAGTATTCTAAATTATTTGTATTAAATTTGAAAAGAAAAGAAATGTTTTCGACATCGCTAACTATCTTAATCTGACTTTTTTAGTTATTTTTATTATTGCAACTTTGCGATGACAACCTGATTCTGAAAGTTGCGATTATAAGAAGTTGCTGGAAATTAAGATGAAGGTGAACAATAATATAAAATAAAAGTAATAATCATTATTATACTACTGCTACTAATAATAATAATAATGATGATTGTTTATAAAACATAGCAATACTGAAAGACACACCAATAATAAGAATTTGTTGAAAAAATTCTACCACAAAATGTCAGTATAGCTAAAAATTTAGATATGGCCAAACCAAAAAGTGCATGGAGAAGTGCTTTACATAAGGCTAAATTCGACAGATCTGGCTATAAAATGGCTAAAATGGCAACCATGGTTGTTGCCGTTATTATTGTGAGTGTTGAAGACCTACATTTTGTTATGTCTGTCGCTGCAGTTTCCTCCTGTACCAACCCGAACCCTGTTTTATAAACAGACAGTTCCTATTTGTCCCTTGCAGCTAAAAGACAACAACATTCCTCACCGTTCTCACTGCTATTTTTACAATTACATTTTCACCCTGTATCTAAGACAGGATTATTCTTCTTGCACCATTTTTGTCTTTTGTCTTTCTCATTCTTTTCTTCCCTCTTCCTCTTTTTTCTATTATCAATCATTCACGGTACCGTTTCTCAAGCATATAAAAAAAGAGAGCAAGCAAAATAAAAAAAAACAAGGCAACCAAATTTAGAAATACGCCAAGCATATTAAAAATGACTCAATGAAAATCAAAATTCAACTCCACGATTAGTTTGATTGTTGGAAACCGTTAACCAAAACTGTCACCATTAGGTTCATTCAGTTTTTGAGTTGGTCTGTCTGGCTGGCCGGTTGGTTGACTTATTTACTTGTTATGTATGTATGTTGGTCGCACCAATCGAGGGCTGAAAATCTACTCCTTCTAAACCTATTAAAATCGACGTTGTAATTTATAAACATCTCTTGCTCTTTTTGACAAAAAATTGCACCGTTTCCTACAAAAATCAGAACAATATTTTCAAAAATCTACATTTGCAAAATAAGGTTTCGGATGTTATTCAACAGTTGGCGGAGCATTGATGAAAGTTCACTAAATTGTGAATTTTGATATCATATTGTGAATCATGTGCAATTGAAGATTTTTTCAATTTTGGTCAGAGATCACGCCATAAAAATCTTGCAGTGAAGCTAATTTTACCATCTCTACATTCTGAGTGAGCAATCATTTTATTTTCTACATTTGTATACTTTATGATTCATCAATAAGAAAGCAATCGATAATTTAAAGCCAACCAAGTGAAAAAAAGCTGGGAATTGGTCCAAAAGCCAAACTGAAATTATGACGCCAACATGGTTGGGAAAGGGGCAAATTTGTGAAATTTGGTTTTAAAAAAGCTGATATAGCAACTCTTGGGTCGGACGCAAAAAATTCCCTTGTCCATGACCTCCACCTTTTCGTGCAATGGAGAAGTTCGTACTTGATATGGAATCTCCAAAGACCAGGGACACTTCCATTACTATCGTGTCTTGCTCGAAGAGGAGATCCTAATCAAAAGAAGATCGTGTTGATGAGTCAATTTATGGTTTGTTTTTTGAAGCTTTCTTCTTCGGTCGCAATAAGCTGGAAACTATTTATGAATAAATGATTTTCCCCTAAAGGCTTACTCTTTATTTTCGGCCTCATTGTTTACTCCTAGCCATAGAATGACCACTCGAGTTGAAGGTGCAATCATCATCATCAGCCGTCGCTACAGCAGCAGCAGCAGCAGCAACAGCAGCAGCAGCAGCAACAGCAGCAGCAGCAGCAACAGCAGCAGCAGCAACCTTTTAACGTCTATCGCTGGACATAGATCTTCCCCAAGGTCCTCCAGACCCTTTGATCGTGCAGGTACCAGCCCCAATATTTCTTGCGCTGGTCCAAATCGTTACGTCATCTTATTTTTTTCACGGACACAATTTCGCATATGATCTTTCGGGATCAACATTGTGAATCACTGTATCCAGCAGTTCTCAGACAATGTTACAACATGGCGTGCCCAGGACCATTCGAGTTTTAAAAAAAAATGTTTCTATGATATCTCTGACTCTTGTTTTTTCTTTAAGATACAACATCCTCTTGTGGTATCTCTGACACCTGTTTTTTTCTCTCATACACAGTGCTGTCTTGTGGTCTCTCCACATGAAGGTGAGCATAATCCTTTAAAAACAACTAGATGATTATATTAAGATGAATGTTAAAAACTAATAAAATTAATAAAAACGGTGTTTCATCCTATACGAACGTGCCTCAATCTGTTTTTCATATGTCTATCTTGGTTGGTTCACATCTATCTACCTATCCTTATAATTAAATTGCATACGCACTATCAATTTAGATAATATACGCACACAGGCATTACGTGAACAAAAACTGTTATGAATAAAAAATTGTTATGAGTGCGTGTTACTTAGTAGTTATGTGCGTGTGTGTGTGTGTGTGTGTGTGTGTGTGCCCATGCATGTGTGTGTGAGAGAGAGAGAGAGAGAGTAGGTTTGTGTGTGCGCGCCCGCGTATTTCCTGAATGGACCACCCAATATGTAGCCTATAATTGCGAGACAAGAGCACCGTATGTAGAATGTTCTTATTTGAGCGATATAACAATTACAAGGACGCAGTGATGGAATGGAGTCTATCAACACTAATAGAGAGAGAAGAGACGAGGATACCAAGAGGCAGAGAGAAAGAGAGAGAGAGAAAGAGAGAGAAAGGGGGGAAAGAGAGAGAGAGAAGGTGTAGAAGGAGAGGAATCTGAACAGAGAGACGGATAGAGTGAGCGAGAGAGGGAGGGGGAGTAAGAAGACTAGAATATGAAGAGAAGGAGAGAGAGAGGGGGAGAGAGAAAGGAGTGGAATATGAAGAGAGAGACAGAGAGAGTGAGAGGAGAAAGAGGAGTGAAATGTGAAAATATATATTGAGAGAGATGGAGAGAGAAAGATGAGGGATAAAGAGGAGTATGAAAATAGAGAGAGAGAGAGAGAGAGAGAGAGAGAGAGAGAGAGAGAGAGAGAGAGAGAGAGAGAGAGAGAGAGATGCACCGAGAGAGAAGGGGGAGATCAAGGGGAGTGAAAAATGAAAACATATAGAGAGATTGGTAGAGAGGGAGAAAGACAGTAAGAGGAGTGAAACATAAAAAGATATATACATCGAGAAAGAGATGAGGAGAGAGAGAGAGAAAAGGGTGTGAAATATGAAAATAGAGAGTGTGCGTGTGTGTGTGGTGAGAAGAAGAATAGTGGCTTTAGCGAAACTTGCATAAAGATGAGAGAAAAAAAGAGAAAGAAAGAGAGTCAGAGAGAGAGAGAGAGAGAGAGAGAGAGAGGAGGGAAATTCTAAATTTTGGAATTATTCTTTTAATGAAATGTTATGCCAACAGATGCCTTGATTTAGATAAGACGGAACCGATGCAGTTAAAAGAATATTCATATGCGCGCGCACACGCTTGTACACACACACACACACACACACACACACACACACACACACACATATATATATATATATATATATATATATATAAATATATATATATATATATATATATATATATATATATTCATTCGTATACAAAAATGCATATTTTGATTTAGGCGTAGTAATACTGAGATTTGCATTTTAAAAACTTCCATCTTTCTTTCTTCAAATAAAATCAGAAAGCACTCGGAGAGTGCATACTTCTGCAAACGCAATTGTCAGGGGAATTAATTGTGAACGGATCCTCCCAAAACTTTAATCACTTCTCATATAGCCTGTTACCACTTCCTCCGCAAAATGTCATCAAAATTCATGCTTTTGCAGATATCGTGTGGACAGACATCAATTTTGGGCCATATTGTATGGTGTGGATATATAACTACGTCGGGAAGGAGATAATTGTGCATGGGACACCCAAATATTGACCCCCCCCTTTTTTGTCTCCAATTGTTAACCAGTCTACGAAATTTCATTGAAGTTAATCAAGAACTTTTGGATTATCACGTAGATTTATAGAAGTGCCCGCATTAATGTATGGAAAATGGAATAATATCTCTTTATCGAATGATCGTTCCTGAATCCACCTCAGATCTAACCACTTTTCCCTCTTATCAACCTTTCCTCAAAATTCCATCGTAATTTGTTGAGTGCTTTCGGAGATATCGTGGGGATAGACAGACCGAAAGACAGAACAATGCAAAGATACGTCTAGATATAAGTACCTCTACAATTTCGTTGGTGGAGATAATAACAGAATTGGAAAAACTTAACAAAAAACAAGTGATTATCTTGGGCCAAATTCTTTAGACTCATTCAAAACGTAAGAAAGAATGAATCAATAAATAAATCGGTTTAGTTAGTTACCCGATAGAAACCGTCTGGTAACCAACTTCTTTTGGCAGCATTTCGTTTTTGGAGGGATCAACTAAAAAATATGGATCAATGAATAAGTTACTTCCCACGCTTTTTGTTGGGCAGTGATCACTAAGAAAGTCTGAATTTTCAGAAAACGAGCATTAACACTGCCAGCCATAAACTAAAGGAACTCCCTTGAAAATCCATCTTGGAGAGAATTTTGGAGGAAAATTTTTTTTTCTCGACGTAATCAGGAGTAAATGCTTGAATTATACGCAATCTAGCTCCATTGATGCGACAGAGTAACTTAAAAACTGAAGAAACTTATGCCGATGTTGACAGTTTCTAATTTCAAAGTTCAGTGGAAATACTTAAATGAGATATTCACTGAGCTTGGTCTGGCACAGGGCTACAATCGTCGAGTGTCAAGAACTCATTACGAATCACCTGCAAGACTAGCTTACTATCTGAAACTCGTTGCCTAGCACCCCAAGTAGATTGAAGTGGACTGAAGATCTAGCTAGAGATTCGGAGGGATTTATTAGTAAAATTGCTGGAGGTGAACTACTATTCATAAAGTATTGGCATGAGAAGGGGGTCCTTGATTGGGAGCCTCAGAGCGCTTCCAAATAGGCCTCTACTCCCCTCAGTTACCCCTCCAGCTTAATCTACCAGGTGAAGGGCTACTAATGTGAGTAACACAATGAGGATCAGAATCGCTTGTAGTACCTCACAAAACGAACTTGCAAACCATCTTTCTGTAACAGATACCATTTATTATTTAGTTCTGATAACTATAGAACAGGGTTGGGAAAATATTGGGATACTATCTTTATTTTCTATGTTTTAATGATCTTGGTATCTTTTTTATAGATTAAAAGATGTTGTGATTGAAATAAATTCAGTTCTTGGATTACTGATTGGCATCTTTAGTTGAACACAAATGTTGTTCTAGTTTGCGTTATTCATTGATTTGAAGCAAAATGTAAATTGGTAAATATGGATGCTTCCTATATTCCGAGGCATTTTATGTATTCATCAGACCTGTTGCCCATTCTTCCATACACAAGCCGGCCTACAGGGGGGTAAAAAGGTTTGTAAATTTTTGGCAACTTGATTAAAGAATAAGTGCCAGCTGCGAATCGGATTTACGGCTTTCCATACCAGAGGGTGGCTCAATTAATTCGGGACAGTTTTATCACTAAATTACTGGAATTTAGTGGCAAGCGTCAATCCAAATCGAACCCTTAAACTCACTCTCCGTTCGTGATCTCTTCTGCATCATTTTTGTTATTAATTCGTGGCTTAATTCTATTTCTTTTTATCTTTATTAGATGAAGAATCATAAATCATTATTATTAATTGTTGCTACAATTTACCATCATCTTAATTGGTGTTGTTTTACATCGCTATTCAGCTTGGGCTGGGTTCCTCTCTGCAGTGGGTGAATAGATCAACAGAGCGAATTTGAATAAAGAATAAGTTCCAGGTGAGAATCGAACTCAGGACCCTCTATGACTGGCGTTAAGCAATTTAAAGAGACCAGTGTGAAATTTAATGTCATGCAACTAGTATGAATCCTATTGCTGCCGTAACGAAAACCACTTGAAATAGCGAAATAGTTATTTTGTTGCTCTGAGTTAATGTGTAAAACCTTGACAACCAGATTAAATGCTGTCGCAACATTAATTACACTGACATATGGTCAACAGGTTTATTGACAGAGAACCGAAGATAAAACTGAAAAAGAAAATAATACATATATGTGCAAAAGAGATTACATAAATATAAGAGGTAATAAAAACCTACACAAGACAATATTATAAATGCGAACACAAGGCAATCTAATAAACATATAAACAAGGGAATTATATAATTGACTACACAGATATTGGCTGAAGCAAAAAGGTCATTTATGCATTTATGGGCTTGAATTAGTAGTTTTTGTCAAGTCAGAAAATAAATTTTGCTGGCTCATTTGCCGCAAAACTTACTTTTTCTAACTTTGTGGAAGAAAGTCAAAGCTGTAAGAGGAAAAAATAGAAATGGAAAACAGCAACCATGGGCATTGGCTGCGACTTGGGGGTGGGGCAAAAGAATATATTTTTTAGGGGTGTGCAAATGGATACATTTTGAATGCAACATGGTTGCAACCCCGTTACACAATAGGTATTTCATCTGTGGAGACGTTGCTGTACTCGTAGCCATTTGCAGTGTGAGAAAACGCAACCCACTGCATGATCCAAATGTCAGATTCTGCACTTGACTGTTGACGGAAATGCAGGACCTAGCTTGGGGGCGAGACCATGGAGAGAGCATCAGCAAATGAGGATACAGTCTTCTTAAATAGGAACATCGTTGGGGTTACATGAAACAGTTGAACTCCTCCATTATCCTTTATTGACTATGAGGTTCCTACTTTTTATCCTCCAACCTGATCCAGAGGGTGGGGTGAGGCAAGTGCCTAATTTGACCCCACCCGTCCCTAAATCAGCAATTTCAAAATCCATTTGGTGGACAAGAAACCATCGTCACTAAAGTGTTTTTTCAGGGGGTGGGGCGTAGTCGATGATTCCTGTAAGGAAAGGGTTATCAAAAATCAAATTGAATCAAGTATGATTTCATTGTTTGAGTTCTGCGCCATGGAAAGATTCTCTTCCCAAAATTATCATTGAAGTTCATCCACATCAAGAAAATTGAGATAACCATGTTTATCCACCTAAGAAGGATACCGATCTCCGTACTACGCACAATAATGCAAGCAAAAGCCCACCTTCCCCTGAACCTTTTGACTGTTTTTGCTGCAAACGACAAGAAATGAATGTCATCTACGTACAGTGGCCAGTTGTTGAGTAATCGCAGTACATACACACAGAAAAAGAGATTTCTCGAATTGTACTTAGGAATAAAGACTATTATTATAAAGCACATTTTTTTCTTCTGTATATTTGTAGGATTTTTTTCTAATGTAAGTGAAGTTACACTGATTTCTAGATAGCTATCATAAGCACTAACTTATTAACTGGTTTTAATTTCAAAAGTAGGGTACAAAATCCATAGGGAGGCAGGGGACAGGGGAACAGGGTTGGGGGTGCCCTCCCAAGATCGAGCAAAACAGAGAGAGAAAATTCGAACAATTGATATTTTTGCTGCAGAGAAAAGCAAAGAACAATATTTCTTTCAGATCAGTGCTAATTGTGTATCGTTGATTGATCGAAATACTTTTTTTTTAATTGGAAATTAATACTTGTGTTTTTAAGATGTGTAAAATTTCAGACAATTCGAGCCCGCTACCCTGCTTGAGTAAAGAGTTCCCATACACTCATGTGTCTGCAGGAGCAATTAAAAATTCTCCCAAAATAAAATTGCTCTTATAGAAAATACGGTCAATGATATTTTTGCTGCTAAGAAAGACAGGAAACAATATTTCTTTTCGAGTTTCATGCCGTGCAATTTATATCAAGTGTGAAGTGTCGATTAATAAAAAGACTTTTTATTGGGAATTAGTTCAGCTGAGCATCACAAAGCAAGACTTCAAAAACTCGATAATATTAGAAAACTGTGCTATTTTTAAGAATTAAATAATTATCAAATTCTGTAAGAGTTTTCATTTATCGATAAGTAAAATGCTGTTCTTTCTGAAAATCAGTGTTTCAGAAGCCTGTACTTAACATTATCTTTGTTAATTAAATGAAAATCTCATTAAAAAAAGAAAGTCATTAAAACATTTCCAGCATATGTATTTTTTTGTAAAACCAAAATGTAGGTGATTGTTTGGAGGCGGTACGAAGATATTTTACTGAGATTTCATAAGAAAGAGCGGTTATAAGTTTTTTAACATTAGAGTAATATTAGATTATAGGCTATTCACGTAACTTCGTTGACCCGACCCTGGAGGATCTGAAAGCAGGCCTAACCTATACTACACCAGAAACCTTGGAATTTCGCGACACCCTCGGCCCTGAGGTTGCCAAGTTTGTGATGCTCAACTGTACTTGTGTTTTCATTCTGTGTAGAATTACGGGCATATCAAGCTCTCTGCTTCCAACCCTAACCAAAGAGTTCCCATACGCCCATGACTAAATCATTAGCGTGGAAAAAGGATTAGGAACTTTGAGTTGTCTAAACAAATTGTTTACTTTATCTAATGCAGATGGCTAACTTCCTTCCAGCTTGATTCTCGTATACGAATTGTCACATTAAGATGGAGTGAAAGACGAGGGCTCCCTTGTCTGTATCGCAATGAAAGAAAGACAAATAGCATGTTTTATCGACTGAAAAACAGAAAAACCGCTACGGCGTCAATTTACAATAAGGACGTATAATAAGGCATGGCCCGTCAGAATACAGAGAAACCTTGGTTATCCGAAAATCAATCATTCGAATTTCGGGTTATCTGGACAAGATTTCACGATTCCGTAATGATGTTCATTATGGCTGCTTTTTCATGATATGATCAATCATCCGATATCGTATTACGTCGTCCATTCTAAAGTGATGTTTGGACTTTATCGTCAACATTAGCATCAACTGGTCTATCTGATTGCAAACAATCTTCTAGTGAGGAATCTTCTGCAAAAAAACTTTCCCTACAACTTTTGATTCGTTCATTTATTCACTTTTGAGTGGCGTTTTTACCATTCTTGAAAAAGAAGGATTAAATACCGAAGACGTTCCATAAGTTTTTCCCATTTCCAATGTTAAAATCAATAAACAAAAGTATACCAATTTGACAAAACAATGGCACAAAAGAACCAAATTTGATTTTTTATGTAAAGTTATTTAAAACTAAACGCTCCCAATGCCATCAACCGACGAAATCAAAACAAAACTTTTCTCCAACCCTATATTACAAGTGTTAATAAGGAACAACGGATACAATTGGGAAGCTTTTATTTATCATCTTATTTAGGGACACCTCGTTGAAGTGTGGTTAGCGAGCCATTCTCAGACACTACTGTAATAAGTTCGGTCCTCACCGAGCTTTCCAGGCGTGCTCTGGTTTTCAAAGCTTAGAAGTTACCCCAGTTCTCTCGTCTTTTGTTTATAGAAGAAACAGCAACGGAATTCAACCTCGAATCTTGAATTCTGGTAAGCAAGTCACTATAGATATGTTGCGTGCTATTGGGATCAGCTGTAGGTATCTAACCGAGTGCCAAGTTGTATAAGGGTACGATATCCCGTAGTGGGAGGTTCGGTTAAAGGGTAGCAATGGCGTTGGGGATTGTCGATGGTAGGAAAGATGAGTAAATAAACCTCATGAGGTAAACATATACAGTCTATGACTGGCTACGTAAACAGTTCAGGGGTTCGTTTAGCTGGTGCGTGCACACGTGCAGATATACATGTGAACATGTACGGGGTTATATGCATATATTCTGCATCACAAATACAAACATATGTATGATGAAAGAAGTGGGGAATAAACATGCATAATTTAAAAATTCGAGTATGCACATCCTTTTTGCATCTATATAAACAATGAATAGTTATACCTTATTTTCCCTTACACACACGTTATATATATATATATATATATATATATATATATATATATATATATATATATATATATATATATATATATATATGTTAAGAAAGGGACATATTTTGCCCGACAGAATGAATTGTAGAATTATAGAAACTTATTTGAGACGATATCCCGTCATCACACAGCTAATACAACATTCGATTTAGACAACTTAAATAGAATAAACAATAGAAGAAAATTGGGTTGCAGTGGGAATAAACCGGAAATAAACGAGATGAGCAGTTGTTTAGGCCTTTGCATTACAGGCGGCTGTTTAGCTCAATGCTAAGAGCAACGGTACACGTCATTACACTGGAGATGATTTCAAATATATTTCTACATGATATAACACTATTCAAGTCACACACACACACACGCACGCATACACACACAGACATATATATATATATATATATATATATATATATATATATATATATATATATATATATATATATATATATATATGTTTATAGTCATGTAAGCTTTTCGTGATGCTGAGGAAGAAAAAACCACGACCATGTGTTACGCAAGTCACTTTAAATCCGATCAGTGTTATTTCAACGTGTTATATTATAACAATTTTATTATTCAATTTTAGCGTCTTGGAGCATTTAACTTCGTTCTATTTGTATTTGTAATTTTATTCTTTATTATGGAGGCCAGCTGCAGTTTTGCCATGGCCCTGTTTCGGGAGTATATCTCTAACTGCTGCACAACTATACCAAGCGATCACTGAGTGGCTTAGAGATTCAGGCAAATTTTGGGTCCAGAACTATTTTCATATCAATCAACATAATGTAAAAAAAAAGATTTTCTCGCTCCTATAAATAACCTAGATCCAAATTAAGCCTTTTGTATCTCAATCCAGGAATCAAATATTTTCTCAAGAATCTGTTTGGACACACTGTCGCCAAAACATATACATCCTCGTGCCAAAAATGGATCTGGCAGATGTAATTGATTTTTCTTTTACCTTTAACTTGAAAATTGAGTCACCAATGTTGTTATGAATATGCATGAAAGATTAGGATGAGGCGTAGTAGAAATATTTAGTCGAAATACGCACATAATACGGCCAACTGTAACAACATTCGATTGTTCTGGTGGTGGGAAACAATCCCCAACGTAGAATATCCCAGAATTTTATAACATTCAAGTCCATCCCCTCCACTGTCAACGGTGGGATCCTTTTGAAATATCGCCCATACCAAAGTACTTTTCCTACCATGTTTGACAGCCGAAGACAGGCAATTAGGATGAAATGTTTCACCGGATCTCACAGAAAACCTTTCAGGAGCTTTGTTGACCAAGTCCTGCTTTCAGCACTCAAGATCAATCGGGGAAACTGGTTTTTCTTCTTGTCTTTGTAACAGTGGACACGGTGATGCCAGTCTTTGACATTTTCGGACTGGGGATGTTGGTATAACTTTTCGATTAAAAAACACAGTTTAATCTTCAAGTCACCGTCCACCCAAACAAATATTCCCAATACTTTCCCGCTTTGAGAACACATATTTTTCAGCATCCCACCATAGATGCCGTCAAAAATTATAAATTGAAAATTAAAGTTTAATATTTTTTTTCTATAACTCAAAATGTAATTATACTAAGAGAGTGGGGCCCCCTTAGGACGATTAGATATTCTTACTGCAGCCAAGCTAAAGCCAGACGTTTCGCTCTCACCTACTGGAGCGTGACCAACCGAGTGGGGGACCCTGACGACTGGGCATGATCTCAAAATACTTCGCCCTGGATGGAGGGAGCGTTCGTTTAGCTGTAGAGACAGAACTGAGATCAATTAAAAGACAATTATATAAAAGTATCTAAAAGTACATGATTAATATAACCATAATGTGAAGGACGAACCTGATGTGGTTTGTATTCTTTGCCCCTAACCGGCCCGTGTCTTCCAACGCCTCGTTGATTTTTGGCACCCCCAAGAGTCTTCCAGTGACCCGAGGGCTGGTAGCGCCCTGTTCTGGAAGCACTGACCTAAACAGATGATTGTTTTGAAAGTTTTAAATTTCCTCGCTAATTAGGCGTGAGTTTACTTTCTGTTCCATAGAAATTGTCTTCAGATGCATTCGTCATCTCCTAATGTGATGGAACGTTTTTTTCCCGAACGTTGATAAAAAACGTCACTAAAACCGTCAAAATGGATTTCTTCAGTTTTTAAGCAGATCTGGCTGGCTATGTATATATGCATCAAGCGCACAGGCCACACCAATAGAGCTTGAGGGCTAAAAAATTAGAAATTTACTCCTTATTTTTATACTTACAATTTAACAAAAGAAAAATTTTTTTTCAAAATCTCCCTTAAATAGTTTTTTTGTGGTGGGTTTCATTTGCCATGTAAGTTTATGCTGAACTTGTCCTTAGTTTGTGCCTGCTTGTTTTTCTGAAAATTCTGACTTTTTAGTTTAATTTTTAATGTTATCCTTCAAATCTTTGGTCAATTCTCTTCAAATCAGAGAGAAGGGTATTTTCTCCGTTCAGAGCAACTCCAGAATGGCTCATTTGAGCCGTTACAAAGGTGCGTCTTAGGAAGGGGTCGGAATCTGTGGTGTGTGTAGCAGCCTATCCTATGAAATAGTTTTCTGTCCGTTGTACGAAACTACACCTTCGATGTATTCCGGTTACTTCTCCTCACCGTTACTTATTCAGATATTTTATTTCTGAATGTAGATAATTCTTAGTTCTGTATCTATTTTTCATTAAATTTCTGAGAACTGTTGCACTGCCTTGTGAGCTGACTAATAAATCTGGCAAATGATAACTTTGTGCAACGACCAGTTGTCGAGTAATCGTGCCGTACACCCTCCCTAAAAGCACAGATTTCTATGGTAGGTCGATGCCAACGGTCTGCTATGCAATTCTTAAGAGCCATGACAGCAAGAAACTTGATACGTCTTAATAAATCATTTCTTGATGGAATACAAAATGATACTCTACTCAATTTTAGAAACTATGAATAATTAAATAATGGCTGAATATATAGATAATTCACTGGCAGCATTTCTCTCAACAATTGCCGACACAGACTGACTGATTGACTGGCTGGCAAAACGAACTGTTTAGCTCCATTTTGGCACATTTAGTCTCTATAAGAGACTGATTGACATACTATTATCTTTGAATACGGACTTTTAAAAGAAGGAGCTGTTAAATGAGATCGAATGAGGGCATGTATGGTCTGACTTCCAGTTTTGTTTTAATATTTAATACAGTTTAGTTCATTTCTTTGCATGGTTATATATATATATATATATATATATATATATATATATATATATATATATATATATATATATATATATATATATATATATATATATATATATATACCGTTGTACTACAATGGTGGGCAGATGTATCTTGCATGTCAATTCACAAGTGCTGTGAGTTTCATTCCCACTGAGAGTATCACTTTTGTAGCCTTGTTCTGAACTAAATTGAGTAAATCACTAAAACGTTGGCTCTTGTTGTAGAACGATAGTAAGCCAAGTGCTCAAAACTCAGTAGGTGCTCCAATCTTGAGCCCATATACAGGGTTGAGCCAAGCTTAATTCGTATCTATTTTGACTCCTGCCATATTGCGATTGTTAGCAAGCTCGTCTGGCAAACTAATTCACTAGTGTAATAAGTTAGATACTAACTGTTTAAACTTACTATCTCAATCATTCGCCTAAATTTTTTTTTCTTACACTTAGGATTCTTTTTCGATCTGTTGAATCTCCAAGTACATTACTCGAATCTTTGTATATACAGTAAATGCAAAAAGTAACCGATACAATACAGAACATCCTTATACGGCTCCAAAATTGACAGAATTTAGACCAAAGAATTCTGATTCTCGTCCACAACCTTTTAATGTTCAATCTAGTTTAAATATTTTTTTAAAAAAGTGCTTTAAATCTTTGCTTCAAATTCTGTTTATTTTTAAGATGTATAAGGATGTTGAAATGAATTTTTTGCAATGTATCGGATACATTTTGCTCTCACTGCATGTATTAATCTATCTGCCGATCGCTCAAGCTATTTGGTCTGCCCCCTCTTTCTTTCTTTCTAAACCTTAAATGACATGTTTTTTGCACTTAGATTACTTCTCCAATTCCCAGAAAACATAACCGAAAAACGAACTCATTTGGAGACAATCCCTGAAAAGTCTGACGGAAACTGAACCAACGAGCGATAAGATTCAAAGTAAATTGTTTTGAAAATGAAGACTTTTTGAAAAATTCCTGCGATTAAAAAATGTGAGAAATTACTAGGGCAAAGAGAACAAGAAGGGAAAGGTTTCAGCTGAGAGAAATGTGTATAAAACAGGAAAAAAAAAATAGAGGAAAAACGGGGAAAGATAGTTAGGGACTAAAAGGGCAGGAAGGAATGACGTCATTAAATGCGGGTGGGAGATTTTTCAAGGAAAAACTTTTTTAAAAGTTGCAAGGAGGAGGGTTGCCAGATGTCTTTTGCTGCACAAGACCAACTTTTTATGGTTTGGGGACCAAATTAAGTAACTCCAGTACCAAAGTAATCAAATAACTTAAAATTCATCATTAGACCAAATTTCTATGGCCTTGAGACCAAATTCAGTCGCTTAAGTACCAAAATAACTTAAAATCCACCATCAGACCAAATTCGTACAGTCTTGGGACCATAATAAGTAGCTTCAGTACCAAAATAATTAAATAATTTGAGATCCATCACTAGACCAATTTTGTTTTTGGTTTTGGAACTAAATTAAGTAGTTTCAGTACAAAAATAATCAAATGACTTAAAATCCATCATCAGATTAAGCGTGCAGGAAAAATGGATTAAAATACATTTTTTTTGTCTGTTGTTCCTGTATTTGTATGTCGTTTAATATAAATTGTTATTAAGGGATCGTTGATTTATCAAATTTCCATTTAGTTTCAAGGGGGTGTGATTGAAGCTTAGGGCGCCTACTGCAATGGTTTTCAAAAAAGTCTCGCCGGCCATAGCCTATGCGTTCGATTCTCACTGGGTACCCTTGTCCTTTGTCATCGAGACAGACTAACACTGCTTGATAAATATATACTCGAGTGTCTGTCGTATTGAGATATTTAGTCAGCCAATCTTACGAGCAGCTACCAGTTAACACGATTGATATATTAAGCTTGTACCAGGCAGAACCAAGTTTAATAAATCCGTGTCGATCTACCATCATTAAGGTAAGGAGAGGGAGAGAAAGAAAGAGAAATGGAAAGAAAAGAGAGGAAAAGTGAGGAGAAAGCCTGAAAAAGAGAGGGATAAAAACAAGGATAGACGAATTCAGAGGTTGAACTGGAGAAGTCTTTTTTTTTTCCCCCCTGAGCAAATCCTTTCAGCCTCTTTTCACATTAAAGTGTTTATAAGAAGGGACTTATTTTTGCCGCGGAAGATCAATATAGGGCAAGGCACATGGTCGCCCTAGATTTTGAGATGTGGAGATTGCACAGATTAGATGCTCTTTGGTAGGAGCTATTTGCATGAAACTTGCAGTGAGTCCTGAATATAACTAAAAAATATGGATGTGCTTTAATTGCAGACCGAGTTTTAATTGAAAATTCCCGGTCAGGAGAGAGACTAGGGAATGTAGTTCGTCTAAACATCTTCCACGAGAGTAACGGTGGAAAAGGGCCAATATTTGAACATTACAACGACAAAGCAGGGATTGGAGGGTAGAAAGACAATCTCATCAGCCACTAATTAACTCATTCGCTTCTGTACTGTATCGAGTGTGGGATGTGTCTGTTGAGTGGAGCCTGTTCAGATTTATGCGCAGTGACATATCGATCCTATGCTGGATTATGATTTTAGGCCCCTGGTTGATTGGTATAGTTGGCCCCCTCCCCCCAAGTAATAATTAAAGAAAAATGATCAAAGGAAAAGAAAAAAAATATTTTTACACAGCTATCAACAAGTGATATTCAAAAATTTGCTTCGCGTAATATCTTGGTGACAGATTTCGCCAGAACATCATAAAGTTCTCGTTTACAGTTGTCGTAAGAAACGATCTGTTATAGTCGTTCTCAGAGGTCACAAGTCGTCATACGATATATATTTCTAAAGTGTAGTTCTTTCCTTTTCATATTAATCGTGCAATGTTTATCACATACATATATTATATTATATTATAAAACATTTTTTTTAGATTCAGATATCTACGTAATCAGAATTATATCAATCTTTTTTACCAGAAAATAGGAACATTTCGTTAATTAGGTAGTTTCGTAAATTCAGTGTTACGCACACTCTCACTCACACACACACACACACACATACATATATATATATATAAATATATATATATATATATATATATATATATATATATATATATATATATATATATATGTATATATATATATACTGATTCATTGAACCCTTTATCAAATAACATTTAGTGTATTCATAATTTGATTCAGGATTCATAGATGAGATGATTTTTCACTGAATTCCATGAGGCACCTGAGCTGGCAGAGGCCCCTGGGCTCCATCCCCTAAAGCTCACACCTCAATCGCTAAAAAAGTCCTGCCATTCAATGTGTGTCTTTAGCAACATGAACGGAAAGAAGTATAGAGAAGATTTAAGGAGAGAGATAGAGAGAGAAGGGGGCGGAGTATATGATAGGGAAGGAAAGTAAGGGGGATAGAAAGGAGGGTGAGGAGAAAAAGAGGAAGGGTGAAAGAGAGAGGAGGGAGAGAGAGCAGTGGACGTGTAGAAAAGAGGGAGATAGAAGGTGAGATAGAGAGAGTGATAAATCATGACGTGATAAGAGAGAAAGAAGGGCAGCAACAGAGGAGGAAGAAAAATGAGGGCGGAATGAAATGAAGTGAAGGAATTTGGGTTTTCAAAGTAATGACTTTGATCCTCACTGGGTGTCTAACCACTGTGTTCAGGTACGAAAATAAGCTAAGATGCAATCTATATAGAGCGTCGAATCGGTGACCTAGCTTAATTGCCATACTTGATAAATTTTTGTGAGGAAAAAAATTTCATTTCCCTCTGATTACATAGGCACTTTATTGGAGAGAAAATTATTGTTTTTTATCCTTGTTTTGATTAAGTAAACTTTTGATCAAATTAAACAATGTATCTATTTACAGCAGAAACTTCTTGAAATTTTGTCAATTGGGCAATCTCACCGATTCATCGTAACATATATATACTGTAAATACTGAAGTAGAATGTTCTCGATATTTACTGAGTTAAGCTTAGTTTGACACAACTTCACTGTAATGGGGCACCCATTGAGTATAGTAGTCATCGTCAGCATCTCAAGCAAATAATCAATCACTAAACCAGTTGTGAAGCTAGGGATTTCATGGAATTACTGAAATCGCTGTTCTGTTAAAAAAGTAGGAATTACACGAAATCACTAGTTTCACAATCTTACTGTAACAAATCCATCTTTTTGTAAGCATAAAGAAGGGACAAAGGAAAAAGTAATTCTGACCCCATCGACATATACCCGCCACAGAACTGCATCATAACTATCTTTTTCATGCACATTATTATTGGGCTCGTGGATTGAGAAGTCTCATGTTATGCCGACATCTGCAGGAACCTGATAACTAGCCTCCAAGACCCGACCAACTCCCTTGTTTCTGACTCCAGCCAAAGCACTGCATTTTCCATACGAAATCCTCGATTTTTTCCCTACTTATATATTTATTCACTTATTCATTTATTTACCAGTTTTTTTTTTGTTTTTTTTTCTTTTAATTTTCTTTTCTGTTTACTTTGTTATATTTATTTTTGCGGTTTTGGTTCCCCTGGGAGTCAGCCTCTGTGATCGACAGTCCGTATTATTCCGTAGAGGCCCGTTCGAATTTCTTGCGCAAGTCAAACCCGGAGCCGACAGGACGTCAGAGTTCATTCTGACACAAGAAAATACCCTGTTGTTTTTCGCTAAAAAATAAGGGGAAAGAAAGAAAGAAAGAAAAACAAAACAAAACAAAACAAATAAATCAAAAACACCCTCTTGAATGTGAATGACGGTGTGTAATTGAATGGTTATCTCGAAGGAGACGACGGTTAATTTGGTGGCCACCATTTGTCAAAGATCACTACACCATAACGAATAAAGTAATGTTATCATTTTAGATGTTTTTTCATATTTTTCGAATTTGAGAGTCACTATCAAATTCATAAAATCAAATAAAGACACACAAACAGGCAACACTCGACTCTCAAACTGGAAAGATTAAAAAAATCATTTAAATTGGCAACACTTGACTCCAAAGAATAAAAAAAAAATCTAAATTGGCAATACTGGAATAGGGTCGTGTTGAGAAGTTTCGGTATCACAAGAGCGTTCTTACATCTTTCCACCTCTTTTGCATAGGACTACTCGAGTCATCATCTTTCATCATCAGCCTTTTAATGTTTGTCTTCGGACATAAACCTTCCCAAAGATTAGGCAGACCTTTCAACCGTGGGCGCCGTGGCCTCAATATCTCCTGAATTAGATTTTCACGCCCTCTTACTTTTTGCCGATTACAATTTCGCATATGATCTCTAGTGATACATGTTGTATGTCGTGATGTCTAGCAGTTGTATGGCATGGTCATTTGAGTTTTTCTATGGATTTATATCTCTGACTCCTGTTATTCCCAAAATACTGTGATATATACATATATCATTTTACAAATTACTGGCTTTACGAATGTTAAAACAAATTTAAAACCTAAATTTTGTCCAGTTTGGACATAGCACGAAGTTGTTTACGAGTGAATAGCATTGTCACAAGTTTGTATGCAAACATCAGATCTATGTGATGAACATCTGAATCACATAACAGCTAAATTAGAAATGATATACAAAAATCTAATCTAAGAAAACTCTTAACTGAAGGATCAAATTATTGGGAACCAAAATGTACAAATTATGATTAATGTAATACATAGATAAATTCGTAAAGGTTTAGATTATTGCATTCTATCAATGGTAAATATATCTAAAATCATCATCATCATCATCATCATCATCATCATCATCATCATCATCAGTCTTTTAGTGTCCGTCGTTGGACATAGACTTTCCCCAGGATTTGCCACACTTCTCTGTCATGGGCGTCACGGAGCCAGTACTTCCTGAACTTGTCTACCTCGTCTCTCCATCTAACATTTTGCCGGCCTCGGTTGCGCATGTGGTCTCGGGGAATCCATGTTGTGAATCGGGATGTCCATCGATTGTTTGCCATTCTTGCAACATGGCCAGCCCACCGCCATTTTAGATTTTTTATGGATTTTATGATGCCTCTAACTCTTGTCTTTTCTCGGATGTACTGTGCTGTTTTGTGGTCTCTCCATGTGAGGCCCAGAAATGCATTAAATGTACAGAAAAGATTATGGAGACAGTAGAAAAAAAAAGGATTCAATACATAGAGAAACAAAAACATTTACATAAAACTAATCGAATACTTAGTAATCCCAAAACACTAGAATACCTGGAAGAATCAAAAAAGAACTTGGTGATTGTTCCCATTGATAAAGCCACAAATGATGTTGCGTTCATCTGCAACAAATACTACATCCAACGAATACTAATAGAAGTAAGAATTATTGGGGTTCCAAACGTCAACATGGACAACGAATAAAAACATACCCAGATGAAGTTATACGTAAAAACATTGAAGTATGCAGAATTTTAACACTAAAGATAGACGAAAAATCAAACCCATTATCAATCATATACTGGATATCTGAACTCCAAAAAACTCCAAACAACGCCTGATTTACCATAGCCTCAAGAACGTGTGGTACCAAACTCTGAGTAGAGCAATTTGGAAAATCTCCAAGTTAATATACAATCAAATAGATAGATTCCACAAAAAAAAGTAAATTCTGCGGGAATCTAAATATTTTCTGGGTACAAAAATAATTCCATACCCGACCTGAAAAAAGTTGACAACTACATCTATAAAGGACAACGAATTTCTATGAAATCCTCGAAAGAAGAAGAAATAAGGTTAAAAACACTCTATGATGGCTAGCATTCAGTGGAGCAAGCTCAACCTTCAAGAACAAGAAAATCCCATTAGCATTAAAAAAAAAAGGGTATAAAACCAATGCATCCCCCCGATAGTCCCCTATAGAAGTGAAACATGGAACTTAACCAAAAGATTGTCCTTCAAACTGAGAACCATGCAACGTGCACTGACAGGAATCATATTCAACATCACATAGAGAAATCACAAAATAAGACAATATATTAGAGAGAAAAAAACACAAAACATTAGTCAGGGATATCATAGAATCCATTGAAAAACTCAAATGGTAATGGGCTGGTCATGTTTCACAAATGTCAGACAACCGATGGACATCACGACCCACAGCGTGGATCATCAGAAGTCGTATGAGAAACTGTAGCTGACATAATTCAAAATGGTGTAACGTACTAGACAGGTTCAGAAATTATTGGCCTCGCCCATGATAGAGAGGTCTAGCGAAGAATTCTGGAGAGTGTATATGCCAAACGATGGACTTGAAAAGGTCAATGATGGTGACCAGTCAAGAGGTCAAACGAACCATTAAAACTGATGCCACTAACAATCAAGGATAAAATTACACGCATCCGATAAGACTGAGAGGAAAACAATTCTTCTGGCAAACCCCAAATTCTTTCAACAAGAAAGGTTAAAAAAAAAATTCACAGAAAAATAATGAAGAGAAAAGAATGAGGCCTACAGAGTTGAACGTATGAGGTAAGAAGAATATATATATTCTATATTTAATTCGAAACTCAACATAAAATGCTAGATTTTTTCAATGCATATTAATTTACAAACAGATGTAACGTACAATGATAAGTTAATTCAGACAATTCATTACAATTTTAATTTTAATGTATAAATACAAACAAAGACGGTAAATTTACTTCAAATATAACTTGACTTTATGTGTGAGACGTATTTATCTAATACGTATAAGATAATTTCTCTGGAACCATAACCACACAAATAGAATAGCACCAGAAAAAGATTTATTAAGTCAAAACAAATTACTTCTATGAAATAGTTATATTCATGGAGATAGAAATTCAAAATTAGAATGTTATTAAGTAGATATTGAGACAGATGATAATCTCAATTCAAATCTAATCTGAGTGTATCTGTATTGATGAATATGACGGGAAGTGCCATAACAAGAAACTTGTCCCGTTTTTTAAAATTCCCGAAACAGGGCAAGTGTAAAACAGCCGACGAACCCCATAATAAAGAATGGAATTACAAATACAAATAAACAAAATTACATGCAACAAGGACCTAAACATTTACAATATTCTGTTATAAGACAACACGTTGGAATTAAAAGTGACTTGTGTAACATACGGTCGCGGATACTTTGTTACTAAAGAATTGTTCTTTTTCAGCATGACAACATGAAAAGTTAGCATGACTATACACACACACACACACACACATATATATGATCATTAAGGAATGGATATATGATCCGAAAGAATTATTATAAATTACGTTATATCATAATGAATCTCTCATCCCGTTATTACACGATGAATGTATCAATAGAATAAACGATCTAAGAAAATAGGGCTGCTGCAGGGATCGAACCTGCAATCAATAGAGTAGACGTTTCAAAGGCGCAGTGCTATTACCATAGAGCTAAGCAGCCTCCAATAAATACATATCGATTATCTTTGATTCTTTATTTTAAATTATTTACCTTTCACTATTCCTTTGTATGTTTTTTGGCAATCTTTTTTCTGTTCACATACAGACACATACATGTATACATGCATACATACGTACATAGACTCTCTCTCTCTCTCTCTCACACACACACACACACACACACACACACACACACATATATATATATATATATATATATATATATATATATATATATATATATATATATATATATATATATATATATAAGGGGTATAACAAGGCAGCAATCCTTCATCCAAACATACATAATTAAAACTAAGTGACAAAATTTGTCTATTCAACTTTTTCGTTAATTTTTCTCGTTTTCCATGAGCGCAGGTGACCTCGTCAGCACGTTGCATTGGTTTCACTTACACATTTGGAAAAAAAACATTCAAACAGATTTAGTTATGATTACTCAAGTTGAAAAAAAAAAACAACATTCAAAATATAGAATTATGAAAAGTAATATTATTTCAAATTTAGATAATCAGCAGAAAATGAAGGGCATTGAACTTCTCTTGGCAGAGGCGTACGGGAACGCTTTGGTTAAGGGGCGGGGGGGGGGGGTCAGAGCTTGTTTTGCTCAAAATTTCACTCAGATTGAAAACACGAGTTCTTGTTTCCACAAAAAAATCTTTTTCCCAATCGACGATATTCACAAAGCACTTATCACAAAAAATGCATTTCGAAAGAATTACTGTTGTCTGTCTTTCTTGGCTACAAAAGTATCTTTTGCCTAAATTTTACCATTTTGCCCGAACCCTTTTAGAGAGTATGTGGGGGGGGGGCAGCTGGGTCTTACGCCTAAGCTCTTTGGGGACAGGTACTGTGATGGATTACAGGGCATGAAACGCTAAAAATATCGTCTCACTCTCACAATGTTTCGTAGTTGCCTGTGGATAAAACAAAGAGCAAAGAATTTCCAATGACATAATTTTTTCCAAGATAAGTCATGAACAATACGAATGTTTCTTCAACTATTTCAGTGTCATTCACCCTTAAATCTTCATTCTGAAATCTCATTCACCCATGACTAAATTTCCTTCTGTTTTTAAAAAAATCATTTTCCTCTCATTTTCCTTTGTATAGTAATTTCATACATAATTCATTCTGTATCCTGAGCAAAAAGAATAAGTTAACTCATCCCTTGAATGTTCTATTTTATTCATGCTTTTTCGACATCGGAAATGTATGTGAAGAAAATTACAAATAACAAAAACCAATGTATAAATGAATTAGTTTTCTTATAAGGACCGTTAACTCCGATATACCTGGTTCTTTCTTCTTATACAGACCATACAATTCTCGAAAACGTTATATATTTCCTGTAATTAATTTCACCAGAACCAGCATAACAATTTTCATTCTAATCGCCTCGTCAGTTTGAAAGTTCAATATTTTTTGCCTGTTGACAAATGGTTATTTACATATCAAATATAAACAAAGTATAGGGCCCATAGTAATTCACTATTTTTCAATTTCTGGGATTTTATCAACATTATAGACAAATTTCAGCAAAAATCAGTCAATTTCTGAGAAGTTCCAGTAGTGAACCAAAACGTTTTTGACTATGAAATGTAAACAAACAATCAGACCGGCCATAACTCACCATCCCTAACGCAGAATCCATCCACAAGCCTATTAATGAAATGTCTTTGAAATATTCTGCGGAATAACGAGTTGTTCTATTAGTCGACGACGACCACCATTACAGACACAAAGTGGATGATCGTCCCCGATGGGAAAAAGGCTGCCCTGGGAATGTAAATTATTTGATTTTCCTAGTTAACACAAATTTAGGAAAAAACAGTCTTGGAACTAAGAATCATATTTTTAGAAATTATGTTTTCTTATTGTATATAATTAACAAAAAAGACTTTTTTAAGAATAAGAAATATAAATAAAATGATTCAGCCTTCTTATTACATTCACTCTTCATTTATACCCGAAGTTTCATTTACCAACAAAATATTTCCATTCCCCCTTGGGTAAATCATTCACCAGTTTAAGAATCATTGAAGTAAGCTCTCCTTAGTCTACCACTAGGCCACCCAAGTGGGATAAGTGGTAAGATTCGTACTCTCCACCATACAATGGTCTACGACAGCAATTTCGAGACTTTGGAAACCCGACGACTCCTTCTATAAAGGAAATATTCGTGTAGATCACTGTATGAGGCAGAAATCGGTAAACTACAATAATAAGCTTCTGACATTTAGAAAAGATTTTTTATATTCTGAGATAAATTAGATTTATTCGAATCCTAATATATGGAATCCTTTATAATAACGACTATTATGTTTTTCGATTGCTCTGCGGTGGATGGGGATGTCCCTCTGCCATAAGATTCGCAGCATCAGGTTCAATATTCTGCACGTTCATTCACTTGACTATATTGGCGAGTTAACATAGCTTAATTTTTTATCTATAGGAATAATCTTTCAACTTCAGAGCCAGGACCATAATCGGACGGACTTCCAGTACCCAGCGGACCCCAGTCCCGAGACGTCTGGTCTATGAAATTAACTCGCAACCAAAATCATCAACATTTCCTCAATTTTTAAGTTGGTGTCGCTGACTGACAGGATACGTATGTATGTATCATGCGTACAAGCTGCATCAATAATGCCAGACGGTTGAAATTTAAACATTTATCCCTTGTTATGTCAGGAAAGTTTTTTCTTTTTAGTTTTCTGAATCCATCAGCCCCTTGAGTGGATTTTAGTGCAGGGTCAATTTGCAATGTAAGTTCATGCTAAATTGGTTCCTTTGTTCATATCCTTGTGCATTTCCACATGTTTTTTTTTGTTTGTTTGTTTTTAAAAAAATTCATGCTTGTTCTTTTAAACTGTCACCAAATGTGTCAATGTAGGTTTCTTCCGTGTTTAGCTTAGTCTCTCTGGTTGGATATGTATCATGCGTATAGACCGCATCTACAGAGCCAAAGGGCTGAACATTTCAACATTTACTCATCTCAACAAAAACTTCTTTTTTTTTGAGATTTGGTTGTGTGGTGTCAATTTGCTACATAAGTTCAAATGAAATTGATCCCTTAGTTTGTGCCCGGAAGCATTCACGCTTGCTTTTGGAAAATTCAGACTTTCTTTCAGTCATTTCTTTCCCAGAAACGGGGAAGAATTCCATCAGTCAACCCTTTTCCCAATTTTTTGAATTGATCACCCCCAAGACGACATGCTACCAAAAGACATTGGTCACGTGATGGTTTCTATTAACATTTTTATAGATAGATTTAAGAAAAAATTATAAATTTACCTTGGTCTTTGGTACAGGGCATCAAAACGTGGAGCACTCGGTTATAACCAAATTCACTACACCATCAAATAGTTTGCGCAAATAAGCTCTACAGCAGACACCCTGTTTGTTTTTTAAGGGTCCCTTTGTCAAAATAGTGAGTGTCAAGTGTCGGGGCCATAACCATTAATTTGATTGCAGTAACCGGAACGGCCACTGCATTCACATACCACATGAATAAGTTGGAGGGGAAGACGAAAAACAATGCGATACAACGATAAACCCCACAGCTGTTTACTCCAGAGGCGTAGTTGAGGGGGATGTCGAGGGGAGGGAATTTGAAAACACCCCACCGGGCCCCCAATGGCGGGTTCCACAAAAGCTTTATAAATAGTGTTTCATAAGGATATATTTGCACGTACATGAATTGTATTAATAAAACACCACACTTAAGGGTTGATTCCACTTGTCAAGTGATGGCGTATGTTTATTTTTAATAAAATTTCTTTTTTCATCAAGATCCCACTGAATTTTGAAGGGGGTTACTTGAAGAGCCAAACTCCTGGGACCCCAAATCGATCGATATTTGTAGCTATACCAATGGTCAACCCATAGCTTTTCTATAGAATTATACAAACTAGTGGCAATAACAAGATTTCGTTGGGTCACAGCGGCTCGATCATACGATTCTGCAATCTGAATAAAAAAAATGTACAAACCTGTATCAGGGATTGTATTACGCTATCAAACAATGTCAAAAAGTAAAAATGTCATGTTGCTAAAGTTTATTCTCCCAGGAGCAGTGTAGAATGTTGTGATAGTGGTGGTGGTGTTGATAGTTAGACTCAGAATAGAGAGTGATAAGACTTGTTTTAAACGTAATATATGGTATGTTTTCTTGATGATTGAAGGGAGCAGCTAAGTGAGTAGTCCGAGGAATAACTTACGACTAAGTTCTAGTTCTCAGGCTTCTACGTGAAAGCGTTAACGCCAAGTTAAGCATTTGGTGTTAATCAATTGTGAAGTCTTTAACTTTGCAACATTGCATCGAATCAAACTATTTTCTTGCACAGCAGCAGCAGCAGAAGCAGAAGCATTGAACGTTAATGTTTTATTTGACAAATAGGAGAGTTCGTAGAGACCTTTTCTTTCTAGCTACGATTTTTCTATCATTTTCGGGCTGATTTCTTTATCGTTTTTTAAAAAACATTTCGTTCTCTCTGTCTGTCTGTCTGTCTGTCTTTCTTTCTTTTTTCTTTGTGTGTTTCTCTTTCTTTTAAGTATTATTGTCAAACCCCACTACAAACTCTGGAGTTGACATTGTCTTCCTACCGTATCATAAACAACCCCCATCAAATTGAGTGCTGTAGAAAAGATTTGTAAAATCCATATGATCTTACCAGGATTCGAACTTACCACCATCTTATTGCCAGCCTTTGATATTAATGAAATCATTATACAAATACACACGGGCTTATTTCATTCTAATGGATAAATACATTTATGAAGAATACATATTGAACAACATTACCCAACAAAGATGGCGAAAGGTTCTATCCTAATAAATATACATATATATATACATATGTGTGTGTATGTCTGTCTGTCTGTTAGTGTGCTCCAGCGTTTTCTCTACAGACTTGGAAATTGGCATCCGTACGCCACTGAAAATATTTTTCTTGATTTTCGAAAAAAGCTTTTTTGATATTTTGGGCGCCTCATTTAGACGGATGTCGGTCAATAATGACATTTAAATTCACCAGAATCTAGAAGTTTCAAAATATTTTTTTAGATGTTTTCCTGTGGAAACGCCAGTGATGTCATTGATAGAATTTATTCTGGCCATATTTATTCTTCCATGGAATTTCTTTGCATGACTTCAAATTTTAACGCGACGGTTTTTAACTTGTTGTATATAAGATACAATAGTTGCAGTAATCTTCTTCAGTCAGATTAAAAGTATGTGTAGAGTATTACTCTGCAGCAGACAGGTTTATTTCTTTTTATACTTTTGCATTTTCTTCCTGTTTCATTCTTTCTTAATCTCGTTCTCCCTTCGTGTCTTTCTTTCTTTCCTTTCATTCACCTATTCTTCCTCATTTGCTTTTTCATAGTGTTTATCTGTTTGTTGTTTTTTTTTCTATTTATTCATTCTATTCATACCTCTTGCTTGTTTATTTACCTATTTTCCATCTTTCTCTCGTTCTTTCGTTCTTTCTTTCATTTTTACTTGTTTCTCTCTTTCTTTTATTATACCTTTCTTTTTGAAGATTTACCAAATCGTTCTTCTTTGTTCCATCCTTTTCTTTCATCTTTTATTTCATTAATATTGTACCTTTCTTTCTTTCTTTCATTCCTTCCTTTCTTTCTGTTTTCTTTCTTTTTTTCTCTCCTATCTATTCCTTCCATTCGTTCATTGTGAAGCACCAGTCCAAACCTGGAAAGGATTTGTTTTCCTACCGTAACAACAATGGAAAGAGCATCGCTAAGTTGGAGCAGCTATCCAACTGGTCGCAGGTTCGATTCCTTTATATTGTCTAGACCAAATGATACATTTACCATTTGATGACGAAAAATGATTGCAAATCGAATTTCAAGAAACAAATAGAAGAGATATAGACCGTGAATGAGCAAAAATGAGAATTTGGAGTTGAGACAATTATTACCAGCTGCTGTTTAGATTAATGGTAAAAGCAACGGTATGTTGATACAGCTACTGTATTGTTCTCAGGTTCGATCCCTACAGCAGCCCTCTTTTTCTTTACTTGTTTATTCTTCTTACGTTGAATGATTAATTCCCTGTGTAATAACGAGAGAGTATTTCAAATAAAGTTTCAAAATAATATAATGCAATTTATGATTTTTCTCTGTCGGATTATATATCCACTTCTTAATATATATATATATATATATATATATATATATATATATATATATATATATATCGAAACAGCTGTCTATGGATGGCACAATAATTAATGCTTCTCTATTCAGGGTTGAGCACTCTTTAAGTGAGGTAACTTATCATTTGCAAGCTTATGCAATGCTCTTCCCCAGGAATAGAGCACTCTGGTGGATGAGGAGTTTCTGCGTAAAAATGAATATATCGCTTAAATTCAGCCTTACTGAGCACCCAGTACCGTAGTTCAGAGGTAGGATATCGGCCTCCGGGTCCTAGGTAAAGGTTTCCATTCTGCCTCGCGGTACGGGATGGGATAATGTAATACATCGAAACAGCTATCTGTGCATGACAAAATAATATATATATTGTTGACAGCCAGATTAAATTGTTTCTAAGGAAACTTATTTTTCTCTTTTCTATTACAACCAAATGCACCATAATAAGGAACACCATTAATCTGCTTTCTAAAAAAAATTACGATAATGCACCTCCAGCGTTGAACCTGAAAAGCTCAAATTTAATAATCTAC
>OY735205.1:68444770-68447270 GCA_963457665.1 Thysanoteuthis rhombus | reverse complement strand
CAAAATAGTTAAAACCCCTGTTTTAGCGAAATCTTGTTACTGACCGATTTTCATATCAATGAAAGTTCTGGCTTGCTTACTGATTACACGAGCTGCAATAAGATGGAGCCAAAGTTATGGGCGCCTAATATTTTAGCCATTTTGCTGAATATCAGTCTCATCTTTTGCTTCTCAAAGGCGGCGTTTTTTCTGAACTCTGTTTGATGTAATTGTCCGCTTTGATATAATTGTTCCTGGTGCATTCTCCTGGACTGCAATTATTTCTCATTATCATTTTTGTTCGTCGAGTTTTTACACCAGTTGAGACTGATGGCTCTAACAATTATTATTTATTACTTATTTATTTATATCTCGCTTACAAGTCAAGTGGTGCTCTTTAATGGTATGGGAAGCCATCATAACACATCGAAAGGCTGTACTGAAATGTTTCTCCACTACTTGAAAGACATTCCTAAAAACAATCCTTCATATATAACTCGTACAAGACTTACATCTGCGGGAAAATGTATCGTCTGTATTTTGTAAGAAGATGTACTCATTGCCGTCTTCTTGTCAAAGAAAATTTTGAAAAAAAGGAAAAGCAAAATTCTTGAAATTAAAAAAAAAAGTTCTCTTTCTCTGTGAAAGAAGATAAATGTTTGTTGGTTTATGAGTTTTTAAGTGGGAAATACGGATTTTTTTTAATGGGAAAAGTGGAAAATGAGTGTAGTATCCGTACCTCGTATGAACCACCGTGGTCCGCACGTGTATTAGAGCTAATTATCTAAAAAACAAATACCTAAAATTATCTAAAAAAAAAATACGAGCACCAAAATTTAGGTATGGAAACCTTAAAGAGCACTTTTTGGAAAAAAAAAGAAGTGTTTTAGATGGTGCCTGGTGGTGCACTGAAGCAGAATTTCGAGGTTGTAGACCCCCCCCCCATCAAAAAATGTGAGCCGGATTTCCAGAACACACACACACACATACACACTCACACACACTGAGGAGCAAAGAGAAGAATTTATAACCAATTCGGCTTACTATTCGGGCGGGACATTAATTAGGCTACGATGAATCGATTTCAATGATTGCATACCAGTAAGTGTCGTCGTTCACCGTTTATACTCTCAGGTGGTATGCCCTCATCTAGGTGTTAGGTACACAAGGGCAATGGTTAGTCAGACCCACTCCCATTTTTCGAGATCCATCGGAAATTCGTACCACTAACGACACATGGTATTCCTCAATGGTCATCCATCTGGATGCTGACCCAGCAAGACGGTGCTTAACTCCAGTGATCCAACATAATTTAACTGTTAGCCCTTATATTCCTTGTGTTGAGTGCTCCGTGGAGAGGCATTGAGAACCATTTTTAAAGCCTTTGGTATGACTCAGCGCTGGATTGAAATACGACACATCTAATCATGGGCTAACACTCAACCACTAATCGGTACAATTTCAATGATCTATAGCTTAAAAAAACCCCACATATTCTTGCTTTAAAGCAATCGTTTTAAAACGTTTTTTGGTAATTCTGAGACAGTTGAGTAGAGTCATTCGAAAAGTATGTCATTTTGAAAGTTTTCGTTTCAGGAGCTGCTGTTTATTCCGGAAACTGCTTCACCATTCAAATAAGATATTATCTTCCGCTTTCTTTTTTATGGCTTTCAAGAAGACGTAGTAAAATTATAACAAATTTCCGAGATTGAATATTTTCTCAACAAGTGCACTAACGATCATGACAGATTAAGCATACTTGCATATGACAAGGAACGTGAATAAGCAAAGCTGCAGGTTTTGATCGAGAGAGGATCCCAAGATGCAGCATTAGTTCGGACTGAATCCTGTGGAATTGACAGAGTGGTTGGTTGTTGTTAATGGTTTCATTTTAAGACCATTTTTCTTCGAGGAGGATCGGTTGGCGCAAATAGACTTTTACCGTAAATTTTGTTCCTTTACCTTGGCATATTTCAACATTTTTCTTTCCTGAAATGGAGCAAAGGAACATCGTGACTAAAGACTTGCTGTTTCTGTAAGATGGAACCATTTTCCATACAGTGAGGCTTGTTATAGACTTTCCGTGGAAACAATCTCCAGACATAATAATCTCTCGATTTAGTCAGGGCAACCAAGCCACCACGCTCTCCAGATTCGATAGCATAAGGAAATTAGCGTTGAACATGTAAGTAATAATTATCAAGAAACCTTTGGTGCCGTTGGAAAGGTAATTTTGTGTAGCATAACGTACTGAAAGTCTCTCAAGTATCTGTTTGGGAGAATTTTTTAAAAATTATACTTGGTAAAATGAAAACGTTTCCCGTTACTGACTGCACAGTTATCAAGAAATCATCACAAGATTCTGTTTTCTCGTAAACTAATAAACACATAATGGTACCAGAAGCTGCAATTATAAGTATTGCACTTGTAAGTTTTTTCAAAATATTTTTATACAAACAATTGTATATTTACAAGGGTTCTTAATCAATTTCAATGGTATTATTTAGAAGGATTGGCAAGA
>OY735205.1:68414770-68439770 GCA_963457665.1 Thysanoteuthis rhombus | reverse complement strand
TATGATCCGGCTGTGAGGAAGCGAACACTTGAGATGAAAGTGAATTTTCTTGCTGATGGGCTGTAGTAGAAACACACAATTGAGGGTTTTCCTCATCCGGGTTTCGCCTTTTCGGGCAACCGACACCAAATAGGTCGATGTCCCACGCAAGGTTGCTATATCAGACCAGAAAAAAAAGATGATCTGAGATTTATCTCCGAAGCTCAACATGGGGCATTGGAATAGCGTCGAATTTGGATATTGAGATGGACTAGATGCAAAGGATCAGTACAAACCTCTTGAGCGTGTTAAAAGGTAGAGGTTCGATACTAGTCTCTTGTTGGAGTCTGGAGTTAAAAGTTCAATACCAACCTCTTGTTAGAGTCTGGAGTTGACAGTTCATTACCTGCCTCTTGGAAGATTCTGCAGGCAAAGGTAAAATATCTACCTTTCGTGAGAGTCTGTGGGCAAAGGTACAATACCAGCCTCTTGTAAGAGTCTGGAGGTAGAAGTTCAAATACCAGCCCCTTGAGACTGGCCAGCCTAAAGAGGCTGGCATTGAAATTCTGCTCCCGGGACCCTTCGATTTCCTAGTTCAACGCAATGGTGATGCCTTTGTTGGGTAATTCTCGTATAATGTTCCCTTGCAGCCTCTCGCATTCCTGGTCCCACGCGCTGTCAAACAAGATTCAAACATCCAATGCACCCTATTAACTGTCGATCAAATAATTTAAATGAATTACCTAATTGAGCAATCAAAAGTGGTTCTTTTTAAATGCGAACCCTGTTATCGTGGCTAAACTGTGCGAATGCCAACTTACTAAAACCATAACACATTATATATATATATATATATATATATATATATATATATATATATATATATATATATATATATATATTGACTTTTCTTTCTTTTCTCTTCTGGTGGACGTTTTCTCTGCCTTCACCCGGCCTTTTGGAGTTGATTCCTTGTGGACCAATCGAAATAACTGGAATGTCAAAGCAACATTGGCTGTAAACAAAGTTGAAGGTAGAAATACCGAATGCCAACAGAGCGTTCTCAGTTTTTCCAGAAAATATATAAACACACTAGCAGAGATTCTCGGCACGGCCCAGGAAAAATAATTCTACAACTCAGTAAAATAAAAACAAAAAGAGTGTTCTTTATAATATTTTTTCTTAAAAAAATTTAATCGATAGGGTTGAACCAAAAAATAGTTTAATTGAGTATACACATGGCATCAGGGATGAAATTTCATTACTTTTGCAGATACAGTAGCGGGCGAAATATAAGGAATTGTTTGGATGAATTTCATTCATTGATTGTTGTTGTTGAAATAAACAATCTAAATAAATGTTTCTTTTCAACGTATTACAATACTATCAATGTATATTGTGTAGAATTCATAGTTTAATCTGGAAAAAGAAAATCTCCAAATAACAATGAAAGCATATTTTTTGCATTTCTCAGGGTGATTAAGTTAAAGAACGCTATTCATTTCTCTATTTATTGATAGACATTGGTGTTAAAAGGGTTTGATAAGTGATCGATATTTATCATGAATTACTTTTTTCAGATCCATATATCATTCGAACCAATGTCACCGGCAACGTGACCGCTCCTGTGTGTAAACAAACCACGCTCTTAGAAAAAAAAGGAAACCGTTGATCTCTCCGTGAGGTAAAAGTCATTTTAAGCTATTGGGCGATGTAAAGGTGTTGATCACTGGAAAATTACCCAAAAGAAGGAGATAGAATCTAGAAAAAAAAAAGACTGGATGACCTCAGATAACTATGAAGGGAGAAGACCCCGTGGTTGGGAGATCAACCAAAGCAGATAGATACACGACTGCTGCTTAGATTTCATGCAAGTTGGGTGAGAATTCAGGTTCACAAGTGCCGAGATATATTGTTTCACGCCAACTGGATTGAATTCTCAGACTACTCCATTCAAGCCTTTCATCAGTCGCGAAAATCAGAAAGTGCTTCTTCAGTATACTTCGGAGCATGTTCTTTGGACTGTTGAACAGTGGGCCCAGGCTAACTTTAGTGATGTGTATAAGTTCAACTTGGATCTGACAGTAGAAAGACTGTAAAGCATAGGGTAGGCGAGAGGCTTACCCCTTAATATGTTGAAGCATGACGGAAGTTTGGAGGTAGCAGTGTAATGGTTTAGGATATCATCTTGTAGCTGACGTTGGCCTTTCTGATTCGTCTGATTGGTAAGGTGAATCCCTGGCAGCATGTCGTTCCATTACTCTGTTCAGTTGAGAACCTGCCATTCATTTCCATTCAGGGTGATGCACAGTGTAATACGCCCACGAAAGTTAATGATTTCTTGAACCAGGAAGGATTTTGGATGATAATGTGACCTGCCTAAAACGCTGACCTCGATCCAATAGATCATAATTGGAAGTTAGTAGGAGAGTGTGTCCAACGTTTAAATAAAGAAGCAAACCTGAACAATCTTTAGAAGATCACTGGAACTGAATGGACAAATTGCAAAAAATTAATTGACTCATGTGGAAACAAACGCTTGCAAGTAATAATGAAATGATTTTGTTCTGATTTTTTTTTCAATTCAAAAAACAAATTGTTCTTTTATTTTCAATCATTGTTTGTTGCACAAATATAATTTATTTGTCATTACGAATGTTTGTATTATCCTGATTAAGTCACAACTTTTACAAAACATGGACTATATGTCTAATAATAAACTATAAAAAAAAGTATTTTTTTTTTTTTACATTAGTAATAACAATGGACTTTCCATTATAATTATAGTTGTTCCTTATGTTTTGTTAGCTACTGTGTTTTCCATATCTGGAATATTACAAATTACTTTAGCTTAAATAAGTCACCATGCGGAAAGTCGGTCGACAAGGAAATGAGAACGGGGGAAAAGGCGACGTATTTTTTTTCTGCGAAATTCAACCCGAAAATATGTTCTGTGCATCTATTGAGACGTTTTGATTCCAAATATGCTACCAAAGTTTATTCCGGTCAATATCAAGAGCAGGGTCTACTTGCTGTGTTATATCGCTGCGTAATTCCCATCATTGCCTGGAGTCGGTCTCCAAGTGCAAAAAAGAGGTGGGATTTCGAGAGGTGATTTTTTAATTTAGATAGATCCTTTGCCTTTTGGAAAATAGACACAACATAATCTTCCAGCAACATTTTCACCTCATATATATATATATATACATATATATAATTTTTTAAGAGATTGTCTCATCAATAGGACCACAGACAGCGGAGCCTACGCAGATTTTCCCTCCAGCCTGAACAATAGATTTTTAAGGAGAGGCAAGCTTGCTCAAAGCCAACCCTGCCCCTTAAACAAGAGTAAACATCTTGCTGTAGGGGTCTACTGCACCTTTGCTGGACTATTCCCTGGGCCACTGGGCATGAACAATCTACAGGCGGTAGACACCAAGTTGGCGATAGAGTACTACCGTCTCTTTGGAGGAGAATGGCTGTCAGCAACTTTAAGCACAGAACATCCGGATAGTCTGACTGCCTGCGTTTTCTAGACGCAGGTACTCTGTCTGCCTGTAACTTCAAGCAGAGAACCCAGACGTAGATGTGCGTTGAAGTTTCCCTAGACCCGCACCCGAGACGGACTTATGGGGCTAAAGAGCCGAAACTGTACTTCTTTTATCTCTAGCTGGGAGATTAGTAAATTAATACCATCTCAGAGCAATTTTGGCCTTGACTCGTGCTTAGTCCGCCGATTTTGATTTCACTTTCCGTGTATATCACATGAGTAAATAGACACTGTTATTTTACTCAGGTTTCTCCAATAGTGACAGGTCTGCCTAGGCACTCAATGAAACCAGTCACGTGACCAACGTATTCTGCATGCTGTGTTGAGGATGATTAATTGGAAAATTGAAAAAGGGGCGATCAGTGAATAATTTACTTCTCTTGCCATTTGCTTGGTTGTGAAAAGGTCTGAATTTTCACAAAAACAAGTGTGCTGCAAGAGACAAACTGAGAGACCAATTTAGCATACACTTTAATTATAAATTTATCTTCACACCTGTTTCGGGAGAAAAACAACGTTTTTCTCGAAATAATAAGGAGTATCTGTTTATAATTTCAGTTCCCTTGCTCCATTTGGTGCAGCCTGTACATGTTATACATATATAACCAGCCAGTCAGCCAGTCTACCAAGAGCCAGATCAATCTGAAAACTGCAGAAACCTACGTTGTGAGTTTTGGTTGAGAGTTTCTAATATTCTTGTTGACAATTACTCAATTCACTTTTTTATATGCACCATAACTTCACAATGCATAGTTCTTCGGAAACTCTAGAATAGATATATTCCGAAATGGAAAATATACACGGTGTTCCAAAATAGATGCAATTGTCTTTTTGATAACTTGTTCTTGAAAAGAAACTACTTTTTAAAGACAAATTACCAAAATAGTTTGAAAGATACGAATTATTTTCACATTTTAACTTCGCAATATATATCTTGAATGTGATTTCCTTCAACCGACATGCAGGTTTATACCTGTTTCATTACATAAACGTCCCATCACATAGGAAAACGATAAGGCTGACCAAACACAAAGAAATGGATGCTCGGGTGAGGCTTGTGCATGATGCAATGATTTCAACGGCTTAATACTGGAGTACGGAGATGTTCCATGACTAAAAATGTGGCATGAAAATTAATTATGCGGTAATTCTACTCTCTTACCTTCGTATTCATCGGATTGCATCATTTTTGAAATTGCAATTGCCCAGTCAAACATGAATGGAGCCGATGGCTGAATGTCCTGGTACTTCCATCTGTGAATCTAATAATCGTACGGTTCTCTAAGAGAGGAAAGAAAACCGCGTCGGAAAGTTTTTTTAATTTTTTTTTCTGCGCATGAGGACAAATGAAAATATCCTTTGCACAAAAAGTTTTTGGAAAAGAGAAGAAAGTGAATCGGATTGGCTTGACGCCTGGAAAAATGGGAGCTTTCAAAACTATTCCTGGTGAGTTAGCAAATTTTATTTCACTTATTGTTTGGATCATTAAATAAAGACTCTTCTAAAAAAAGTCTTGTCTATTTACTTTGGTTATCTATCCATTTATCAATCTATCTATTTGCTTCCCTTTCTTATCTGAGAAGCTTAATATTCACAGACAAAGATAAAAACACACTGTGGTCCTTCTCACAGACCCTTTTTATTTCAGACCAAACTTGACTCTCACCTACACAGATACAAACACCTTCCCTCCGCTCCTACTAAACAACCCACAACACAGAAATATCTGCATTTCTTTCCTCAATCTCAAACATGCAAACAACATACATACGTTGCAGCAAGTTTCTCAGAAAAAGATGACCAGGCACAAATGAAATGCATCGAAACATCACACACAATGATAGAAAATTTGTGAGATGTAGCACCTACATTTTTTCTAATTTTTTCTCTTCACCTTTCAATTGTCATTTTCATCAAGACACGCACACACACACAATTAATGCTCCCCTTTTCAGGGTTGAGCACTTGTTCAATACAAGCTATATAGCTATGCTCTTCCAACTCTGAAATGGAGCACTCTGGTGGATGGGGAATTGTACTTAAGTAGATATATCGCTTAAATTTCAGTCTTACTGACCGTCGAGTTCTGCGTTGAGCAGGTGTTAAATGCTAGCGAAGGTGTCGATCCTACCTCGTGGTACTGGATTGGATAATCGACTGTTTATAGCCACACTGAAGTATTGTAATACAACTAAGCTGCTGTCTGTGAATGACTTAATCATTATTATTATTATAAGTAAAGATATTTTTCAATGGTTCATTACAGATTGTACGTTCTGTTTCATTTAAAAAGATTTTCGATTGAACAATTAAGATATACTCTTTTTATATATTAGACTGACTTGTGACATGCTATGAGATTTTAAATGGAGGGAGGAGGGCAAAGAATAGTCGGATATTTTCTTAGTTTTAGCCCCCCCTCTCCTCCATTAGAAATCCCATACCATGCCATAAGTCTGCCGAGCTAGACAGATCAATAACTCAATCCTGTGGGTCAGCTCCCCAGGAGGGGTGTGAGGTTGGAATTTCCTAAAGGATATAAATAGTAAAAAAAAAAAAAATATCTATTGAATGTTCATATGAAAATCTTTTGGTAAAACAGAATGTACAATCTGTAATAAGCTATGTGAAAAAATCTTCACTCATGTTATAACCGCTCTACTGATGGTACCGAGCACTATTTTAAATGGAGATCTTTTCAATACATAAGCACACAATTGTCACCAATTAAATAAATCGGGCATTTTTCATTCAACGAATTTGATTAAAAAGTTTTGATTTAATACTTTTAAGTTCAATTTTAGGAACATTTAAGAGTCAGATGGATTGCAATTAGTGTAAAATATAGATAACCTCTTACTTTTAATATCCACCAACTCATATATGACAGTCTATCACCCAAATTTCCGAGTCGACCTCATGGTTGTGAAAGAGTTACAAAAAAGCGTGCTGTGAAAGAGTTACAAAATCCATGAACAATACTAAAAAGCACTCTGAGAGCAAATACCTCTGCCAACACCACGGTCAGAGGAAGTAATTGTGTATTAATCTGCACTAAAATTTAATCCCTTCTTCCATGTGGTCCATGGCATAACCTTCCAAAAATGTCATTAGAATTCATCCAGTACTTTCGGAGGGTGATACGTCAATTGCATACTGGATATAAAATATTTTTTTCTTTATTTCAAGAAAAGATGTTTATTTCCTTTCAAGAGATGTTTGTATGATTAAACGAATAAATTAGAATAAAACGAATCTTGATATCATTTTGTTTGAAAAGCCGTTGCAAGGTAAATAAAAGGAAAGGATTAAAGTTAAGATAATAAAAAAACAACGGGAAAATCATGATGGAAGCGAATAGTTATATGATAGAATTGATAGTAATCATTGTATAAAACATTGCAATATTGCAGCATATATAAAAAAATAAGAATTTATTAAGAATGCTGCTACAACAAAAATCAACTTGTTTATAAGTTGCAAACAATGCAGCCCTCATTTGCGTACAATTTTAATATGAGGTAAATATTTACATACAGTGGTACGCAAATGACCGGGACGCAAATGACCGGGACGCAAATGACCGGAGTGCAAATGTCCAAGTACGCAAATAACCGGTGCACAAATGACCGGTAAGTAGTTGTCCTCTAAGCAATTTCCTAGTAACCTTTCAAAGATATGTTGCAGACAGACTGGCGGGAAGACGTGGTCGAATACATATACCTCTCTAACTTCGTTGGCAGAAGTAATTATGAATCGACGTCAAAATGATAATGTATCGGGTGAATTCATGACATCTGGAGGGTCACCTTAGGCTGAGCGGGCAATGACACGGAGAAAAGAGTTTAAAATCCGGCTCACGCCACATAAATACCCTTTAACCCTTCTTTCCTTACTAGTTACGGGTAAAATAATACAGGGTGAAGTGGGTGACGCCAATTGGTTACTTGTCACCAATAAGTCTATTTTATATATCGCAAACTGTTAAGTGAGGTAATAATGTAATATGTCATATGTCATATAGTTAACGATAATCACAAATACAATGTGATTTATTTTCAGCCTCATTCAATGAATTGATTCCATAAGGGAGGAGAGACAACTATTTTATGTAACAACGTCTAAGTTAAAGCCGGCTAAGACAAAATGTATTCTAACCAGACCGAAAGTTTGTCCCATAATGAACATGAGGCGTTCACGTGGATTTTTCTGTCGAACGGGTACTCAAGTCAATGTTATTGAATATCAAATAAAAGTGTTATAATTTCCGACCATATGTAACTTGTGAGTCTTCCTAGCTCAATCTGGTTGGTAAAGTTATAAATGCTATTGCCAAAAACAAGTTGCAGAATCAGGAGTGATTGAATGTACTTTTTTTAAAAATCCCTATTCAGGGTTGCCAAGATGTATTTCGGTGCAAATAACTTGAAATCCATCATCACACCAAATTTGTATGTTCTTGGAACCAAATTAAGTCACTTCAGTGCAAAAAAAAAATCAGGTAACTTAAAATACATCATCAGACCAAATTTGTATGGACTTGAGACCAAATTAAGTGACTCCAGGACCAAAATAATCAAATAACTTAAAATCCATCATCGGATCGAATTAGTAGAGACTTTGGACCCAATTGAGTAGCTTCAGTGCCAAAAAAATCAGATAACTTAAAATCCATCATCAGACCTTATTCCCACAGACTTGGGACTAAATTAAGTATCTACAGAAATAAAATAATTAAATCAACATTCATTATCAGAGTAGGTTTGCAGAAAATTACCTATTTATTATAAATGTTTATTTATTTCCTATCATGTCATCTATGCGTGAAAGATAATATCGTTTTCTTCAGTACCAAATTTTTGTTTTCCGACACTAATTGCTTTGCTCAGTACCAAATTTACACAGTTTTGCCCTGGAAAGTACCGAATAGCAACGTTGCTTCTGTAATGATTACACTGGGCGAATTTCACCCCCCCCCCCACAAACAGGAATTGGTCAACCTTAGCCATCAGAGATGGTAAAAAGTCCTATCCTTATTCATATGTTCGCGTGTCTGTGTGTTTATTCATGTATTAGTGCCCTTGTTTGTGGGTGTCTTGACCTTTTCGGGACCTCATTCTGACGGCTTTGTGTCATGACCTTTTTAGGACCTGACGGGTTTATAATTCTATTTGTATATTCCAGCGCCCCTGACTATACCGTTTTATCTACAGACTTGAAAATTAGAACCAGTAGTCCACTAAACCCCATATCAAGATTTGTTTTTTCTGTTTTTGGAAAGAAAATTAGATGTACTTTCCTAGATCTACAAAAACGTATTTATTGCTTCACCAAATTAATGTAAGGAATTATTAGTACGGTAAGAAGTACTTTGATTTTGAGAGGGCCTGTTTCTGCCAATTCACATGTGCTACCCAGATATTCTTTGGAATTTGACCATGAAAAAAAAAAAAATTCATCCTAATACCTCCGTCAAAGTACTTCCTTTGCCTGCTGTTTGTACACTAGCTCACAAGAGTACTGCTCTCGAAGAAGAGCGGTGAATGCCCGGGCTACATTTAACTTACCTGTGCTGTTGTACTTTACCTGTATATTTCAGTAGTACCTCCACGTCTCTCTTTCTCTCTCTCTTTCGCTCTCTCTCTCTCTCTCTGTCATACCTAACCACCCACATGCAAACACACACGTGCGCGCACGTATTTACGTGAGCAAACGTGAATTTGTCCTGATTATCATTCATGGATAATTCAAATCAAAAGAAAAATTTAATCGGCGGTGAGCATTGAATGATACTGGTTGAAAATTGGGGTTCTAGTTCAGTGTTATTCAAACTGTGTCCCGCGGAACCCCAGGCTTCCACGTGATCTTTTCAGTGTTTCTGTGAAATGAAATGACATTTTCCCAATACTTAATAATTCATTTCACAAACGATTCCTCCTCGGCTTCCACTTATCGGTTTATACACATTTGGTTGATTCCATAAACATTACCCTAATCCAATAAACACGAAACTTGCCGTCCTATAAGACGCGATAATTTCTTTCTCAAATGGCTACTAGTACGGATAATGGAATTGCTAGTTTGTTTTCACTTTGCACTTATGCCCTTGGGAAAGGCATGAATCAACTTCATCAGTTAGGTCAAAGATCATTCTCTGCCGTTAGTAACATGCAACCCAGTACAACTTGCTATGTATTACTCGGAGAAGAGATGAGCAACGCTGAACAATTTCCCAATATAGATCTATGGTATATGCTCCTTCGTTCTACGCCATTTCGGCTTTCAAAAAGTTTCACAGGAACGCCCTGTTTTTGGATAGTGGGTAAATCAATGTACAAAAATTGAAAACACCACTACCATAACTTGCTCGCTGGTCTACACGTGCAAATGTTTAAAAAAATGCAATGCAATGACGTTACGGCCGAATAGTGTTGGACACAAGCAATGTCGAGCCTGGTCAATACCTGGATGAGTGACCGTCTGGGAATACCAAGTGTCATAAACAGTTTGGTTTTAGTGCAGAGAGCCTATTATGACAACATCGTTAATCCTCGTGAGGAGGAGACAGATATCTACACTATGCACCAATCACATTTTCGATTAACAAGCAACAAACAAAAGGTCCGTCTGCAAGCGACGAGAAATGAAGATTTAATCTGTTCGAACCTGCCTGGCATATATTATTGATAACTAGCATCGTCACTGTCAAAAATAACGAGATTGTTTATTTTAAACACCGTTTTCTGGTACATAACCCCCCTCCCCCCCCTCTCTCTCTCTTCAATCAGCTTTAGAGAGGAAGAATGTAAAACGTATGTTTTACTGGCAGACAGACACAGATACAGCAAACTTAAACTGCTACGACGGTCAGCCACACTTGAGCTGCTGAACACGTTCTGCCACATGAATCTTCCTCTCTCCTTTTTCTTTGATCAGCTTTAAAGAGAGTGAAATTTATGACTTCGCTGTGACGTAGACAAACAAAACGAACAAACTTTGTGACTATAGTCTTTATGAGCACAGATAATTCGTTAGTAAAAACCAATCGTTCAGACTAGCTGTAGTCTTGCTTTTGGTGTCTAGGTTGATACGCTGATCTGATCCACTCGACATATAAAATGGTGCCTCAGATCTCTCAGCCGTGAGTCCTGTTCGCTACCACCGAATCTCTATCTCAAGTGCAATCTACTTGAGAATATAGAGTAAATAAAGTCATTAATACAGTTAACACCCGAATTGCGAAAAGAAGGGTGTAAAGGCCACCCAGATCCAACCCTGTGTTTATTTGGTTTAGATATTCTTCTTGCTTGTTAATAGAAACTGGTTCCATCGCTGAAAAATCCCCAGAAAAGAAAAGGAAAAAAAAAATTACTCATGTTTGGGTGTCGGGCGGGTTGAAGTGTTGGTTCCTTTGGGTAAACGTAGATAGTTGGAAGCAGGAAGAGGAAGTCTGATGATGCCATTTAGGAATAGATTCCTGATTCAGTTCTTGAACAATTTTGGTAATTCTGTATTTGTTAGTGTTTCTTTTGGAGCTAGTTGTTGTTGGTGGTGGTGGTGTTGTTGTCGGGACTTCGGTTAGTTTTACCTGAATCTCGCATATTGCTGTGATCAAGGCTGCAATTCCGACGCCCAAATATATACAAAAGACATATTGAAGTAATATGCACATGGAAATACTGCATATGTGCAAGCATTTTACAGAGGGAGACTCTCTGTCTGTCTATCCATCTATTTACCTATCTATCTATCTCAGTCTGCTCATATCTATACATTAATCTATATATGTACATGCATATATACATATATATATATATATATATATATATATATATATATATATATATATATATATATGTGTGTGTGTGTGTGTGTGTGTATGTTTGTGTGTGAATAAAGAAAGACAGTTCAAGGAATTGAATTTTGCTCAAACCGAATTATTTACGATTGTGAGCAAAACAACGGCGATCGGAGATAAATCATGTATAATCTTTCTTTCCTTCTCGCTCTCATCCTCTTTCTTTCTCTCTCTTTCTCTCTCTCTATATATATTATTCTATATATGTACATAACGTTAAAACTCTCTCATACATATATGTGTGCCTGTGTGCTTCTATATGTATATATATATTTGTATGTGTGTGTGTGTTTGTATACATACATACATACACACACACACACACACACACACATATATATATATATATATATATATATATATATATATATATATATATATGTGTTTACATACAATGTGTGAATATAACTAAAATTCAATTGTCTCCACCTTCTCTCTCTTTATATATATATATATATATATATATATATATATATATATATATATATATATATATATATATATATTGTATGCTTATTGTCGTGTAACTCGAGTTTTTCCTGCCTATAGAGCGGACCATCTCGATCTCTGTAGGTATAAATTTGCTGCATTGACGTGGCAAGGGTTAAATCATCTTTAGAGAGTGTTATCTAGCCTTTGTCGTTGATTTGTCCTGGCGTAAATTTCATGTTAAAATTTCAAACAAGCCTGACTGCAGCAGGATGAAACCACACTCCTACTTCTATCCCAACTGAAAATGTTCAACATCAATCTTTTATCGTCCGACTTTGGGCAGAGACCTTCCCCAGGATTCACCACGTCTCCCTATCGTGGGGGTCGCGAAGCCAATATTTTCTGAACATGTCCAGTTCGCCTCGCCATCTCGTATTCTGTCAGCTTCGGTTCCGTATTCGATCTCTCGAGACCCATGTTGTGAGTCGTGATGTCCATCGATTGTCTACTATTCTTCCAACATGACCAGCCCATGGCCATTTGAGTTTCTTAGTGGTTTCTATGATGTTTTGGACTCCTGTTTTTCTTTTATATATATTTTTTTTTTTGTGATCACTCCAAATGAGGTTGACCATAATTCTCCCCTTTGCACGTTGCACGGTTCTTAGTTCGCAGGCCATTCTCATGGTAAGGTTCTATGTTCCAGCTCCATAGGTGACTATCAGGCGGGTGCATTAGTTATATCCTTTTTTAGGTAAGAAGATTCTCTTCTTCTTGAAGGTTGAGCTTGCCATTTTAGAGTGATTCTCCGCTCGATTTCTTCTAAGACTTGTGTGTTTGGCTTAGTCAGTGAGAGATCCGTCTACTAATCAATTGGTCGTGATTTCAAATTGCAGCTGGGAAAAGATAATTCTTATATCAGTTTCGGTGAACCTGACGTGACTGGCAAACAGTGAAGAGTTCATTCTCGTGTGTAGAATAAACGGCCAATTTCCAAAATCTTGGATCTTAATACGACCCTCATTTTTGTCAGATTTCTCTTGTTTTTCTGTTCTGTGAACATTTTATTTCATATGTAATAATTAGAATACACGTTCTTTTTTTAAAAAAAATTGTTATATAAGAAAACCATTTTTCCGGAAGTCTGTGATAGTTGCTTCCATTTATTGATGAAATATCGCAAATAGTAATCAAATCCGCGAGTTTCAAATTGGAAAGACTGCTGTACTTGATACATTAGTCATGTCATTTTCCGAATACCCATCGCTGTTTATTACTCCCGCCCCGTTAAAATTTTTCCACCATCCCCGTTTGTAAAGAAAGATCACCGTTCTACTGTCGCATGAGAATACTCCCCAGAATTTGGCGAGTATTGTAGTTATTGTTGTTATGATAGAGAACCTCAGTCAACTCCAGAGTCTGACTTGAATTAGAGTTTGACAATATATAAAGTGGTAAAACTTATTGAGTTAAATCTTTCATTTAAGGTTGCTTAGCGAAATCACCCTTTACCGAATAGCTGCCAAGGATCAACGTCCAAGATTTATTCTTTTCTTATCGATTAGATCCGTTCTTACCAATTTTTTTTCGAATCACGGCGCCCTTAGAATCTAAAGATATATCACGGCTCCCCAAGTCAGAAAATACTGCATTTATGTTCACAAGGTTAAGTTAGATTCAAAGAAATTTATGAATCAGATAATTTAAATTCATAAAAGGATATACATTTTCTTATTCTCAAATGGGTTAATATTATTTACCTTCACCTCACTCTGTATTGATCTTCATCGCTACTAAACTGAGGACGGTTCCCCATCGGCAATGAGAAAATAAATTTACAACGTGGATCGAAATAGAGAATAAGTTCCCGCTTTGCTGGAAGATGACTTAGTTAACACCCGTCTGTTTTTTAAGGATTTGCAATAGTTCCACTAATAAAATAACTGAGTAAATCAGGTTAAATACTCGTTTCCTCCATTAGTAATCAGAATAACTGGTGGGATGGCTGAGCCTGTTGTTCACGACGAAGTTTCTCTAACCTAGAACGAGAGCAGCCAACCCCAATCCTTCTTCCACGATAATTTGTGTACGATGTTTTCTTTTTATCGTTGCTGCTACCGTAGGAAAGTAAGCTTCATAGAGATAAGTCATCGCATTGGAATTAGGATTCGCTGAGCATTAGCAGAGGATATTCGTCTTCTACTGATATCTAAAACTGAGTTAATTCCATGGTGGTAAATCTTGTTCTCATTGAATCATGATTTCTTGGAATGATCAAAATTCTCGAATCTCGCAGAGCTCCTAAGGGCAAACCGTGGCGGTACATATTTGGGAATCGCTGGATAAAGTAAAGACGTTGGGCGACTCCTCATGAGATAATGAGAAGAGAACTAACTTGTCTAGCAGAAAATGACTAGAGTACATTTTCCCGTTTTTATTTTAAGTAATATAAATCATTATTATTTATTCTATCTTTTACTACTTCTTTGTTATTTGAACTTCTGTCTTCCAGCAGAGTTTTAGTGGCTTAATTGGTGAAGCAATCCGGGCTAGACAGTGCTTCTCGTTGGGGAACTGGGTTCATATTCTACATGAGGCTTATTCTTTATTTTCTGATTGACGCTATTTACAAGCTGTTGGAGAGAAATCGGCGTGAGCAAAAAGTTGCGATAAAAAAAGTTCGTCTTGATTCTCGAAAATCTAATTGTTGATAATAAATACGCCAAAATAAGGCTTAAAAAAACCCATTTTAAACAAGGGATGCAGTGGTGTACTGATGCCAATTTTCAAGTCTGTAGACAAAACGGTGTGGCCATTAGCGCTGGAACACAAAAAACACGCATGCATAAAAAGGAGGACAGAACCCTTCGCCAACTTTGGTGTCAACGGTTGTTCAATTACAAATGTTTTTTGTTTTCGACCCTATTTAGATGCTTGTTGAGGCGTTGAGATCAATATAGTGAATATTGGAAGCCTCGCTGTAAGGAAGTGATGAGCAAGTTAGACTCACAGGTCACTATAACTGAAGTGATTTCGATCCTCACTGGGTGCTTTGAACTCAGGTGTCTCTATAATCTAAGCTCATCAATGAAACATGTTTTCAAGCATAATTTTACTTTATTTTGTCTACTAAAGCTGAGGGTAATTCTCGCAGTCAAGACTTTCAACCGTCTAATAAGTAAGTGATAAATAATAAGTAAGTAGCAAAATATACATTTGAAAAAGATTGATGGATTTGAAACTGACTGAGAGGGATATATATAAACAGACCGTGAGGCTAATGTAGCTTGCTACGTAAATTGGAACATAGATATCTAGATAGATAGATGGATTTACTTATATGTGTTTAAATATATTTATTCATTGTTGTGAAGTGGACATTTTACATTTAATAGCCATAAAGCCTGTTTATTTATTTTAAAGTAATGGGGTACATCTGTGTTTTCACACCGTCTGTATATTATTGTTCTGGGGAAGTTTATATTTATTCAAATCAATGTTTTTTATTGTTGACTAAAAGAGGATGTTATATATGGTATGATGGATGTGGGGAGAGGGTAGAGTAGGAAAGGGTAATCGAGGAAAGAGAGTAGAAGGAGAATGAAGAGAGAAAGAAACTGTGAAGAAGTGGAAGATAGATAATGGGGAAAAGGGAGAGAAGGAAAGAGAGGAAACGAAAAAGAAATCAAAGGAGGGAAGGGAGGAAAGGAAGGAAATAAGAAAGAAAGAGAAAAAAAAGAAAGAGAAAAAACAATAACAGAAGGATAAAACAATTCAAAAAAGAAAGTAAGGGAGAGAGAAGAAAGAAGAGAGTGAGGAAGGATAGAAAAGGAAAAAAAGAAAGAAAGAAATGAAGAAAAGAAAGAAAGCATGAAAGAAAGAAAAAAGATCGAAAGCAAGGAAGAGAAATGAAGATTAAAAGGAAGAAAGAAAAAGGAATAACAATAAAAAAAGTGCAACAAGGAAATCAAAAACAAATAATAAAAGAAGGATATATATATATATATATACATATATATATATATATATACATATATATATATATATATATATATATATATATATATAGAGAGAGAGAGAGAGAGAGAGAGAAAGAGAGAGAGAGAGATATAGACATAGATGGGAGAGAGAGAGGGAGAGAGAGGGAAAGAAAAGGAATGTGAAGATGAATTATAAGAATGAATAATCGAACAGAATGAAAAGAAGAAACTGAGGGAAAGAAAGAATTCGCGATTCGTGGAATGAAAGAAGAGAATGAAAAGGAAAAACGTTATCCGAAAGAAAGAAGAAAGACAGAACGAAAGGTAAAAAAAACCCAAAAAACGTTTAGGTTCACGAATCGAAGAAAAAGAAGAAGAGAATGAAGAAATCGTAAATACAGACGGCAAACTGAAAAGATCCAGTCTCAGAAAAGAAGGACTAAATAAGAAAGAAAGAAAGAAAAAACGAATGAAAGGAAAGACAGGAAAAAATGAAGAAATAAGCGAATAAAGACACGCCTGATTGCTGCATGGGCCCTACTCCCCTTCTATTCCGATCATCTGTATTGTATACGTAACAAATAAAAGAAAATATTTTTTGTAGAAATGTTTTGATTTATCAGAATGAAATAAGCCCATGTGTATCTGTAAGATGATTTTTCGTTAATATTCAAGATTTGCCAATTCAGCTCAGTCAGTAAGACAGCCTCTTGGCAATCTGTTGGCTGCGAGTCGGAATCATGGTAGAGGGGATGTGAATTTTGCACGTCGTTTTACGCCCCTATTTTTGTCGAAGGTTGTTCGTGTTGTTATGGTAAAATTACAGACCTTTTCAGTTTGACGGAAGAAAGGAAGGAAGTGAGAAATTAAATTGTCTATCAACAAATAAAAAACGTTGTGTATATTCCATATAAAGAGAGAAAAAAAGACGACCCTGATTTATAACTTTAGAAAGTTGGAGAGAAAATAGGGACAATAAAAAAGTGCAATCCCTATTAACAGTGATGAAAATGGTTTTGGCAACTTGGTATACGATAAGATTGGGTTTGGGGGAACTAGGTGTACCGTAATTAGTAGACATTGGACATACAAAAAAAAACCCCTGGAAATTGAGAAGTAGGTGTACGTCTCACCCCCGCAGACCCCAACCATTTTCACTATTGCCGATTAGTTGAAAGGAAAGAAAAACTGTTAAGTAAAAATGTTAGAAATACGTAGGAAGATTATCAAGAGAGAGTCGTACAAAAAGGAAAAAAAAAAGAGATTAGAAATGACGGCTGGGGGTTGGGAAAGGAAGCGAATTCTTTGATTCCTGCGAAGTTGGTCCTGCTCCCCCGTTCGCAGATACCTCCGGTATTTTGTTTCCAGTTTATTAGATAAAATAGGCTATTCGAGTTCCGGTCTTGGTCGACATTTTCTGTCTGGCGTCTTTCGTTTTAGGAATTACAGTAAAGATTGGGACCGGCACGAAGAAGACCATTTCCTCCAGATAAAATCTCCAACCATCATCATCAGATTCCGAAAGCTTTTTTCTTCCTTTCTTTTTTTAAACATTTTGACACATCCGACTCAACGGGTCAACACATCCCGAGGAATGAGGCATCACCATTCACCGCCTTCTATTCAGAAGAAACATGTCGGTTTTTGTGAGGATTTTCTGATTCGGGTTTTTGTCTTTCTACTCCAACCAGGGGCCATCTGCAGTGGGGGTGCAGCGGGAATGCCTCTCTCTGTCGGCAAATTTCTTCCGCAGTTGCCAAATTAGCCTTTTTTCGGCTAAATCTGTCACCGTTTTTTTTTAAATTTAGCTGATAAAATCTACAATATTGCTGATTAAATCTGTTCAGTAAATGTGTATGATCAAGTTTGATTGATGTTTTGCTCCAGAATTCTAATATACATTTATTCTGTTTGATAAATGGTCTTTAAATGTGTTTACATACAGCATTCAGAACACACAAGATCTGGCCAATTTGAGTCATTTTAAAAGACAGTTTCCACTACGAATAATAAACCATTCCTGTCAACAGTGATTTCTTCCCTTATTCGACTGACACGCCCACTTTGTTGGCAACTCAAAGGCCTTCTCCCTCAATAAAACTTAAGTACGTCCCTGGCTTCATCTACTATATTTTTTTCCGATTAGTCCACACATCTCTATTTGACGCTTTCCGGTTTGTTGGTCTGTCGGTCGGCCGATCTTAGTTATGTTGAAGAAAAGAAATATGAAAGAAGTAACAGGTATGATTAGGGGGTGTTATTAAAAGGTGTAATATCTAATCCGATCAAGTTTTCATTGGATATCCTGTGTACGCATTTAAGCCAAAAAAGTGGCCTCGAAATGACCATATAAGACTTCTATTGAACATAATACATTCTGAATATTTCCATATCTTGACATTTCACAAGAATCAGTTGACTCAAAGAAAGACCATTTGTCCCCACTCCCACTCCACCGTCTGCTACTACAACTACCACGGATAGTGGACGTGTCCTTGAACTTGGGTTTCTTGTTTGTTAGATGAGCATTTCCCAGAGGCTGCAAATATCTAATCTGCAAAAATCAAGCCCCTATAGTCTAGAATCAGAATCTGTTTCTTTAAAGTTTTTTTAAAGATACTTCGCTTTGATTCAATCTGACATTGATACATAAGTCAATTTCTTGATTAAGCCTTTTATTTCCGGCCTTTTCAGAAAACAAAAAGTTGATGGTTCTGAATTCGATTGGAGCAGTAACTATATGATAAGGCTATGTTGATAGATATGATAAACTAGCTTAAAACTCACAAAAAATAGGTGACCTGTCATAAAGTCGCTGGCCCTAAAATCACGGCCCTGAAATCTTAGGGTAGGTGGCACGCTGTTCTCATCATCTGCTTTAAGGCACCTCTCGTTGGACATGGACCTTCCCCAAGATTTGCCATACCTCTCTATCATGGGCATCGCGGAGCTAGTACTTTCTGAATTTATTTAGCTTGTTACGCTATCTTACTTTCTGTCGGCCACGATTTCGCATATGATTTCTGGGGATCCACGTGGCGAGTTGTGATGTCCAGCTTTTGTCTGACATTCTTGTAACATGTCCAGCCCATTGTCATTTGGGTTTTCTAATTATTTCTATGATATATTGGACTACTGTATTTTCTCTAATATACTGTGTGTCGCCACCTGCTTAACGTAACCGGTTATAATCACGACAAACGAGTTAACGAGAGTCTTGCTTTCCTCTCAAAACAAATCAAAACGAATTGAATAAATCACAAAACAACATTTATTTGCTCAAATTTACCCATAAAATATTACATAACTTAATTAGTACAAATTAGATTTTAAAATTGATCATTCTGTAGAAAAAAATTTCGGTCAATGATTTGGAGTCTAGTAACACTATGATCAGTATTCGGAAAATTACGAGTCCCGTCAGTTTAGACTGATACTGTTAGTATAATAACAATACAAATGAATGATGATAAATTGTATTATAGATAAATGATAAATATTAAATCATTGATAGTAATATAGATAATAGATATTACGTAATCCAAATCAAATATCAAATCAATACTTATGAAATTAATGAAATTAAATATTAAATTAATATATATTTCGTAATTGTCGCTCATTGTATATGTTCTCAATCTACCCGTGATTTATTTCAGCAAGTCTTTGTGAACTACGGTTTCCGGTGACATGAAACGAAAGATCGCCATTCGATTGAAATTTCTAACCGAATTAAGCGATAACATAAATAATCTCTTTTACGAAGTCTCCCCCATGATTTATTGTTTGTTTTTGTTTGTTTTCTGTATGTAGCCCCTTTCTTTCCCTGTCTAGCAAGTTATCTGGTGTCTGCTGTCCCATTTCCACCGTTTACATTAAGTGGGTTGGTGCGAGGCGGTGTGCAGTGGTGGCTGACTGGGGAATGAGACAGAGCGGACGGAAGGAAATGGAAGCTGAAGAACCTAAAGGAATTTAAGATTGCTGAAAATATCATTCTCCCATTTCCCCGTGACGGATCATTCAATATAGCAGAGGCAATAAGGTGATGATTCTTTCCAACGAGGAATCATGTCTGAAATTTTGCATAGAGCCTCTTTGAGAGATGTTGATCGAAATCTAAAGGGGTGCCCCGAAATTCGGAATAGGGAAATTGTCATTTTAGGGTAAAATCCTCAAGGGCGGATTCGGTACAACGGAGCACCCAGGTGAAATTATACTCTCGTCAAATATCTGCATCTTATAAATTTTTTGGAAGGAAATTGCCCAGAGATCATGAATGTGATATTATTTCGAATGTCTATGTTCTCTCTCGTACGATTATTCCGCCCTTCTTCGCGGAGGTCATGAATCTCGGAAATCACAAATTTCGACAGTTTTTTTTATGACAAAAGACTTCTATCATAGAATTTATAAAATTTATTTGACAAAAATAAAAACTCAACAAAAACTCTTTGAAATGTTACTCAATGTAAATCTTGCACAAAACCTGAACGCCCAGGTGAAAATTATGGCCGTTGAAAATTCAATAAGAGGTTGCCCCTCTTGACGGCTTGAAATGGCTAGATTTTCCCATTTTTCAATTTCCGGCAAATTCTGTTGCTAAAACTGTCAAGTGCGCTCGTTAACATACGATGGCTCTTGAGATCTGTGAATGTTTACATTTCATGTTGATAAATACATTAATATGACATTTAAGAAATCAAAAATTCAAACATTAATTATTACAGCTTTTGTATGATTTTCAAGTGTACTTAACATTTATATGTACGTTCAAAAATTCATACAAAGGCTCCAATGAATGATGAAAATAAAAGAAATTAGTATGATATATCATTTTATTAAAAAATTAAGCATAAATAATTATTCAAGCCTTAGTATTGATTTTTCAAGTGTGCCTCAGCCACTCTCAGGCTATAAAGTTAGCTGAAATGAAAAATGAAAAATTCGCCATTTATAGGCATCGGGGGAGGCAACTCTCTTTTTCAATTTACGGCGGTTAATTTACATCCGTGCGTGCAAGTTTTAACAAATCTAGGACATTGATATTTAAGATTAATTTACACACGGTCCTGCACATACACATGGTTCCGTGCAGGGGATCTCCTGATTGCTACACTCGCAACGGCCTTTGCACGATTTTTTTAGGGTTACATTTGATCAGGATGCGACCTGCTGCTGAGGCTTCCGCTATTTCACTCCAGAAAGGGGTGTAACCTGCACCAGGACTAGAGTGCAACCACCCCCGAAGTGCAGTATCAATATTCTTGCGTTCTGTTGGCAGACATCCGCGCCATCTCATCCCTCGCTGTGCTTCTCGTAGAACAGGTTGCTTCAAAGCTGCTACTCTTGACAGAATGTTTTTCATTCTTGATTTTCGATTTTACAAAGTTTTATTTCAATTTACAAAGACAAAAGTTGTTGCGATGTCTTATCGTCACTTTCACGTAACCTAGTATAATAAAATTCAATGTTTGATTTTAAGATTTGGAGACACCGTATTGAATCGGATTGAATCACTGATATTAAAACAAATTGTTTTGTATCGAACTTTACATTTAATTATCATATTATTAGAAAATTGTTTTATATTAGTTTTTTTTGTTTGCCCTGTAGTTTTATGATAAAAATTTTGCGTGTTTCCTAAGCCAATTATTGAGTGTTTTATAATAAATTGAAAAGGAAAGAAAATTTAATGAATCCGACGCTGCTACGGATTCAACTCCCGAATATCAATTTCCCCATTCTGTATTTCGGGACACCCCTTTGGATTTCGATCGACATGGTCAGAGAAGCTCTGCGAATTTTCAGACTTAATTCATCATTTGAACAAATCACTAAAATTCCAGTTCTAAGGACCTCTATCATTTGTAATTTTCGGTTAGGTCTGCTTCCAAATATTCATTTCCATTGGGTGATTCCTCAGCAAACTAATAAGGACTCGGAAAGCGCACGTCTATGCCAACGCCATTTTCAGAGGGGAAAAGTAATTGTGCAAGGGTCAGCCCCAAAATTCAATCAGTTTATCCGCAACCATATTGCCCATCTTCCACAAAATATCATAGGAATTCATTGAGAACTTCCGGACTTAACGTGTGGACAAACATGCATTCAGCAATATTATGTGGTTTGGAGATATATCTCCAATAATTGCAGATGGTTCTGCTCTAACATTCAATTGTTGTTTTTTCATAGCTTATTGACCAGCCTTCCATCAAAGTTCATTGAAATTCATTGATGGCTTATGGGATATCATGTGGACTGTACTGAGTGTATACATACATTTAATTGGAAAAATACAGAAAATTATCTCTCAATCAGGAAAATTCTAGGATTCGTCCCATAGTTTCTCTACCTCTTTCTTATCCCATGGCCAATCCTTGGACAAAATTACATTTTAATCCATTCTGTACTTTCGGAGACATCGTATGGAGAAACAAACGAACAGACGCGACCAAATGCGTATACTCTTTTTCAACTTCATTGACAGAAATAAATAAAAACAATGCTGACATATCGGGTGTTCGGGTAAAATAAAGAATAGCTATATAGTTAGATTCACATGACAACATATGGAAGGTCTCCGTGACCTGATCTGTCGCGTCAAGATAAAGGAATGGGATTTCTCAGTCTCAGTAGAGGTTTCCTCTCAATTTCCGGTCTGCATTTCTTGCTGGTGGCCGTAGAATGAAAGTCTGTGAGTTTCTATAAATAGACCTGAAATTGTGATGAAAGAAATACTAGTCGAAAAAATAAATAATCAACAGAGCTTCATCTGAGAGAAGAGAACTCCTTTCATCCGCTTTTCTTCGCAATCGCCTGGTCGTTGTTTTTACGCAAAAAGCCTGTGAAGGGATCAATCTGATCGGAAATGAAAATGAGGATTCTAACAAGATTCGAACTTACATTGCATATTGTAGAATGCATGTTAGAGCAGGACAATGCTGTATCGGTTCGGCTACGATAGCAAACAAGTAGGCACCATTTAAATTTACCATAAATATCCGTATTTCGTATAAAAGAATCAGCAATGCCCGCGCGCGTACCATGACTAATTATTCGAGAAATTATCAAAAACTAGCAGAAAATAACCATCGTTGCCCTCCACCTTATTTTTTATATTACTCATATTAATGCACCTTGTACACGTATTAAAGCAATGTAGCAGCAGAAAGTATCGTTGTAATCACTTAAGGTAGAAAATAGCTCGATTTTACCTCTTGGTAATGGTCACGAAAACATCAAGAGAAAAAAAAAAGACAAATACAGGATGTAAATTGAAATTTTATTCTTGAGTTCTGGTATCTGCATCCCCCTTTCTTCTTGTTCTTTACGTAATTTTCCTCAGTTCATTTTTGCAATTGTTTTCTGGTCTGTAAAAGTTTCCGACGTCTCTTGCAGTGATCGCTTGTTTTTTTTTTTCTCTTCTGCCAGACGCTCATTTGATTAAAATTTCTGCTATTTCCAACTCTGGAAAAACAATCGTAAAACCGACCAAAACATGTAATTATCATGGAAAAAATTGTCGAAAAACAAAAGTGGTGTAATTAGATAAACGAAAAGAAGTATAAAAATGAATCAATGTTAAAAAAAATATAGATATAAGCCTCTGCTTCTAAAAATATATGGATTATCTATTAAAAAAAAAACAACAAATTTTTGTTCAAAATCTACTAAGAAATAACTTTATCCAAAATGGAGTGGACTATGCTAGACTGACCGTTGGTAATTTTGAAATGAAGAATTCATCTAACGACACATGAAACAAGTAGATATTAGTAAAAAATAAACAGAACAAAAACCAACTGTACAAAAGCGAAAGCGCCAAAATTGGATAAACAGAAATGAATATAAAATAAATCGCTAATTATTAAAAGTAAAAACTAATCTCTGCTTCTGGAAAATATACAGATTATTCATTGAAAAAGAATCAATACTGTTGGTCTCAAATCTTTTGGTTGAAAATCATTTACGTTTTTTTTTCGGTAAAAACGATTCGAAATACCTTGAGGAAAAAATATCATTTACTAACTTCTGTTGACATAAATCCAAGATGTCCGTTTGCTGATTCCGATTGGCAGTGTCTGCACGTCCCCAGGAAGTGACAGATTATACTACACTTGATAAAGCATGCCCGAGGCCCTCTCTCGGAATCTAACTGGCCTGGTTCCGACCACTGGCGTGGCAAGTGTTCTCGATTCCCCAGGTACAGGGACTGCAGTGTTCAATGATAGTTGCGCCATATCCCAGGGGAGAGAATCATTATTAGTTAATGGTGATTACAGGCCAGGAGAGACTCCGTGCCTCCTTCACACTTGCGCCAGAAGGCGACTGCTCCTTCTCGCCCTCCACGTTCTACGCTTCTGGTTCCGAGCAACAACAGGAAAAAAAAAAAAAAAAAAGAAAGAAAAAGGGATGAATGAATCGTCTACGCTAAGAATTTTGTTTGGTAATCTGATACCCCAAATTGTTTTGTACTCGTTGGACCCTTCCGATTCTTGTTCACACTCTTTTGTCAAAGAATTGATTGTCTATCTCGGAACTCGTACGAATAAAGAAGTCTACTCAGCGTCAGAGAGCCCCTTTGCTCACATCCTCGAGATCATATCGTTTTTAATGTCTATGTGATCAATATTCACCACTAAATAAAATGTGTTGACAAGGAAGGAGATTATGTTGAAAAATAAACATTTGTGGTGTAAAATAAATGCTCTTTTTCATCATCATGTGTTTTGATAATTCTTACATTTGTTAAAGTTACGATTATTTGTTTGTACGAAAAGCGAGACCCAAAACATATGATCATAACAACCTCCCGGGATCACTTGTTTTGTTTTCCTGTAATTCAATATTAACAGATTCACACAATATGAAATCCTGCGGTAGTTCGCCTGGTTCCCAGTGGTTTACGAGGAATTCATGGAGTCTTCATGCAGTGTATGATCACTGTATTTCCAAATCTCTGGAGCTACGCCCTCAATCCCAGTAGCTTTGTCACACTTCTACTGCTCAATTGCATTCGAAATTTCTTGTCGTGTTGGAAACCTCATTTAGTTGGATGTGGGTAAAAGTGGTCTCCTGTATTTCGCACTTCGAGCTGGAAAGTGTTTAAAAGTACTCAGACCAGCGGTTCAGAATAGAATCTGTGGTAAGTGCCGAACTGAGCCATCTGCGCTACGAAGTGGGTTTTGAGCTTGTTACGTG
>OY735205.1:68357270-68409770 GCA_963457665.1 Thysanoteuthis rhombus | reverse complement strand
GAAAGTTCGAATACATCCATGAGTTTTTTACGCCTCTCTCAATGACTACCAATTTTTCTGAAATGTGATTTGCCCAGCTCTGTTACTCTCGAATCTCTCATTCAGGAGTAAAAATTTACCAGATAAAAGCCACTCCTATCCACCTTTTCAAACTTTGGACTCTGCAATTGCAACGAATTTGCTATCATTTCTTTTTTGAAAATTGTCTCATAGAAATTCAAATACACCATGAATCTTTTCGCAGGTATCAAATAGTCTACTTATACAATGTAATTTTCTTGGTTCAATTAACAAGTTTGCTCATGAAAAATATCTCTTAGGAAGCATTTCAAAAAATGGATTCTATTAGAGTAACGAATGCTTTTTTCTAGTTTATTTTTTGTCTTTAAAAAGATATATCATCCAATAGAATTCAAATCTATGTAGTCCCCTCTTTCTGAAAATTCACTTTACACCACTTTTTTGCCTTTTTGAAAAAAAAACAAAAATAGCTTTGAGCCATTGAGAAGCAGCGCGAACCCTCCTCTTATCTCTAGTACATCCCAGTTCCTATGTCTCCAACCATCACGAACTCCGATGACATAGCCTGACATACCATCCTAACCATATTAGGGGACGCTAAAAAATGTTTCCCATATAAATTGATGGTAATTGCTTTTTCACTTTACGTCCTTTCAGCTTACGAAAGGCTTTTGTAGAAATGATCAAATTGCAGGGAGACCTGTATATCCTTGTTTTTTTTTAAATGTGATACGAGCCGACCACGCCGGCCCAAAATGAAAGCAATACATGAAGAATTCTGCTGTTATGGATATCCCTTGCTATTCGCAGGATTTAGGGGCACCAGAAAGATGTGAATATCAAATTCTGCGAATAATTTTTGTTGACCCCCCCCACATACTTTTGGTCCCTCAAACCCATGAAGCTTTAAATCTTCTATTCATTATCATCATCATCATCATCATCATCATCATCATCATCATCAGTCTCTTAACGCCCATCGTTGGACATAGACCTTCCCCAGGGTTCGCAACACTTCTCTATCGTGGGCATCGTGGAGTCAGTATTTTCTAAATTGGTCTAGCTCGTCTTTCCATCTAGTTCTCTGTCGACCTTGGTTTCACATGTGATTTCTGGGGATCCATGTCGTGAGTCGTGATGTTCATCGGTTGTCTGCCATTCTTGCAACATGGCCAGCCCACAGCCATTTGAGATTTTAATGGATTCTATGATGTCCTTGACTCCTGTCTTCTTCTGCATCTATTGCGCTGTCTTGTGATCTCTCCATGTGAGGTTGAGCATGATCCTTTCATGTGCACGTTGCATGGGTCTCAATTTGCGGATCTGTCTCTTGGTTAGGTTCTATGTTTCAGCTCCATACGTGACTATTGGGACGATGCATTCGTTGCACACCCTTCTTAAGCAAATAATTTACCATTCCCAAATTACAAATGTACAAAATAAATAAATAAATATATCAAGGCATACAGTAAAATTTTTTATAATTTTAAAACTTGACGTCATTTTTCCTGGCGGTAGAGCTATCACTCATTGCGGGATTTATATTTTTTTCAGTCAAAAACGTAAAAACAGCCTTAATCTGCTTAGAAATCCTCTATCAATTCGCTAAAGTAATTTTTCTTTTTCTAGCAACTATCTTTATGCTATTTCATCGCAATTATAACCAAAATTGAATTAAAGGGATACTTAATTATTGAATACGTTTTAAAAGATCATTGTAAAAAGTGCAATGCAATGACCAGTAAGAAATATACAGTCAGTTAACGAAAACCACAAATTTCACCAAACCACAGTACAGGGTTTACTAACAATTATTTCTTCATTTTATGCTACTATTTACCTTCATATGGTGTTGCTTTATAAAATGAGAAAAGCTGCAATAAAAAGCAACAATAATATTAGAATGTAGTTAGATAGTAGGTGAAGCTTGTTAATGATTTATAACCCTTCAATTACTATAAAAATGAATCAATAAATATGTTTACAGCACAGTGAATTGGAAAAAATATATCGTCTAAAATACCGATCGATAACCCATCGTGAACATTGCATAAGTTCAAGTTTTCAAACACGATGAGTTTTCAACTAGAACTATATTGTCCACATAAATAAATCATTAACACAAATATTATTACAATACATTTATGATTTCCTAAATTTCCCTAAACTTGTCACATTTTGTTTATACTTAATAGCATATTTTCTATGATGTGGTTTTCCGCTGTAACCTCACCCGAATTCCCATTGAATTATTCAAGACTGAACCGCGAATTGTCCAAATCGTGAATGGAGAGCCCACGTATACTGAGGGAAAACTGCACTTAGACAACCATTGGACCGGAGGGGGTTGGTGAGGTATTCAGTCCGGGTGCGCCGGTGCATTGTCGTAGCCATTGAAGGGTACCGAGGCTCGGTATTGCTAATCGCATTGAGGCCTTAGGGTTCGTCCTAAGACCTCAAATATTCACTCGGCCCAGACGCAAGGAAGCAGTCCGCCTTGGGGCGATGCTGTCCCATTCTACTAAAAGGGATGGGTCGGGCTTTCGCGACATTAGTTGCAGGGACTGGAGCGATTTTTATGGGTGCTCAATCCCTATCCCACATTAACAACGACTTTGTGTCAAATCTTGCTCCTGTGGGAGTACAAGCAAATAGAAAACTGCTCTTACATCTAATTATTCATCAAGTTCAACGCAATATAAAATTCAATTTGTACAACATCACTAGAGGAGTCCACAATGTCACCAGATATGTCACCAGAACTGACTATTTTTACAAGATGGGACGCGTCTCGTAAATTTGAAAAAAAAAACAACATTTATGTCAATCCAAGTACCTGCAACGTTTTGATGTATGAAATTCATTCTATCGTAAATACTAAATCTACAATAGATTATTCTTTTTCTTTCATGGATGTGTAAGTCCGATGTATAACGAATCAAACTAAAAGATTGTTCAACCTGAATGATTTATCATATAAAAAAGCGACTTTCAATATATTTTAAGGCTGATTCAGTTCTTTGGCAATCTTTTTAAAATATTCATATGAATGAACTACAATGTTGTTTTTATATGATACTTTCTGAGGACGTTGCCCTGGGAAAAAATCCTCTAAATCTGACAACATTGGTAAGCAAATGATATTTTTAAGAGATCTCATTAAAACGCCAGGAAGGCATGCACACTCCCTTTTAATACTTTAAAGATTCATTTCTTTTGAAAACTGAGAATTCATTTGATCAATTTTGACGTTAGTAGTTCGTATATTAAAGCGGACTATCAGAATTGAATTGTGTCCATGTCTTATTACTATATTCGGGTTTGAAGTAAGGTTAGCGTTGCTTTGAAAAAAAATCTTTTATTGTCAGTTTAGGTTAGGATTCCTTTAGAAATTCTGACAAATTGGCATCAGCACCAAGAGAAAGAGGCATTCACTTGCATAGTCACTTGAGAATAAGAAGTAAAAGTGAAGTTTAATATTATAACAAGATTGTAATTATAAACGACTTTTATAAAATCTTTGACTATTTTCTTTCTTAACACTGACAGATTTCCGGAAGATTTTGAGGTATGATGAAATCTCCTTCGTCGGGTTTTGAAATCGGTCCGCTGATTATATATATCACGTTCCCTAACATAGATGTATTGTTGCTCGCACTGATTTCTTCAGCGATAAAATTATTGCTTTTTCTGTGAGCACGAAAACTCCATAGAAATCAACGGATTAATATCCGTAAAATTTGTAGGTAAATTGTGTCCAGCTGATTTCGGATATGCCTTTATTTTTCCACTGATACCTCACTGGTTAGGCCAGTATACATTCCAAGGCAGACCCGCGCAGGCCAGTATGGTACACGGAGTAAACTGGCGTAAGAATTCGGAGAAAAAGAGATTCACATCCATGATTCCCGATGTTGAAATTAAGGTTTCAATAGAGCATTATAGCAACTTTGTAAATAGAACCCTCTCTTATAAAATCTTCATATATTCCCATTCTCAAACCTGAAAAATTTCCAAGAGATTCGAGGATCTGATGATTTGAAAGTACATGAAATTTAAAAAAAGAAAATTGATACTTTATAATATAGACAGACTCAGCAAGAATTGGATCATCACTGAGAGAAAAAGAAATCCATTCGCTGTTTTTTTTTCAATAACAAAGGGAGAGTGAGGGCCCAGTTAGGTATTATAACTGCATTTTAAATAGAACCCCCTCTAAAACCTGAAAAAAAAGTAATTATATCAAAATGGCGAATTCCCGTGAGGTTTGAAGGATAAATGATTCGAAAGCATAACTGAAAGGAAAAGAAAACTTTCTCTGTCAGAGTTTGAACTTGTTCCACCTGTTCTATTTTCCAATGCTCTATTGAACCCCAAAAGAAAAGTTCAAAATAGTATCAACCTCTACACTAATCTGTGGGTAGGCTAAAATAAACGATGGAAAAACCTTTGCCAGAACAAGGGCGAACATAGACCGCACAGAAATTGACAAATTCAACCTAAAGCTGTGTACTATAGGTAATTTGTGACCTGCTGATTCCGGGCATGTTTCTGTTCTGGGATGCATAGTTCTTGACATCTTAGAGTACAAACATACGTTACTATTCTATGATGCAGAAACTCCTAATCATAGATATTAAATCTACAACAAACCTAGGATTATCTTATTATTAAAAAACCAAGCAAAGAGATGTTTTGTATCTGCAGAGTTAAAAATTAAGCTGAGTTTTTTTTAGTATAAAAGGGAGAGCCTTTCGGTACCACATTTGCCTAACTTCGTTCTCAGGGATTTTATTTCAGGTTTTTGAACCATTCGGTGTTCTAATTCGGTTTTGTAGGTGTAATTCAGAATTATGATAGGCACTGCAGCAAAAAAGGCCCCCACCGCCCCACTAAAAAAAAAAAAGAAAAGAAAAATAAGAAAGAATACAAAACAAAAGAAAACAAAAACAAACTGTTTCCCCTATGGTCAATTTTTGCAGTGGCCAATAACAATACATCGTACTCCAGCCGATTACAGCGTATAGTAATGATCAATAAGTTAGTGTACAAGACAATTCACTAGTGTCATGTTGATTTGGTAAAAAATTGTATTTATCATACACTGTTTAACATACGTCGAGTTCTTGCTTATCATATTCATGACGTATGTACATTTGTTTTGGGTTTGAGCTCCAAACACCCACAAGATAATTGTGTAGACTTCAGATGTATTCAACATTCATCTGAATCACTTAAATATAGCCACATCATTATCAATTTGGGATTATTTTATCTTTCATTTTATCTTTATTGCTTTTTATCGTAACGCTCAGGTCACTTACATAATATGACTGTTGAGTCTTCCTTCTAAAAAAAACTCAATCGGTATAGTTGAAACCGATTGGGAGATAGTATGATTTTATAGGGCAGTTATTTATTTAGAAGTTGTAATTTTTCAGCACTCTATTTTCTACAGGTTGGAATAATTAACCCATAAACAAAATGGACGATGATCTTCACAAACCGTCGACTAAAAATGTCACCAAATGTGTCAAAATATTTTTTTTTCAGATTTAAAGTTGGCCAGGCTGAATTGCTGGCTATGTATGTAGTACATGTTCACACCAATGGAGCTAGAGGACTGAATTTTTCAACATTTACTCCTTATTATGTGTAGAATTTTTTTTCAATTACCCCCCTCCCAAATAGGTTTTGTAGTTGTCAAATTTGCAATACAGATGTATGCTAAATTGACCCGCTACTTTGTGTCTAAAAGCACTCACGCTTGTTTTCTTCTGAAAATTTAAAACTTTTTTAGGGATCACTGCCCAGCAAAAGGTGAAAGGAGTATTTTATCCATTGATCACCCCTTTTTCCAATTTTTTTATTTGATCACACCCAACACAAAATGCAGCCAAAAAAACGTTGGTCACGTGACAGTTTCGATTAAACGACTTGGCAGATTTAATTGATTATTCTCTAGCGGTTCAAACCTGGAGGAAAGGCTGTTGAAACTGTCCCAGACATCAATCAAGCATCTGCCTGCACAGTCCAGAGTTTGTTTCTAGAGATTTTGACGAGGAGATGGGGATTTTAAAGGCTGGCAACGCCCGGGGAGGAATCGATCCCTAAATGATGAGACAAAAATCTTTTCGAGAATGCATTCATTCAACGAACAATGATTAATAAAATCCAGATGTAAATGACATTGTCACTCGTTGGCAAATGTGAATTCAATCGCGTGGAATGTATTTTGATTAAAAATGATTTCCATTGCTTGTTTCTTTGTCTTTCGTTTTAAACATCCATTTGTATGGAAACGCCATCACTTCGAGGACAACCTAATAATTGCTTCGCTTAAGTTATGGGTCATATTTTAGATTAATTTTCGCCCTTGTTTTTATGGGAAATATTTTGGCAGGACTTGTCACCGTGCCATCATTATAAATATTGGTCTTATAGGTCTCAGCGGAGAGGGTCTATTTTAACACAATGGGACCGAAGTAACTTCCCCTTTTACATCACTCCATTGGCCAAAACCATGTTTATGGCTCCTGATTATACGTAGTGACCTTAGTCTCGCGTTTTCTTGTTAAATCACGCGTGATTGTGCTTTGGGGATTTCGTCAAAATCAATGTAGACTGCGCTATCACTGGTGGGACTATACATCACGATACTGACTCAAGTTGAAAAATCGGGGGTTGCATCTTAATGGCGAGGTTGATAAATTTCATTGCCAAAAAAAGCAAATACTCACTTTCGAAAATTAAACTTTTTACTGGATTATCCAAACATAAATATACTTTTTTCAAAGCTAAGTACCTTTAGTAATATACATATACATATATATTATTATGTCATAAACAGACAGCTGTTTCAATGTATTACACCTCTTCGGTGTGGCTATAGACTTTCCATTATCCCATCCAGTACCGCGAGGCAGAATTGAAACCTTCACTTCAGACGCAGAGGACGATATCCTACCTCTTGACTACGGAACTTGACAATCAGAGAGGCTGAATTTAAGCGATATATCTATTTACACAGAAATTCCTCATCCACCAGAATGCTCTATTCCTATGGAAGAGCATTATATATATATATATATATATATATATATATATATATATATATATATATATATATATATATATATATATATATATATTGTTGTATTTCTCTTCAGTGTGGCTATAGACTAATCAATATCCATCAAGTACCACGAGGTTGGATCGAAACCTTCGCTTCAAACCCAGAGGCTGGCATTTTACCTCTGCCCTTCGCAGAACTGGACGGTCAGTATAACCAAGTACATTTATTAGGGGGACAGTTTAGCCAGTGACTATGCATTTTATGATAAAGGCATCTAATCTGGTAGACGGCAGGCATTTGGATATTGGACCATTATCAATTTTCAATAAGTTTCTCATCGCAGCCATTTTCAAATGCCTGCCACGGACAAATTGCCTTCAAAAGTGGCAAAAGGTTCTAGCCTTTTTTTTTCATATGTGTACGTATTTGTGCATTTGTTTATGTGTTTGTTTATCCCAGCGCTCCTGTCCGTACCGTTTTGTCGACAGATTTGAAAATCTTCGTCAATAGTCCACTAGACCCCTCATGAAAATGTTTTCATTTTTCATTTTTTGCGAAAGACGTTCTGATATTGGCCTTATTCTGAATGGTTTATTAATAACATCTACATTCTCCAGAATTAGATGTTTCTAAATGTTTTTTTTACTCCGTTCAATTTGTTTCCCATGGAAAACGTTAGTGATGCCATAAAGAGAATTATCTTGACCTTATTTGTCCTTTGTTGGTAATTTTTTTTTTATATGATTTCAAATTTTGATATTTCTGTTGTTCAGTTATTGACAGTGATGGCAAATCTAATTTTTAGAAATAAAATAAGTAATATTTTTTTTGATAAAATCAGTCATATTCTATTAAAGTAAATGTTAACGATTAAGGTCACATTTAATTCATTAATATGTAATACAACTCATAGATTTTAGATGTATATATCTAGATAATCTACATGTTTCCAGATGTTTTTTGGCTCAAATATTTGTAGATCTGGGAAAAATTTGGTAACATTGCAAATATACATGGTTTGTTAACATCTGCAGAATTCATTGTATACCGCGGATATCGAGTCCATGTTGTATTTATTGTCTCAGATTTTAAAACTTGTTAGAGAATACTAAGGACGAGAGAACTGAAACTTCTCGGTGGATTTTCTGTCTTAATCCTAGAATCTTGAAACATGAAATGCTTAAATGTTCACCTCTAACAACGAAGTTGGGTGGGTATATATTTGGTCCAGTCTTTCCACCTGTCTTTCCGTGCGCTTGTTAAAAAGATTTCTTCAAAATACTCAATGTATTTCAATGAAATTTTGCTGGAAAAAAAGGAATTTTGGGGCAAATCCAGGAATTTACTTTTGATGGAGAGATATTTTTTCTTTTTTCCCCCTTACTTTAATGTATATGCTTATAAGTGTCCACACAATATCTGCAGACATTCTCAATGAATTTCAATCAAGTTCTGGAAAACGGTGAACAATAGGTTATGGAAGGAGTGGTTCGATCTTGGGACGGATCCATGCACAATTACCTCCCCTATCCACATCGCATAATATCGCCAAAATTTCATGTCCATCCAAAAGATATCTCCAAAAGGTTCTCAATGAATTTCAATGTGATTTTGTGGAGGTGGGGATAGGCTACAGAACAACTGATTTTGGGGAGGATCAATCCATAATTACCTCTCCTGACAATGGAATAAGCAGAGTATGCGCTCCCTGGGTGCTCTCTTGATTTATTTAGTTTTGCTTCTCTCAGATGCACTTTTTTTCCTTTACTTAATTCTCCTTTCTCTTCTCCTTCCATCAAGTTATCCCTTTTTAGATGCGTCCACGCGCATCTTTATAACAGGGTATGTTGGTTGGTCGGTTTGTCGGTCGGTCTGTCCCCTGTATGTTCGAAACTAGTGCGGATAGTTTCCAAACGTTACGTCATGTTTTAGAAATGGGCTCAATTTACTATACAATTACAAAGGGAAACTAAACCCTACCTTTACAGCCACTTGAATTTCCATTTCATCAGTTTACATCATCTTCAGTTGGAGGAGAAGAAGGAGTGGAGTTCAATCTTGTAGCAACCAAGCTTGTTTTTTATTAATTTTTCCCCCCTTTTTTTGTAAATTCTCATTCTTTTTCCGTCTGTTTATTTCTTCTTCAGAGGCTTAACTAAATATTTTGAGGGATTTGGGAGCCACAGGAAAGGGGAAGGGCTTGGCTACTTGAAGAGATCCCGCCAACATTCAATATAATTTATCAGTCGAAAGACTGTAGCTGTAACTACTATTAATAAAGCTTTTGGGTGTCCTCTCCCTGATGGAGACCGAGGTGCACTTACAAATAGCCAATCCCTATTGTTTGAGCTTTTTATGGCTCCCCTCTATTTGGGACCCGGGTCTAGGGCTACGTATTTTAAGGGGCCCCTCCAACGTTTGGTAAACAAATATCTGTAAAGCTTCATTGGGGGCCTCCAGGGGCGTTTCCAAATAGCCCCTGTCCCCCTCAGCTACGTCACTGCTTACAATCTTTCTTCATTTTTTTTTTGCCTGATGACGACTTAGTTCGTTCTTGGTTTGATTTCCCAGGATTTCGATTCCCTTTCTCTCGCTCTGGCAAAATAAACCAAATAGAGGGTTTCAAGTTTCAAAGATTAATTATGGATTGCGTCAAGAGGTTGTAATTAGTCTCACGAGAGAAATTAAATTTATTCAAATTCGTTTTTTGAGGGGGGGTGCTGGTTGAGGGTAACAAACTAAAAGAAATAGAATCAAAACTCAACAAGCTTTAAAGTCAGACCATAACTGTGTGAGTTCTCTCCCTTGCACTTTAATGCATATATAGATGAAGTGGGAGGAAATGGGTGGTGAAGGAAGTTTTCTGACATGTCTGCCAATCAGTCAGTCAGTAAGCCAGTGAGTCAGTCAATAACGGTCTTCGCAACTATATGTGTTGGTCCTTTCTAAGAAGTGTGCTGCCCAGGTTTTCTTGGTGATTAAAGGTGCTTGCATCCTTCCCAGATATCAGGTGATCGATCATCAAGCTCTGGTTCGAGCTAAGATCACAAATGCGCATTTTCAAGGTTGGTCGACTTTTTCCCTCGTATTAGCTGGGATTAGGAAAATAGTAAAATAAACTATACTTGATAAATACTTGATCATCAATATTTTCCCCAATTGCCAGAAAGATTTGCTTTTTTGATACTTAAAACGTGAAATGAACAATGAATGCATAATACCAGCTATGACTTACGGATGCCAAACACGGAAACCGTTGAAATAAACTGAGAACCAACTGAGAATCGCACAGAGAGCTAAGGAGATATATCATACAAACAATTAAGTGACAAAAATAGAGATGGGCTAGACACTTGGCAAGAAAAAAAGGACAACAGACTGAAAAAAGGTTAACCGATTGGTGCCCATGGGACAGTAAATGAAGTAGAAAAAGTCCGAACACAAGATGGAGGGAAGAGAAAGGAAGGTATGCTGGGAAGACGTGGTAGGGTTAGCGTCTTCCGGTCGTCGAAAGATATGGATAAGGTCTTTATTCAGCTACGGACTTACAATGGATGTTGTTGGTGATGATGAAGAGAATTTAGAGGAGGATGACAGACGATATAAAACTGAGAGGTGGAGCAGTTTGAAATTGGTGAGCAGCGATTCAATTTGCTGTGTCACTGTATGTGTATCGTATTATTTCAGCAGGGAACATGAAGAGAAATGCCTTTCACTGAATTCCTATCATTTACTCTTACCACAACACGAACCGCAATCATGGCCAAGTAGGTTCTCCAATAACAAGGAGTATTTATGACCGTCTGCGAATTGTGTTTCCTTTCTGTAGATCTTTTTTGCAACTTCTTTTTCATATTTTAAACTCAGTTGTGGGTACGAATTATTTTTAGCATGAGAAAGGATAATTAAATTGTTCGTGACCAATATCTTTTTCAAGGTTACTCTTGAAGGAATACATATTTCCCGACGTAACAGTTGCCTGGATGAGTCTGTTCCATAGAATGGTTACCCTGACATCCATAAAGTACCCCCTTGACATTCATAAAGTACCCCCTGCCCCCCTTGCTTCCTGTTTGCAGCTACGTTCCCACATAGGGTTGCTAAGTGCGGTTTATCTTTTACCCAGTTTTTCAACAACTGCTCTAGCTCTGTCCAATTTGGGGATGGACAACGAAGGTTACATTTGCCTTTTGAGACATTTTTGGAGTGGGGTTGAAGATGGGGGGCTTATATGTCGTCTAATCCGATAAAAAAATTAACATATTTAATTCAATATATATTAGCTAAGATATCACAGATTTCATAAATTGCTTGTTATTTTGGATAACACTTTTCGCCCGATGTAAAATAGTCGAAAATACTTTAAATATTATTCAAAACCAGTTGAAAATCACACGAATGGAGTTCTTCCACTACCTCATGCCTTTGCTCTTCTCCAAACCTTTGCCTGGATCTTCTCAGTTTCTCCCTTATCCCTTCCAATCTTCGTTGCCAATCCATGATTTTATCAAAATGTTATTCCAACATGGTTTATTTCTGTAAGTGAGAATTTTCCTACCCTTTCAGTCAGCTGCCAAACCTTTTTGTCCCCCACCTTCCAACAATTCAATCAAACTACATTGCTTTCTCTTCTCCCCTCTCTCTGTCCCCCTCTCCCTATCCTCTTAACAAACGACTTTACCTCCCTTTCTCTTCCTACCTTTATTTGCATCAATATAATCTATTGCAATAAGATAAGTGATACTTCCAAATGAATTAAGAAAGATATCGATTTATACAATTTACTGTAATATAACAATATTTGTAATAAAATAAGTGATACATATCATCATTTATTTACTTTACAGTAAAGAAAAAAATTGTCGGGAGTCACTTATGGAGCTGAAACCTCAAACCCAACCAAGAGACAGGTCTGCAAACTGAGAAGTATGCAACGTGCACGTGAGAGAATCATGCTCAACTTTACATGGAGAAATCACAAGACAGCACAGTATATATGGAAGAAAACAGGTGTTTGTGACATCATAGAAACTATTAAAAAACTCAGATGGCAATGTGCAGGCCATGTTGCAAGAATGAAAGACAACCGTTGGACATCACGTCTCACAACATGGATCCCCAGAGATCACATAAGAAACCGAGACTGACAGAACCCAAGATGGAGAGATGAACTGGTCAGATTCAGGAAATACTGGCTCTGTGATGCCCATGATAGGGAAATGTGGCAAATCCATGGGGAAGGTCTATGTCCTACGGCGGATGTTAAAAGACTGATGATGATGATGATGATGATGATGACGATGACGATAGAAAAAAATTAACTCGGTTTGCTAAACCGGATCTTGACCCAGATTTTCTTTATGAACCTTTAATTTCGTAACGTAACAAAGAAACGCACAACAAAGAAAAATTAGTTTCACAAAACGGTCCCGACGCTTCCGTCGTCAGCTTAATTGAAAATCCATAATTCTTTTTCTCGTGGTTAGTCAGTCTTCGACCAATTGACCAATCAGAGCGTAAAGTTCGTTTGTTGTGACAAGCCAAATTATTGTATAAATAACACAAGAGAAAATGAAACTTGGCATAAGACCTAATATCAAGAACCTTGAACATTAAAATGTCACCTAATATCGAAATATGGCTTGATTTCTACCGCCATCAAGTCATCAAATTAGGGTAATATCGTTAAACGCCAGCTAACAAATTATTGAGGTTAGGAGAACAAGGGACTTTTACTGGTGGCTGCTAATGAAATCATAAACATAAAATGTGATGTGAAACCGAACCATTCCGTCAAAAAAATGTCCATGCTAAATTCTTTAGGAAAACTCCCGGAAACACGAGGGAATGCTGATAAGGAATAATTGATAGTTAATATAATATAAGGTGTTTACAAAAGAAATAGGCAGCTTCAAAAATGTATCAAAGCAAAACTATCTGAGATACTGACACTCACGATGCACAGTTTTCTAGAGAAACACTTAATGTTTATTTCTGCAACTTACAACTGATTGATGTGTGCATTTTCTATTTGCATAATGGAATCTTCTGGGTTTTTAAGAGACTTTTTAAAGAATTCTCGTGTCAGCGCTACCGGACACACCGTTCATCCAGGCGAATTCGTGTGAGTACTACAGTAGACATCTCCTATAAGGGTTACTTTTTTTCATCTTTGGAGAATTAAAAAAAAAAAGAGAGGAATATTTCTTTTTTTTTTTTCAGTTTTACCTTATAAAATCTAATGTCAACGCAATCAGACACAACATTTGCACTTGCACCTTCAAATTTGCACGTGTTCTTCGCTGGGGATATTTTAAGAAAAAATTCTATTTTTTTAAACATTTCTTTTTAATAGAATTAGAAAAAAAACTCTTATAATCCTTTGCTAGCGCAACTGGACACATTTTTTGGTGTGAAACTCTAGCAGTAATGAATTTCAAGTGCTTTCCTCTAAAGAGGAGCATCTTGAAAGCCAATATATCTAAAATGGTATATATATATATATATAGTCTGGAAAGCTTCAGAACTTCACAACTTTATATATATAAACTCTCTAATGTGAGTTTCAACTCAATACAACGCAATTTATAATAATTGTGTCAGATCATACATCCATTTCCTAATAACACATATATATATATGAATAAAACATCATTAATGTATACTAATTTACTTGTGTCGTCAAAAATGACCGCATATATGAAATATATGGATACACATTGCATTTTACATACGTGTATGATAAAGATTTGCATTGCAGTGACGTATTAGAGTCGCCTACTGTTGACCACCAAAGGATCCTTTCATTTTTTGATTTTGTTTCTATTAGTTTTCATTCTTTCATCATTCAGTGACATACTTAATGATGACGTAGATTTTATTTGGGTCCTGTAGTGCGACAGAAGACCAATACATAAATAATAATGGCGTATTATTATAGTTAGATAATTATATATAATCTATACATATAAAGAACATAGTCACCAAATTTGTTGGTTCGTATGTTTATTCGTCTGTTCAGGTCAGTGATGACATAGACTTTTCTCTCTTCGTCTCTTTGAAGCTGTTTAAAAAAGTTATGCGTGTAAGTCTATCAGAAAAGCAGAAAAGTCTTACTCTCTCCATGTCTTTAAATGGAGGGAGTGAAATTTATGTGACAGAAAACGATGTTATATAAAAGAAATATTCTTAAATATCAAATATGTTGAAAAGATAACAAGAAAAATTCTTACATTTTTCATGAGTACTATGCTAGTTATATGTAATATTCAATAACAAATGAGAAAAAATGATTAAAATTGTGTAATTATGGTTTCAGGAAGTTACCTCTGTTTTAACACGTGGCACAACTGAATTTGTAAATATTTGAAGGAAATTATTGCAGCGAAAAGGGAATTGTATTTGAAGCAAAATATATTAAGATAAAAATTCAGTCAATATACATATCCAGCCCGTACCCGTCGCAGCGATAAATGGATGGTGATTTGGAACACTCAGAATGTACGGAAGCGTGAAAAATAGAATGTGTCACAAAAATACGATCGGGTTTCGGAACATTCATATCTTTTTAGTTTTAATGATTTTCAAAATCGTCTTTAATCAATGAAATCTATAAACGAGGGAATTTAATTGAACAATGCACGGGGAATTGTTTTCTTCGAACGTTTGCCACTTTCAATTTCACACATTTCTATCCTTTCAATAGCATTTTCCGAAGGTTATCTGTTACAACACTATCCTGGAGTATTGCATAAAATTTAAAGCTTAATCAATGAAAAAAGAAAGAAAAACTGAAGATAACCATAAAATCATATTTTTGTATTATTCAGAGTGATAAAAGTTGAGGAACGATACTCATTTTTTCCATTTATTAACAGGCTGATTGTGTTAAAAGTGTTTGATATTCATCATACATCACTTTTTTCAACTTTACATAGAGGGATCAATATTGAGCCATTTCAAATGATGTTGGGCGATATAAAAATCTCGATGGCCTGGCAAAACTACGAAGAGGGAAGACTACATCACGTAGGTTGGGTGAGAATTCAGGTTTGCAAGTGTCGATATACACTGTTTGAAGCTGGATTGAAATCTCAGACCTTTGCTGTCAAGCCTCTCATCAGTCCGTAGAACCAGAAAGCACACGTCCAGTATGTAACAGAACATGTTCGTTGGACCCTTGAACAGTGGACCAAAGTTCATATTCACGATGAATCCAAGTTCATCCACATACTTTAAGACGGTAAGGCGTAAGGGTAAGCAAGAAGCTGTCCCTTCAATGTGTTGAGGAAAGTCAGAAATTTTGAGGTGGCAGTGTGATGGCTGCAGGCGTTACCTCTTCAGCTGGTGTTAACCCTCTGGTTTGTCTGCATGGCGAAGTAAGTGCTGAGGTCTATAAAGAACTTATCCTTCCATCGGTCTGTTCAGTTGAGAATCATCCGCCCATTTTCATGCAGGTTAATGCACCCTGCCATTCAGCCAAGAAAGTTAAGGACTTAAGGAACGAGGGATGATTTTCAATAATGACCTGACCTGCCCGAAAGCCTAAAATAAATCCAATAAAAAATACATGGAAGCTGATACGAGGACGTATCTAATGCTTGAATTAAAGAAACTTGAACAATCTTTGGGAGAAGACTGAAACTGAACAGAGCAAGATCAATCCTGGATTTTGCCCCCCAAACTAATTGATCCACGTGAAGACGGATATTCTCAAGTAATAATAGACAAGGGCTGTCACACTAAACATTGTTTTCCTCTTTCATTCATCATTCTTGTTTAGGATTTTTTCCAGTTTTTCTAATACATTCATTAACTTTTGATCATCATGTTTGTTGCAAAGAAACATTTTTCGTTGTTATTGATGCTTGTTTTTCCCCGATCAAGGCATAACTTTAACAAAACATAACTATATAGGCTGAGAAAAAGCTGTAAAAACATTAAGTCTAGTTTATTTCTATCAATGATAAAAATAGATTCGACATTCTAGTCATTAATGTAGCCGTTCCCTATATTTTGCTCGCTACTTTATATCTGTAGGAAGTAAATAATTGCTAAAATTCTTATTTAGATAATAAATATTTATTCATTACGGAGGAAGTAGATGAATTCATATTTATTTGCATGAGGTTAAAAAGTCTCTCGGGGACTAAAAGAACCAGGTTCATATGCGCATACGTATATACATATCTGAATATATAAGTGAATGGTGTTACACTGCATGCCCGTCTGTCTATTTAAACATTTATATTATTTAATATTTAATAGATATAACGTGGAGGGAAACTCCATCCACGCTTAAAAGAGTCAAAAGCGAAGGGAGACTTTTTTCTTCTCTCGAGGTGTCAACAGTCAAAAGATACTTTTCGCCATTTTAGATGTCAAAAATTGAGAAAGAGGTCACAAGAAAAGCAAGACTTTTTCTTCCCTCAAGTGATTCTTTCTCTCTCTCTCTCTACATATATATATATATATATATATATATATATATATATATATATATATATATATATAACGCTCCCAAATTCAGGATTGAGCACTCGTTCATTATAAGCTCTATAACAATGCTCGTCTAATTCTGGAATAATGTATTCCGGTGGATGGGGAATTGAGCGTAAGTAGATATATCGCTTAAATTCAGTCTTACTGACCGTCCAGTCCTTCTTAGGATAGGGTTAAAATGCCGTCCCCTGGGCTTGAAGCGAAGGTTCCGATCCTACCTCCTGGTACAGGATGGATAATGGATATTGTATAGCCACACTGAAGAGTTATAATACAACGGAACAGCCTCTGTGGATGATTGAATTATTAATTATAATATATACATAAATATAACTATAACTATTAATCTTTTTAAACTTGTAGTTGGATACCCATATACACATACACGTTCATACACTCATATTCCACGTGCACACTCGCACTCACAACCACCGTTAAAGACACACGTACACTTATATGCATCTGCTTAGAGGATGGAAAGAGAAGGTTTGGATTCGGGTTGAATTTGAGAGTATTTTCACTCCCAACCATTAAAAATCTTATATTTCGAGAATCCAGCACGTATTCACAAGGGAAGTAAGTGAGTAGAGCCCTTACGCTGGCCACAGCTTCAGCCGTCCCTGCGGAGGTGCCACATATCGCATGGCTACTTACTTGGTCCGTTTTGCGATATGTGAAAATAGAATGAAAGGCAACAAACATCCAAAATGGCGTCACTCATTTCACCCTGTGCAATTTTGCCTAGAAGCGGGGGGATGGAATGGGATGGTGTAAATGATGGATTCACGTCTTTCCTAAGGAAAATGTCATCAATATATCTGCCTCTTTGTTAATTACACATTACATTGCAAAGCCCTTTCTTGTTAATGTTCAATACTTTCTGATTATCAACAAATACCTTATGCAAAATTAAATAATGATAAACGTACTTCGCATAGATATAACGTTGTTGCCAACACTTGCACCAGAAGTAACTATCTAAAAGAAAATCACTAAAACTATCAAAGAAAATATATCCTTTATCTAAAAAAATAGATCTGTTATCTAAAATTATCCAGCACAAGATCGGGCATTATTGGTCCAAAATTACCATAGAGACCCCGAAAAAGCCTATTTTTAAAATTAATGTTTTTAGACGGTGCCTAGCGTTGTACACAGGCAAGTCTTCACGGCTATGGCCCCAAAATGTGACCAGTGGTGCCCGAAGACATACAGATGGGAGAAGAATCTGTAGCTCACTTGACTGGTGGGTCGGGCGGGCTATCTATGGGACTACGGTGATTTGATAAAACCCAACACGTTTAACATAACATAAAATCAACTGTTTCAATGTCATCTTCAGTAGCACAGCAATATTTGTCTTTTTCTTTCCGCAAATGAACAACTTAATTCAAATATTTTTCTTGATTATATTTCGGCCTTGCTGGTCAACACCGTTTTCAAACTGAATTTTGTGAAGTTCCTAATTCAGTTTGAAAACTGCATCGACAAGGAAGGCTGAAATATTGCCCATAAAAAATTGAATCAAGCTATACAATAGCCCGAAAAAGAAAAATAAACTTATCAAGCTTAGCTGTGCTAGGGTCAAACTCCTGCGCTCCTTTGAGATCTTAAAAGTAAACAAAACGGAATACATTTCTCCATACAATATTATTCCAAAATTACAAGTCCAAGTTAAAACCCTTTATCAGTGAGAAATTCAATGTTTATAAAAAATGAATAAAATAAAACACGTTTTAACTTTGAAACAACAAAAAAAAATACTTCGAGGAACAGTTGAAAAATGAACCATCTTTTTCTTGAATCAATCAGTCTTCTTACATATGGATAGACATGCGAGAAATAATTTGTTATTATTTGTTTGGTGAAATAAGATATATTCCCTTCTATTCTATCAATCATAACGAAGAAATCTGACACGGTAATTTTTGTTGTCGCCTTACACGATATTAGTTTTTGTGTACGTCATGGTTTTACGTGTGTGACTCATCGGATTTTGGTGAGATGATATTGTTACTCTACGACAACGGAATCAACCCTAGAGTTTGACAGAATTTTATTTCTACAAAGTTACGTCACCAGACATAACTGATGACGTAAGCGCGACTAAAGACAAATGCACATAGCTGATCATGATGTGCGTGGGGGAATTTGGTGGAATGGTGATATTGTGTCTGCTAGAGACAATGAATAGCTTCCTATCTTAATGAGTGTTGATTTACGCGCCGAGTTCTTTATCTTTAATTGTTGTAAGAAGTCAGTCATGTGGGTGTGTCCTGAGCTACAAGCCTCTCCCCGTGCCCGTATACAGTTTTAGGATCTAGGACAGATTGCGTGGTCTGGTGCTACACAGGAATGGCATCCACAGTCAAGGGCGAAATGCGACACAGGGAAACGTTTTCACCACCCCTTTTTTAATCTGCGATGCTAGATGAACTAAATGAAGAGAGCAAGAAAGTCAGCCTACACATGAACTGCAGCCAGACGAAGATCATGTGCAGCAACCACATCGGATATGAAAACACTAAGATCAAAATTGAGGAAACAGAACTGGAGAAAGTAGACCACTACATCTATCTGGGACAACGAATCTCCATGAGACCCTAAAAAGAAAAGGAAACCAAGCGGATAATCACCCCAGGATGGCAAGCCTTTGATAGAGCAAGCTTAATCTTCAAAAACAAGAGAATCTTATCAATCCTGAAAAGAAGGGTATACAACCAATGCATTCTCCCAATAGACACTTATGGAGCTGAAACATGGAACCTAACCAAGAGACTGATCCACGAACTGAGAAGCATGCAACGTGCACATGATGAATTATGCTGGGCCTCACATGGAGAGACCACAAGACAGTTCAATACATCCGAGAGAAGACGGGAGTCTGAGACATCATAGAATGCAATAAAAAACTCAAATAGCAATGGGCTGGCCATGTCACAAGAATTACAGACAACCAATGGACATTGCAACTCACAGCATGGATCCCCAGAGTTCACATGCGTAGCCGAGGCCGGCAGAGTATTAGATGGGGAGACGAGCTAGACAAATTCAGATGGTATTTGCTCCGTGACACCCATGATAGAGAAGTGTTGTGAACCCTGGGGAATGTCTGTGTCCGACAACGAATGTTAAGAGATTGATGATCATCATCATGTTGGCTACCTGGCGTGGATCCAGGTAAAATGCAATTATAATCTCTATAAAACGCTTTTCGGTCGGTCGGTCGCTCAGTCTATCTAGAGTGTTACTTAGTAACCAATAGCTAAAAGTGTCTTCAAAAATGGTTGCAATCGGCAAAACTTAAAAATTTTTCTAACTTAAAAAAAAATGTAATACATACTCATTTAAAGCCCATTTATCAAATAAAATAATCATACATTAAGACCAAAGAACAAATGATTGATAAGAATTGTCCACTTATCAAACTTAAACTTTGTTGTTGCTTTTTTATATACTGCCAGATCTTCGGATGAATCATCTTCACTTTCATCTACCCCTTCCTCTTGCTACTGCTATCACAACTTTTAATGCTACTTCTTCTTCTTATAGAATGCCTTTGAAATCGGAAATCACAGATATGGACGTATGGATGGTGGAAGCATCTTCGAAGTTACACTGTTTTTTTTTTTTAAATATCTGGGTAAAGACTTATTATAAATAGATGAAGAAAATAAACAAACACTCCAAAGTAAAGTGATCTAAGTAAAAAATTGCTCTTGAAAGAAAAAAAGGAAAAAAATATATAGAAAAAGGGAGGGGAAAACTATGCATATAGAATGACTGCAAACAGTCTCAGATACATTTCAATGAGTTTATTTTAACAGAGTTATACAACTTTGAAATTGACTGAATTTAGAACAAAGATTTCTGATTTTTGTACACAAACGTTAAATCTGCTTTTAATATTTCTGTAATTCTTTTTATCTTCGCTCGAAATTCTGTCAATTTTGAAGCTGTATAAGGACGTTAAAATGAACTTTTAGAATTGTATTAGAGACTTTTTACTCTTTATGCATTTATCAAATTTAGTGAGATTCAAGGGGCGAAACGGTTAACGGTGCAGGGTATGGAATCGGCAAGTCGAGTTCAATTTCCAACCGAGTCAGTTTACGTTCAGTATGCACCAATGCCCTTTGAAAAGGCATAACTAGAGAAATGTGGGACAAGTCTGCGATAGAGGAGCACTTAGTATTTAGCAAGCTTAGATTACCCTAAAACACTCAGAGCAGTGGGGTGGGATCGAACTCCTTTCAAGTCTGCCAAACTAGCTCGCTAACCCCTGCACCAAGGACGGGTGCTCAGTGTAACATTGAGACTGAAACCAAAAAAGCTATAATTCACGAGTGTTCATGTATAATATCTGTAAATAAAAGGGTGAGGTTTCACTCCACGTCCGTCATGTTTATCTATTTGATTCTTCCGCTATAGAAACCATTTGGGCGCATCTCAACCAAATTTGGCATGCATATTCGATGGACCTAGGGGAATGTTTTAAAGTAAAAACTTTCGAGAAAAATTCACAATCACCGTCAGAATTTAAACAACCGAAGAGTCAAAATTTGTCAAGTAAAAAATTTAATGGAAGTATAAAATGGACAGGAAAAATTCTATACATGACATCATTGGCGTTTTTGACTTGGAAACAACTAAAATAGAACCTGAAAAACAAAATATTAATGAATCTGTCAAAATAAGGCTCCCAAAAGATTAAAAGAAAATCCTCTCTAAAATAAAAAAAAACCAAAAGATTTTTGAAGGGGTTTAGCGGGGTACAGATGCCAATTTTCAAGTTTGCTGACAGAACGGTGTGGCCAGGAGTTTCAAAATTCACGAACAAATAAACACAGGTGCAGATAAACAAGGATAGAACACCTTTGGTGGCTATAGTTGTTCAATTACAAAGGTTTCTCAGAGGGGATTCTATTTACAACGTAACTATAATGGTAAAACCTCACTTTCCATTTAATGAACATATACACATGTACATATCAATTCTATATGTTTATATATAATTCTCTTCGGGGTCTACAATGAAAGAGGACTTCTCCACAAGAAAGGAGGCTTTAGTTCTTTTTTAAGCCCTTGTATATTAAATCGGTTGTAAACGGGTTATTCACTTGGTCGTACAAACATTTGCAAAACAGTGAAAATATTCGGGCAAACCGTGTAAAATTTCGGGTAAATTGAGTCCTTTGCCTCCTGATCCAAATATTTCCCATACGCCTATGTGCATAATGTTCCGATATTTATATCAATTGCTTAATATTATCAGTCGGTTATTGCAAACAAAAACAGTTGGTCCTTCACACTTTATTAAAAACGAATTATAGATTTTTTTATATGAAAAAATAAACTTGATATTAAATTTTTGAAATGTAAAACTATCTACATTTGATAAAAAAACAGTGAATTCACAACAGTGAAGGTAAATAGTTCTAATTTTTATAGCGTTTCTTGATGATATAAACCGGTTATTGTAATCTAAAAGACCCTGTTCGTAAGTGATCGCAATTAAGTGCTTGCTTTGTATTTGCCAATCTGTTACCGTGGAAGGCCACTTCAGCGATCTTTAGTTCGTCTGGATGTCCCAGATTTTGCCTGCAATCTACTCCGCCTTTCATCGCGCTGTAAACGGGAAGGGAAAATGTCAACCGGCCATAAATGGCGACACGCGACAGCAAACACGTTTATTTGTAAAAGAAGACGAAGAAAAAAAAAAAGAAGAAGAAGAAGAAGAAGAAGAAGAAGAAGAAGAAGAAGAAGAAGAAGAAGAAGAAGAAGAAGAAGAAGAAGAAGAAGAAACAAAACAACTTTATGTGCCTCGTATCATCATCAGCCTTTTAACGACTGTCGTTATACATAGTCTTTCCCTGAGAACCGCCAGACCTCTCAATCGTGGGCGTCGCAGCGCCAATATCCCCAAATCGTCACACCATCCTATTTTTTGCCAATAACAATTTCGACTATGATCTCTGGGGATTCATGTTTTGAGTGTTGTGGCGGTTTGAAATTTTGTTATTCGAGTCTTCTAATGGATTTTGTGATATTTCTGATTCCATTTTTTCTCTAATATATTCTACTGTCTTTTGATTTCTCCACGATGTATAGAAATGATATATATTAAGCCATCAATTTAAGTTATTTTAACTACTGAGTAGTATCATTCCTGGCGCTATACATTCCTGGTGCTCGGTTTGAAGCGATTGTGAGCTAACTAGTTCCATTCAACATAATCATAATCAGCCATTTAGTGCCAGTCATTGGACATAGACCTTCCCCAAGATTCACCAGACTTCTTTATCATGGGCGTTGTGGAGCCAGTGTTTTCTGAACTTGTGTAGTTGGTCATGCTATCTTCTTTCCTGCCTGCCACATTTGCATGTGATCCCTGGGGATCCACATCGGGAGTTTTTTTATCCTGTGGTTATCTGACATTCTTTCAAAATAATCGACCCATTGCCATTCTTGAAGGTTGAGCTTGCCCTGTAGAAAGTTTACCAAAAGAAGATGAATCCAAGCGAATAATCACTCTTAGACGTAAACATGCACATTTAAACAACATTATTCCTAAGATTATGTTCAAAGGTTGTTTACTAACTTCACTGGATGTAAACTAGAAAATTCTAATAACTTTTCTGTGTTAATTCTTTTGGTCACTCCTAATTTTCTTTACATATTCTTGGGATTTTGAAAAAGTGAAAAGTGAAATAAATATCCCCCAAAAATCATTTAGTTTACATTTCTGGCTCAGGATAGAAAATGAATTATGTGTAAATAATACACTAGAGAGTCTGTGATGAAAATGATAAGAAAAAACATGTGAAAATTTAGTCATTGGTGAGTGAAATTTTTTTGATTTCATACTTCAGGTTAGATGACACTGAAATAAAATGAGAAACTTGACGCTTGGCCAGTGGTTCCCAAAGCCAGAGTTTCGGAATCTTTATAATATTAAACAAAAGTTGCAGGACCCGTAGCTACATTTCACGGACAATCCTGCCATCCAATTCAAATAAGGCATTAAATGAAGCAAACATTGTTTTAAAGGAATAATTTGTTCATATAAAATATGCATAATAAATTCAAAAAAAACAAACAAAAAAAACACTATTTCTAATGAATTAAATGATGTTGCTGCTTTTTGGGCTCTAGTATTCTCCGAAAATTTGGTTTAATATTGAATAATTGAATTCGCATATCTGGTTAAGCGACCAGTCTTTCTCTCTTTTTTTTTGATGAAAAATAGTTTTTTCATTTTTTTTTTCCAAAAGACACCTTATCTCCGAGAACTCCCGAATTTTTTGCGGCACCCACTTCGGGGAACAGTGGGCTAAATCATTCGCTACACCAACGAGTTCGATCCACGCAGATCCCATGCGATCCTGTGTCAGCCTAACCTAAGTTTAGTAAGTATTCACACATTCCCAAATTATACGAGATATGGTTCAAGCAGAAACTCCAGGGTAGCGTACCATTTTCTTCACCTTCATATCATTTTTTGGGTGCTGGTCCCAGAATAAAATATTCACCTTTTAATATTTATGGTGATGTAATATTGTTAAACTCTAGTCCAAGTCTGGGGTTGGAGTTACCCCACTCCATAACAAAAATAATCCTCACCAAATTAAGGGGGAATAACCAGTTCGTCAATCCTGTCCCGGTGAACTAAACCCATTTATAAAATTACGATTTCCTAACCGACCACAAGCGAGTAATTGCTTGACTGTTCTCTTACCGACCATCCCAAACTGACTAGTCTTATGTATGCACCAATTCCTTTATTATACATACAATGAAAAAAGGCTTATTTTCATAATCTTGCACATACGAATTAGAGTTGTCACTCTGTCTACTTGTCGGTCACACTGTCTGTTTGTCTGTCACACTGAATAAAATACCTAGACATGGACGCAGCCCAAATAAATTTTGCATCCAAACTCAATAGACTTGGGAGCGGGGTTCAAAGTAGAAAGTTTTTAGAAAAACTTTTTCGTAAGGTTTTAGAGGACAGGTCTATTTATTATATGATTATAATTCTAAACTGAACCCTTACTTTTCGTTCGAAGTTCAAAGTGAACAGAGACTTTTTTTTTTAAATGGAAGAAAAACTTTTTTACAAGTCTGGAAGCTTTCGTCTTTTTTTAATTCCTCAAATATTGAAGCCGTTGTAAACAGGTACATCAACTAGTATTAATCGCTCTCCCGATTCCATTTTCTGTACTGTTGGCAGATGGGAGTTGTAGGTAGCCTAACAGTTGAAAGCACAAAAAATGGAATTGTTAAATCGAATTCAGATTCAAGCCGAGACAGTTGGTGCTCACTTCTTACGAATGTGCTTGGGGAAAGTATGAATCCATTCTTCTCTCTAACTATAGGTACGTATGATGGTAATGTCTCCAACTTTGTATTTGATCAGTGTTCAATATACTTATGAAGGGAAATATATTTCTCCCATTCAAGATACTACCCGAAGATCGAAGTACGCGATATATATATATATATATATATATATATATATATATATATATATATATATATATATATATGTGTGTGTGTGTGTGTGTGTGTGTGTAATGTTTGTCTGTGTGTACATACAGGGGAGAGGGGTGAAGAAGGAACCAACGAAATAGAGTGGAACATTTATGTATGGATGTAAAACTAATATCTTTGATTTGACAACAATCTCTGAGGAAACGCCCTGTTGCCTTATTCCCGTTCTTTTCGTAGAGTTTCACTGTGGATCATGTTTGCAATCTAACAATGTGTTTTTGATCGTTCAGAAGTTCTTTACATTCTTTTGACTGGGCCTCTTCGAATGGTTCTCGTCTGGCCATTCTCTCCCAACCAGCAGGGAATCCATTTTTCCTTTTCCATTCTTCTTCTTGGCATCGGCTCGTATTGTATTGCGTCTCGTTTTACAATACAATAAAATTATCAAATCCTTATTGTAATGATTCTCAGGTGAGTATATATAACCAAAACTGCTGCAGTAGAAGCTAGGACTGTCCTGGAACAGCTGACGAGATATGACGTTATATGAAAATATCCTGGTCCTTAGTAGTTAATTGGACAGTGACGCACGTAAAAAAATGATACCGAAAAACATTTTCAACCTTTTTTATAATAACTCATTTTCACTCGTAGGAACCTATATTCTCTTCGGTCCAATGCAATGAGTTCTTATGCTTGGGAGAGGATTAGTGAGAAAGTTTGACTTGACTGATTGATAGATGGGAATACGACTGACCCACATACCGCACCAAGGTTGATATTCAGTATTTTTCAAGACAAAAATTGGTAAAATTTGGTACTACTTAATTCCCGAAGTGAAGTTTTGGTACTAAAGGAAAATTTTCAAAGTGACAACAACCACTTGAACAGGAAATGAATGGACAGGAACAAAAGAGAAAATGAACTTAATCCATTTTTCCCACAAGCTTGGTCTGATGATGATTTTTAAGTTATTTGGTTATTTTGGTACTGAAGCTACTAAATAAAGTTCCAAGACCAAACTAATGTGGCTGATAGTGAATTTTTAGCTATTTGATTATTTTGGTACTAAAGCTACTTAATTTGGCAACAAATCCATAGAAATTTGGTCTGATGATGGATTTCAAATTATTTGATTATTTTGGTACAACGTGGTTCTATCAAAAGCAAACCTGAAAGACAAAACACAGATGTACTGGGTGAGGGTCGCATTTTAAGTGAAAATATAATAGTAAGAATAATAAAATCTATCAAAAGATGTTACTCTCATTTCGGTATGTCAGTCAGTCAGTCAGTCAGTGACAGTGGCTGGTACGAATGATGCCTGCATATCTAATAACAAGAACCATAAGTTCAACGTTGTATCCACCATCTGTATGTCAATATCCGTGTTTCCCCAGTCTCAAATGGGTTCTAAACAAAGTAGAAGTAGTAGTAGCAGCAACAGAATTACAAGACGTAGTAGTAGTAGTAGTGGCTAGCGGATGATAAAGTTGAAAGTGAAGGATTGTTCACCCGAAAATCTGATTATCAAAAACATTCATTGGTAAGTTTAAAATTAAAGTAAATTTACAATTTTTATCAATGATTTTTTTTTCAGTCTTGGTGCATGGTTTTTTGTTTTGATAAGCCAGCTTTTAATACGTATATGTAACAGTTTTAGTTATAAAGTTTGCTGGATGTTGAAAAGTTTAGCTGATTTTAGCCATTTATTAGACATAGTAGCTTACAATATCAAACGAAACGAAAATATAGTAAAGAATGAACGCTTGATAGTCATCTATTTATTAGAAAAGATATTTTTTTGATGACGTAACATATTCTCTTCCTTCCTCTTTCTGTTGTTTGTATAAACGGAACCGGCCGACCGCAAAGTGTCTAATAGAGATGTGCAGGTACATCTAAAGAAAAGAGATCTTTTAAAAAATTTTCTCGTTGCTATAGCGTGAATTGACGCGTATCGTTGTGTCATTTGTCAAACAAAGAAAGGTGGTTGAAAAATTGTTTGTAGCAGCTCTAAAGGGTGCGCTTGATAATTTCTTTTTACTCGGAGTTACGATCTTCAAACAAGGGTCACCATTGAAAGTTGGCCGAGTGAAGCTAATTTGATCGTGATCAAAGTGGCAAAGGTTGAAAACATCTTTTGGGATTTTCTGGAGACGTCGTTTAAAGACCTGGAAAAAATATAGCTAAGAACCTCAGACGCAGACACGGTTGCTCTTGCGTCATTCTGGTGATGTCGATCCAGCTTCTGCTAAACAGTCGGAGGACCCTCTCCATTGTCTATCACTAACTCAGGTTGACCTCTTTTTCCATTTAATGTCTTGATTTGCGGGTTTTGTTGTAGGGAGCATCAGAAAACGTCCCCATCAGCAGAGACGCCATTTGCAAAGATCGTATGATCCGGGATGCTTTTGTGATTTTGCCATTAGTGAAAATCAGGATTCAATGGGAGATTCGCAACTATATAAGCTAGTATAAGGCAAACTTAGGATCTACTTTTGCTACATATAGCCCTATCTATTGTGCGAAGGAATTATAATATAATAATTTATAATTCTTGGAATATCTTCATAAATATATAGTGGAGCATAAATTCATACTTCTGATTACTTACAGTGTGTGTAAATAGTATCTGATAAATTTCATTAAGTTCATTTAAACGTCTTTGTTCATTTTCAAATTTGACAGAATTTAGATCGAATATTAAAAAAGAAAAAAAGATGAAACAAGATGTTTGAACAATTGAAGAGTTATTCACAAAAATCAGAAAATGTTTGGTCAAAATTTCGTCAATCATGAAGGTATTGAAGTTTTTGAAGTGTATCAGATACTTTTGCACTCCCTATTAATGTTTCATCATCAGTCCCTTAACGTCCGTCATTGGACATAGACGTTCCCCGGGATTCGCCACATTTCTCTATTGTGGGTGTCTGAATGGGTCTTGCTCGTCTCTCTATCTAGTACTCTGCCGGTCTCGGTTACGCATGTGATCTCTGGGGATCCGTGTCGTGAGTTGGGATGTCCATAAGTTGTCTGACATTCTTGCAACGTGACCAGCCCATTGCCATTTAAGATTTTTTAATGTCTCACACTCCTGTTTTCTCCCGGATGTATCCTGCGGTCTTGTGGTCTCTCCATGTGGGTTTAAGCATAATTTTTTCCTGTGCACGTTGTATGCTTCTCAGTTCGTGGGCCAGTCTCTTACTTAGGTTCCATGTTTCAGCTCCATAAGTGACTATCGGGAGAATGCATTGATTGTATCTGTTTGTATTTACGAATATTCATATCTTTGCAGACACATACTACTCGGAAGAGAGGAAAAAATTGTCAAGAGAAAGAAAAAAAGGAATAAGTCACTTTTCCAGTCGCTTTGATGTTGTTTTCCCGACGGAATATAAAGACCGAAAGTTGCAGACTGTATAAAAAATGCAGGAAATGGATGCAACATATTCCTAAATATTAAAAAGCCATTGATACATCTGAAGAATTATCTTACAACCCGCATCGGCTTTCCACATTGACTTAAATAAAGGGTGGATATCACTGTCCCGACCTACACATCAATACGTTCATACGTAGTTATAACAAAACACTCTTTTACTGCCCACCATTACACGCATAGGGGGGGGGGGAGAAGATCAGGGTCGTCGTTAACGGCTCGGACTATGGAATTGGCGAGCCAAGTTCAAGCTCTGGTCAGGGCTGTTTCTGTTCACTATGCATTTAAAGAAAATGCACGAATCCATCTCTTCTCCAGCCCAACTATGGCAGGGCAGATTGGGCTATTTACACCTGGGAAAGCAACCAGTCTAGGAAAAAACCAAGGATTTCAAACAAGAGAGGATTCTGACTATTGGGCATCCCAAGGTCTTCACACTTTCGCCCTGGCACGTGCCCTGGGGGCGAGACAGAATGTAGGCCATTCATTACACACACACACACATCAAAACACGTACTATAATTATTGATGTGCTTTTATTCATTTGTTTATTTATTTGTTTTCTGTTACGTTGAAGGAAACCGAAGTATAAAATCAAGGGGAACTGCCGCGATTTGAATTCGAACGAGGAGCTCGCCAGCCGGATGACCTACCAATGGGTCAAGGGTACACTGATGACACAGGATAGAAATATTAAGCATTGAGTGTATCAGTCAGGTTGTATTCATTAGGAAAAGGTTCGTCAAAGCAGCAAAAGGCCGACACAGACAGAATTTGCAAAAAAACAAAAATAAACAAAAAAAGATAAAACTGTTGTTAATCTACTATTTTCATACTCGCCATTCCATACTGATACACACATACACACACACACACACATATATATATATATATATATATATATATATATATACATACATATATATATATATATATATATATATATATATATATATATATATATATATATATATATATATATATATAACGTGCCTCTGCTCTACGGACTGAGTAAGCAGGAGGTCGAAATACCGCGCTTAAACCATACATCTCTCAACTTGCGGTCGTAGGCATAAATTTTTACATATATATATGTTCCTATTTGCCGACAGTGTGCATATATCATTAGATTTGACAGTTTATGTCCGAAGGGGCATTGCATTGTCTGTAGAAACAGAACAGAGGCCATTCATTTGATTCTGTCATTTTCAGTAACTTTCCATCTCACAACGACTTTTTGATACATTGTACATTCCATCATAAAAGAACGATTACAGTTTTTATCCATTAAACTAGTTAATCTCTACAAAAAAAAAATTTCCCCGCTATCCGAAAATAGAGCTTTCCAATAAAAGCCTCCTGTTAGCCAAAATGGCGTGAGGACAAGAAGTAATTACTATTGATTTGTGTTGGAAGCATTTTGAGCATCCCCAGATCCCCAAATGTTTAGAAGGGTATGTCAGCCTAAGTCAACGTAGGTCGTGGTTGTGTGAGGTACAGGAGACTGAAGTGTAGAAAAAAAGACGAAGAAGATGTGTGCTGCCTTATTGTCTCAAGAGCGACAAGGTGGCGTAAAGCAATACCTCCCTGTAAATAAATTCTATCTGATGATTTTTTTTTCAGAAAAGGAACAAAAAAATTCTGGAAGAGTCCAATCTTTCGAATTGTGGATAGGAGATGTTTTATAAGCGAAATTATTCCCTGTGAGTGGAGTGTCTTATGGTTAGAGACAGAGAATCATTATTAGAGAAGATTCTTGGAGGAATTCCACAATGTCCAGAAGTTGTTAGAACGGCAAGGGATGTTTATGGGGTGAGGTACGCAGTGGTTTGAAAATTACAGAATATTCTGCTATGTATTAAGTTGGAGCAAACATAATTGCAGTTCTTGTAATTTTAAACTTCAATGCTTATTTTGAAAATAAACAATTATTCAACTTAGTTCATGGAAAATGCCATTTTACAGCGTGAATTTCGCTCTATTTATTTAAGCTGAACGATTTCTTTTCACTATTTATTCTGGTTTATTTGAGCCTGTCAAACCAAATTGGGAGAAAAACAAAACGAAATGGAGCAATTTTGTTTCTTGAGTTCAAAATAGGATGGAAAGCAGCGGATATCCTTCTGTGATTGACGACATTAAATTGAGTACAATTGTGGAGGCGGACTTACATTAGATAGCTCGACTGGTTACAGAGGAACTAAACCTTGACCATTTAACAGTTGTTCAACATTTGTACCGAAGCCAAAAAAAAGCTTGCATATCGAGCGAATGATCCTGCAGAAATTCAACAGGCTAAATAACGAAACTCTATTTCACCCAGCTTACTGAACAGACCTCTCCACGGCCAATTACCACTTTTTCACGCATTTCGACCACTCCCTATAAGGGAAAGCCCCCAACAACTAAGCTGTAGCAGCGGCAGCTCAAAATGCTTTCGAAGAATTCTTTGAGCTAAGGACCTCATAAATCTATGCTTCCGGAAGAAAATGCACCTGTTTCTAGTCAGCTGTGTATGTAGATTCTGAAGATTCTTATTTCGATTGAAAAAAATTATTTTAAGCTGAGATGTATTTGAGGTTGATAGTGAAACATTGCAATTATTTTTGCACCAATATAACAGAAGAACTCCCCATCCAATGTTCATGATCATTTGCTACGTCGCATTTGCAACTTGAGGTCGGGCGTTATCAGCAGCGAAATCGCTTACCATCTCCTGATCACTGAATAATTATGATTATCTAAACTAATATGAATAGATAGCAGTTCCTCATCGAAAGGCTGGGAGAAGGGACATTGCTCAGTAGACCTACTGGTGTACTCCAACAAGCGAGAGCGGGAATCTATGGGACTGGAGACGACATGGTCAAGTGGAGTTTGAAGACTAATGGGTCCTGTGAGAGTGGTTAAAGGATGCTGGACTGTGAGCACCTTCTGCAAAACTGACCACACTCGACTGATCTAGCCGATGCTGACCTAAAAAAGATCAATAAAATAATATAAAGTGGTCAGTGTGACTAGTTATGGGGAAAAAACTAAGCGAGCCAATTATAAGCAGTAAGAAAAACACAGTAAAAGTTTGTACCAGTTCCAGCAAGTCATGAATGAACAAATCCCATGGAATCCCATCATTCACACCAAAGAAAATCTCTTTTGGAAACAGATACCATTTAGGTTGAGACAATAGAAAATTTCCCTGGACCAAACCACGATTTCTTTTCTTATAATGAATCAAACGAAGAATCCGCACTCAAAAGTGATTCAAGTCAAAACTAATCGGAATCTAATTCGATTGATCAGTTTTAAAACTTTTCTGAGACTATTTCTTACAAAATTCTTTTTTGTAGTTAAAATGGTCTGAACTTTTCATTTCATCTTTGTTTTGAATGAAATCAAATGAAATTTTGATTGCGATGCAAACTGGAGAAAATGATTTTCTACATTTGATCCCTTGCAATAAATCTGACTTTCATCATCAGTGACTCGTCAAGTTTTTTTCCTAGGTCTAACAGGAAGGGAAAAGCAAGTGTTAAAACGCTGATCAAAGTTCTTTTTTGTAATTTTATGTGCAATTCTAAAAGCTGAATTTAAAAATCAAACTACACACACACACACACACACACATGTGTATATAGAGAGAGGGAGAGAGGAAGAGAGTGAAAGAGAGAGAGAGAGAAAGAATGAGAAAGAGCTACATAAATAGATAGATGGATAAATATATATTTACTTGCATGTAAGAAACATAACTTGGTATTAATAATGACACGAAAATTGTCTCTTCCCCAAAAAGGTCTCTCATTAAAGCGTAAAATGAATGATATTCCTTCCTAATTGCTCTAACTACCAGAATTATATGGGCATTTCATATATATATATATATATATATATATATATATATATATATATATATATATAAGATCCCATGCTTGTACGAGATTCGGTTGTAATTCAATTAAATGATTTAGAAATAATTATATCTACCTCTTGGCTACTAGACTTCTCAAGTTTCTGTGGCTAACCGGAGAGGGTTGAAAACAGATACTATAATCACTGTATTTGCGCATGTATACGCCGCACTATTTTGTACATGAATCTATTAAAAGAACGTTGAATGAGCCTTGGGGCCAAAAAATGTCAAGTCAAATTTCAAGTTCGCAAAGAGACCACCAGACGAACAATTAAGAAAAGATTTAGGCATAGAAAAAAAAAGAAAAAAGGATTGCAACGTCCAGCTCTGAAACTGATCCACAATCAGCAAAGACTGGAATTTGGAACGTGGGTTAAAGAGTGGCGGAGGGTCCCCCTTCACAGACGAGGAGAAATTCAAGGTGGATGTCTCGGATGACCCCAAGTTTCCCAGGCATGACACATGGTTACCAAAGGAAACCTTTTTGGAGCGTGCTAGTGTAGGTTGTTAGCTCAGAAATTCAACGTGGATGCCTCTAATGACCTCCAAATTTCCAGACACGACCCACGATTATCGATGGGATCTTTTTTGAAACGTGCTACTGCAGGTTGTCGACTCACGATTTGGGCTGATGTACGATATGGTGCAGAAATGGCACTGCAGATCATTGACTGGCGTCGTAACACAGCAGGATAGGTGGGGAGGTAATGAATGGAAGCTCTGTAGCTAAAGATTTGTAAATATCAAACGATGATCTGAATGTTCAAAAGAGTGAAAAACACACCTTTAAGATCGATATTGGGATACTATCCCCACCGTATATGCAGATGAGCCAAAACATTATGACCATACTCAAACAACTGTCTCATCATCGAAATGTTGTAAGTTTGGTAATTCTTACCGTCACTTCCATGGAAGGTGTTCCCTAGTCCTTCATGTCCGAGAATTTTTAGTTAAAACTCAGTCCGCAATAAAAGAATATCCATACTTATTTCCGATATATTAAAGACTGACTGCAAGTGTCCACGCAAACAATTTCTTTTCAAGCACATCTGCTATGTAGAATAAACTCCTTTTTGAATATTTTCTCAACAAGTACGATCTGCATATTTTTAAGTCGAGTTTCAACAAGTTCCTTACCTAATATTAGCAAGTCTATGGCATAAATGACCCCATTCTTACTAACCTAAAAATGCTCTTGTTTAGGGCGATTAAAGGCAACCAAAAATGTGCCCTGCAAAGCAGATGTCATCCTATCAAGAATTGACTCTACGTACATCGATCCTCGTCTCGTATGAGTCCGTGTAGTCGCAGGCCAGTCAGACTACTCACAAGCCGTGTCATTTCGGAAATGTTCTGATAGTCTCGTAAGCATAACAATTTTGCTTTCATCGAAGTCATTAAAATCTTTCCCCTTGTCCATGACTGTGACATTCAACACATGAAAATAAAGAAATCGAGGCTAGCTCACCTGCTTATGTACCACTGGTCTTAACATGCGTAATGTTCACGAGACAGTTGCTGTCATTTTGACAACATGTTACTGGATATGATGTTTTAACATCCGTGTTTACGTGTTCGTGTGCACGCAAGCACACACACACACACACACACACACACACATACATACACACACACATATATATGTATATTTGCATATGCGTATATATACGTGCACACACACACACACACACACACACACACATATATATATGCATATGCGTACATATACGTATATACACACACACACACACACACATATGTGTATATATATGTTATCGTAAGATTTTGAAACTAATGATTTCGTGAAATCCCTGGAGATTTGCTGAATCTCAGCTCATTTCAGTGATTTTATGAAATCCTTAGTTTCACAATCACTGTAGTAATGGTTTGTAAACTTATGATGCTGATCATTACCACTCTAACGAATTTGATACTCACTGGGTGCCCCTTGACAGTGGCCTTGTGTCCACCTCAGTTAAGATCAACAGAATTGATTTCATAAATATATGCTTAAATGCACACACACACACACACACGCACACACACACATACATACATACATACATACATACATACATACATACATACATACATGTGAACAGACACCTCCATAAAATACGTATGCATAGCTAGCTAGCTAGATAGATTGATAAATAAAAAAAGTAGACTCGATTCTTTTTATTTCTTCTAATGTAAATTAGAGGATCTGGGGTAATTTGGCATTGGTACTCGAGCAAAAAGTCGATGATAACAGCCATGTGTGCTATCTAATCGACAGCTGTGACCTGGTATGCAACCCCCACCAAGGCCAACCACTGTTCCATCGTCTCTGCTAAACACACTGGCGACACCCCCATCTCCAGAGGCAACTTTTAAAGAAGGCTATTATAGCTAATGCAGTTTTATGCAGCTTCTGTGTCTGAGATAAACACTATGATAAAGATGACTGTCTTTCATCTGGGAAAGAGATAGAGGGTTGTTTTTTTTTTTTAAGTCGGTCTGCGCTTTTTTTTCCATCTTGCCTAGATGAATCAAGTCTAAACAAAAATTGGAAATCCAAATGTTTTTACTCTTTTTAACAATGGTGGGAATGGGTTCTTGTAACTTGGAATAAGGTAATGCTCTAGAATTTATGCTCGTGGATCACAGTTGTGGATCACAGCGGGTTCCATCAGGCATGAACGAAGGAAACCTGTGCAGATGAGGATCCAGAAGCACTCGTGAGTAATTTACTTAAACATGGCCCACTTCAAGGCCGGTTTCAAGATTTACAAAAAAAAAAAAAAAGAAAAAAAAAAGAAATGGAAATTGAGAACTAGGAACATGCTGTAACCATACATACCACTTTCAAGATGTCACGCAAAAGATTTCTTTGTCATGGGTCTTTTGATTCTGACAATGAATTTACAAGTGATCAAAGACAACTCACTGTTGATGTCGTAAGAAGTGAAAATGATAATAATCCCCGATTGGCCGACGAGATATCTCGCGAAAAATTTTCTCTTGCTTGGGCTTCTTACTCTAGCAATGAAAGTAACTGTGATTCAAGATAATTCACTTATTCTGATGAAGGCAGTGGAAGTGATAATCGTTTCTTGAGCAGCTGACGAGATATTTCACAGATTATACTATCTTGACCTCAAAAGGTTGACAGTATCGCTTCGGATTAATAAAAAAACAATTCATTTAATATTCAAAATAATAAAAGGTGTCGTCAACATCCAAGTAAAAACAAAATCTTTGTAATAAAAATGGGAATAAATTAATGGATCAAGATCCTGAAATGATAGAAACTAATATAATGGAGAGTTTTAAAAGTGAGTATGACACAACAAAAATCAATATTATCATTATTTATTGCAGGCATTAATTCTACTATTACCCGACGTTGCCTGGGGGGGAAATATAAAAAATTGTTTCCCCTTGCTTTACACACCTAAAAAAGAAGTTAATATGAAAAGAGTCCCTCTAAAATGGCTACCCCCCAGATTTTGACACTTGAAAATGAATTAAAATTTTCCACTTGGATTTTGACCCTTAAAAGGGCAAACAAAGTTTCTCCTTATATTTTGCAACCTTGAAAAAAAAAATTCCTCTCAATTTTTAACCGTAAAAATGAAAAAAAAATCCCTCTAGATTTCGGTCTCTAATATTTGATCAAAATATCTTCGTTCTCAATTTTGACCTCCAAGCGTTAAAAAACACCCCTATCGATATGACTCCTGAAAGATGAAAAAATCTGCCATTATTTTGACCCCTAAAATTGAAAAAAATATTGATTTTGACCCCTTAATGAAAAAAGCATCCGGTAGATTTTGAACTCTAAAAACGTAAAAAATTTTGAAACTCCCAAAGGTGAAAAATTCCCCTCCAAGCACTGATTCTCAACACTCCAATGGAAGCAGATATGCGCTGTCTATTGAAGTCTTGTGCCCTCCTTAGAGGAATGACTCCATAGCATATCAACCTGAGCATATTAGAGCCAAGGTCCGAATCGCCCCCCTTGGGAAAAATCGTGTCTACTCATTTCAACATAATATGTCCCTATCTATTGAAAGCTAATTATAACCCCCACCCTCTTTGCCGGTGGTAATTGTATTCCTAAGCGATGGAAAGTCTGCAAATTTTAGTAGACACATTCCTCTCGATTTAACTCTTTCGCTGACCACACCCTTTACAAATAATTGCCGGGATTTAAGAATGAAAGTAATAACGTTTAAGAATGCTGAATTTTTAAAGCATGGAATTCAGTTTTAGAAAGTAAAAATAATACTTGTTTACAGTTGGTAGTAGTAGTATTAGTATTGGTATTAGTAGTAGTAGTAATAGTATTATTAATAATAATAATAATAATAATAATAATAATAATAATAATAATAATAATAATAATAATAATAATAGAGAGTAAAGAGGAGGGAGAATGAAAAGCTGGATTGGGAACCAGGATCTAGCGAGAGAACTGAAAAAATTGTGGAACACGGAAGCCAGGGTAGTGCTAGTGATAGTGGGCGCACTAGGAACTGTCCCAAAGACACTGAGGGCGAGACTGGAGGAGATCAGGATAGAGGGAAAGATTGAGACTGTACAGACCACAGCACTGCTAGGAACCGCGTGGATACTGAGGAAAGTGCTAGAAATATAAAGACTGCAACTCTAATTGTTAACAGTGACCTAACAAAAGAAGGGGAATGAAAGCAGAAACGTAAACCACAGCACTGGCATGATAGGCAAAGGAGAGAAGAGATGTTGGCTGAAGACTTGAGGAGACTTATTGTCACTCAGCCTTCAGCAATAACCACTGAACAACCGGTGTGAAACTGTAAACTGCAGTATTAATATGGCCTATGAGAACTAAGAGAGAAGGGCTGGAGACTTGAGGAGACTTGCTGTCACTCAAACTCCAGCGGTTACCACCAGGCAACTGGTGTGAGATTCCAAATAATAATAATAATAATAATAATAATAATAATACCACCTCATCCAGGCAAGAAGACTGGACTTAGTAATAGTAGACAAAAAAAGGAAGGCCTGCCAAATAGTAGACGTTGCTGTGCCTGCAGACCATAGAGTAAAAAAGAAAGAGGGTGAAAAAAGGGAAAAATACCAGGACCTAGCAAGAGAGTTAAGGAAGATGTGGAACATGAAAACCAGGGTAGTACCGGTCATAGTGGGCGCACTAGGAACTGTCCCCAAAACGCTGAGGGTGAGACTGGAGGAGATCAGTATTAGGGGAAGGATAGAGACCGTACAGACCACAGCACTACTGGGAACTGCACGGATACTGAGGAAAGTGCTAGAGATATAAGTACTGCAACGAATCGTAGCTCTGTCATGATATGCGAAAGAGAGAGGAGATGTTGGCTGAAGACTTGAGGAGACTTATTGTCACTCAGCCTTTAGCAATGACCACTGAGCAACCGGTGTGAAACTGTAAATCGCAGAATTACTGCGACCTATGAGTACTAGGAGAGGAGGGCTGGAGACTTGAGGAGACTTGCTGTCACTCAAACTCCAGTGGTTACCACCAGGCAACTGGTGTGAGATTCCAAATAATAATAATAATAATAATAATAATAATAATAATAATAATAATAATAATAACGGTGGATGATAAAAACAGTTTTTTTTATAACACCCTGAATAGGTTTCTATTCTACAGTTCAAATTGAAATGTAAATTTATGCTAAAATACCCTTTAGTTCATGCCCTGCAGCATTCGAGCCCCCTTTTTTGGGGAAAATTTGAACTTTTTTAATGATCACTGCCCAACAAAAGACAATAGAAATAACTTATTCGTTGATAATCTTTTTTTCAATTTTTTTTTCATTCATCCCCCAACACTGCATGCTGCCAAAAGACCTTGGTTGCATGACGGTATCCGGACCTGCACGTGATGAGTATAAGTATTTTATTTGAGTTAGTATTTCCAGGGCAGACTCTTCTTCAACTGCTTATAAATAATTCTATTTGTTTTTATACTTTTATCCTTTGAAAGCTTTTCTCGTATCCTTCGTCTTGATTTCTATCAAACAAATGGGAAATCAAAATGAAATAAGATAAAATAAACACGACGAGACATTGCACAACCTAGGAACAAGATCTCTCTGCAAAAAAAGAATGAAACTTTGTCTTGCCTTGCACATTTGGTCAAGTCAGTGTTTCCCGAATATTTTCCGGATCATCATCATCATCATCATCATCATCATCATCATCATCATCATCATCATCATCATCATCACCACCACCACCACCAGTCTTTCAACGTCCGTCGTTGGACATAGACCTTCTCCAGGATTTGCCACACTTCTCTATCATAGGCATACCTACCCCTTTTAAAGCATACATTTCACTAACGCCCCCTTTGGAGTTGGTCAAGAAAACTATACATTGAAAATCTAATTCTTAGTATTGAAAAAAATGTTTAGTTGAATAATTTATTAGAATTATTTAGATTGAAAACGCGAGGAATATTTGAACTTCAAGCAAATCTAACGTGGAATCAATCTTTCAGACGTACGCTTCCGTGCGTGGGAAAGATCGATTTGTATTCTTTGCCCTTCGCCCCAACACAACCCCTTGTTTTTTCAATGCCCCTCTTCGTCCCTTACTTTTAGGCATCCTCCCTTAGTATTCCAGCGCTTCTAAGGTATTGATAGATCCAACTTTGGGAATCATTAGATCGAGACAGTTACTAGGGTGGGTTGAAGGTTGATGAGCATTGTTTTATTGGTTGGCCACTCATTGAACTAGTGTGAGATCTACGAGAAATTCAAGTGCCCACATGTGATACCGGGAAATAGATGTTGTACGTGTATAACATGTACCTACAGACGTTCAATGTCCCTCTTTAACCTGCAACTATTTAAATAGTTTTTCTGAGACACCTGTCATTTTTGGCAGTCGAATTTCGTCCTGCATTTTTGTCGTTGTTGACAGTTCGTCAAAGTTTGTTTTGATTCTTCAAGTCAGATCAGGTCAAAAGCCGGGTCAGAAGAATACCAGAATAACCATTGCCAAAATATCTTACAAGCGCTTGTTGACCTTTTGTGGTATCTTCTTCTTTTTCTGTACTTTCATTTGTGAATGTTTGTGACTGTGTTTGCCTTCTCCTCCCAAACTGTGCAACGCAGCCGGGGATAATTATTCGAAGTACACCTAAATGTTTAGGATTAGAGCCCAGGGGGAAAATCTGTTGTAATTTGCAACAATAAGGGGTTTTGATGGGGGGTTTCTATTTACTGCACGACTATGAACTGGACCCCGAGTTTGTTTTTCAAATTGGGAAACGTTTCGATGTCTTTTAGAACACTAATCCTGTTCACGTTTATTATTTGGAGGAAATTATTTTTACGTGACTTCATATTCTGACGACACTACTTTTTGTAAGCTTTTTTCAATTTGTTAATCATTTTTCCTTAACGTAAAACTTGGTGTGTGTTGATGGAGTTTCTATTTAATGATGTAACTATACTTCATTACTTAATCATTTTTCCATAACACAAAATTTGTGAATCGGTGGTTATGTCGATTGTGCAGAAGCAACTTTTGTTTTTAACTTTTAGGGTTTTCATAATCGGTGAGATGTTTTTTTCAATTTTAGGGTTCAAAATCGAAGTGGTGATTTTTTTTACTTTCAGGGATCAAGTTTATTTTTATAGGCGTCCAATTAAAATAATAAAAGGGGTTTTGAACATTCAAATTAACTTCCACAAAATTTAATGTATCTACTTTTAATAATGCAAAGAGAAACTTTTGAAATAAAACAATATTTTTGTTCAATTGTTTTTCTTTCACATCTTCAACTCGTCAGATCAACTTTCGCTTAATTCATTTTACAGTCTAACAATAATTTTGCTTTTTTCTGTACAGTAAAAAGAACTGGACTTTCTATCCATATCTTCCTACCCGTCCGTCTTTCTGTCTGTCTGTCTGTTTGTCTGTCTATCTATCTGTCTATCTATCTATCTATCTGTCTATCTATCTATCTATCTATCCATTCACTTACTCTGCTTATTTCAGCTTGTACATTGATAGGGTAATTTTATCGATTCGTTTACATTTTTATATAATTCGAATCGGTGTTATGAAAGTATGCGTACTGTGTATTTTTTTTTAAGTAACACCATTCCTTCTTTAATAAGAAATGACTAGACTATGTTTCAATCTAAAAATAAATCTATTAAAACATTCAAAACAAAAACAATTTAATTTTGTTGTCGTTGTTTTTGATTTCCAATTTTCAACATTCAAAGTATGTAACTTGCATTAAATCTAATCCACCCTTTTTAACATGGCCGCCTATTCTAGAGACACTATTTTTGGTAAGCTTTTTTTTTCACATGTCGATCTTTTCTTCCAATTTCCAGGGATTAAAAGTCATGCAGATTATATGGAAGGAGCAATTATTTTTTTTTACTTCGGGGGTCAAAATCGTGGAGATTTTTCTTTTCAATCTAAGGGCTCAAAATCCAGGAGAATTTTCTTCACTTAAAGGGGTCAAAATCGAGAGCAGATTTTTTCTTTATTTTGGGGATGAAAATCGAGGCAAAATTTTTTCTTCCTTAAGTCAAGGTGTCAAAATCGATGGAGAAGATTCCCTTCCACTTTAAGGAGTCAAAATCGATGGGAAAGATCTATTTCACTTTGAGGGGTCGGATTATAAGGTATTTTCTCCATTATCATAGTTTAAAATTGAAATGGTGGGGAATTCTTTCCCACTTGAGGCGTCTAATTAAACTATTTTTTTTGCTTCTTGGGGTCAAAATCGGGATGGGGAACTATTTTTCTCTTCATTTGTCAAAATCGAAGGGGAATATTTTCCATTTTCAGGGGTCACATTCGAACCGGAAAGTTTTTTCGCTTCTAGGGGTCAAAAAGAAAATGAGAGAAATATTCTCCTTTTTAGGGGTCTCAAGGTTAGACATTATTTTTTGTAAGTTTTTCTTACATATTAATCAATTTTACTGAATATAAATTTTAGAGGTGGGTAGAGGGTTCGTTTTTCATTTAGGATACAACCGTACTGCTAAACCCTCTACTTCACAGATAAATTATTTTTCCAAAATATGAAATTTGTGGATAGGGGGTTGTGTAGATGATATGAGGGAGACTCATAATCAAGGAGAATTTTTTTTTCAATTTTAGGGTTAAAAATCGGGGGAAGATTTCATTTTCACTTTTCATTGATCAAAATCTAGGGAGAGATTTTCTTCTTCAATCATAAGGTTCAGAATCGAGAGGGATTACTTTTTTTTTCACTTTTAGGTCTCAAAACCGAGGAGAAAAACTTTTGTTCAATTTTAAAGGGTCGAAATTGAGGATGAAATCTTTTTCCAATTTTAGACGTCAAAAATTGTGGACAAAGAATTTTTTTCACTTTTAGGATCAGGGTATGTTTTTACTCTTTTAAGTATCACAATAGAGGGTAAAATGGTTTTCCACTTTTTTATAAAAAATTTTCAAGGTTCAAAATCGACGGGGAACTTTTTTCATTTTAAGGAACAAAAATCAAGGGGAACATTTTTTTCTATTTGAGTGATAAAAATCGAGAAGGAAGATTTTTTTTAGTCTCTTCATTTCTAGGGATCATAATTGGGGAAGGGGAACTTCTTTCCTCATTTATGGTTCAAAATCAAGGGACATTCTTTTTCACTTTTAGGGATCAAAATCAAAGAGGAACCCTTTTTTCATTCTCAGGATTCTAAACCAAGGAGGATTTTTTTTTCCATGTTTAGGGGTTCAAAATCACGACAGCACTCTTTTTCGCTCTCAAGAATCAAAATTGGAGGTGATGAATGATTTCTAGTCGCCAACCCTCTTTTTTCACTTTTAGGAAGTCAACTAAAGGGAAAACAGTGTTGTTATATTTGCAGTTAATTTTCCTTCCGCAACGCCGGATATTATGGATAGTTATTTATACAAGTAAGATGGGCAAATATACACTAGCTCCTAATTGACGTCATTCCATTCAACCCTTTGTATTTTCTAGAACACTGTCCCATGGCCCTTGTTTTAGAGAGGATCGACCCCCCTTAAAACCCCTGCAGCACACATACCGATGCTTCGCGACACACTAATGTGCGGCGGTACATTGGTTGAAAATCACTGCATTATAACGTGATTGAGAAAGATATGTAAGTGAACGAAAGTACAAAATATTGAATGGCAAATTAAGTGATTTTTCCTACACTACGATAAATCAAATAACCCCTTTTTATATAATTATATCTATGGCGAAATCGATTTCACTAATCGTCTTTTCAGTCCAAGTTGAAGTTTTCAGGGAGCTAACCCCCTCGTTGAAAGGGGACTTTGGATATTTTGTTTGTCGATTAATGTAGCTGGGGAAGAGGGAAAAAAGTCAGTGAAATTTGACAATGGTATAAATACTTTTTTAAAAGTAGGTTAAACTTGACGGATTTGAAAAGTTCGACTTCAACTGAGGAGACTTCTCAGTTTTGTAAGGTTTTATCATACATATAATTGCGTTATTATGTGTCAGTAACGCTTACTTTAATTCCTTTGAGCAGCTTTACAAAGTTGAGCTCCGTAGATAATTACACATGCGTACACACAAAAGCTAAATAAAGGCCTGTCTTGTAATAGAGATAATATGTTGATGAGTCTGGATATTTCAAATTAGCCCAGTTATTCACAATCAAGAACCAAAAGTTCCAAGAGGCGTCCACTATAAAGTTTAGACACAGTCATTGCAAGATCACGTGACCCTGCGTTGGGGATGATTTTGAGTGAGAAGCATCATCTTATCGAAACATTTTCTATCAAGTTTCAAGTAAATCTAACACAAAACAGCTGGGGAAATCTGTTCTAAGACCCAAAGCTTAATCGCCATTATTGCCAGATCACGTGACCATGGGATGAAAAATTTGTTTTGCTCAAAAGCATCTAATCAAAGAACAGCTTTCTATCTGGTTGCAAGTAAATCTGACTCAAAATAGCAAAGAAAATTTATTTTAAAATGTATAGTTTAGACGTCATTGGTGACAGATCACAGAAGATTCTCTCAAGTAAGAAGTATCAAAGGACAACTTCCAACCAAGTTTCAAGAGAATCCGACCTGAGATAGATGAGACAATTTACATCAAAACATAACGTTCAAGTTCTATTATTGCCAGTGACGCTTAGAAGAAGTTTTTTTTAAAAAAATATTTGTTATTAAAGCATCTTTTCAAAGGACACCGTTTAACCAAGTTTCAAGTAAATCTGACTTGAAACAGCTGAGACACAACATAGAGACAGATCATCCGACCGATCGATGAGCAGAGTGTCTTATAGACAGGCGAGGGCGCCTATAAAATCTGTGCCCTACTTATTTCGGCAATCATTTTACAAAGCGTGTCGTTTTTATTTTCCTCGCCTGGGGTGACTACAATTATTTTTTTTTCTTTTCAATGACGGGATGATTCAGCAACGTTTAAATACGTGACGGAAACTCCTCGCTGTGTGCACAATTTGGGAGTCTTCAAAAATGTTGCATCACTGAGTAGGGGGGCCCCAATGACTCGGCCTTCCAGTTACGGCTGTGTCAGAGAGCAACGTGTGGGCTGTGATTTCAAAAAAAAAAAAAAAATCATGAAAAATTCCGGGGCAGTTGCAGCTCAAATGTCGGCTCAACTTGCAGCAGACAGGACCTGAGCCACCATATTATATCGTCTGTCCCTTGAACCGTACCTACTTCCTCGCTGATTTTCTTTTCTTTTCTTTTCTTTTTTCGTGTCTGATTTAGTTTCATTAATTTGAGCTCAGGAGGAATTTTCTAGGCTACTTAACCACTCCTAAGTAACACTTATCTTTCTCTCGTTTTTAACTCTTTTCTCACCAAAAGAAGAAATTGATATTTTAATAACTTATGAACACTTGTCATTTGATACCTGATAAAAAACACTGATTTAAATGATCTTTATTTTTAAAAACATTTTATATTCGTCATTGGACTCTTCTCAGTTTACATGCAGAGTTTTTTTAAGAATATTTCAGGTCTCGAGGCAAAACAGTGTACCGTATTCGGCCTGCAGATTGTAGTACTGACACTGATTTAATAACTAGATTCAATGAAGGGTCAAAAACTGATTTAAACATGCATGTACACCATTGGTTTTGAGAAGGTTCCCATGTCAGTTATCTACTTATATGAACCTTATTTTTCATTATCCAAATTGACATTTGGGATCGCTGAAATCGCTGGGTCACTGAGTAACTGTCCAAGGTGGCCGTGCGATAAGACGGCCCTGTTTACATGGAATCCTTTCCACTTGGAATCAGCTGTCTCATCTCAGAACAATGCTGAAGATCTCCATGTCGTCAAAGGGAGCACATGGCAAAAAAGAAACAGAGTGGACGACAATTCAATATAAGTGCAACAGAGAAAGACACTAGGAAAAAGTAAAGGCCAAGTTGTTGCATGTGAAGTACACCACAAGGTATGACATCCACACATATAATAATTAGCAATGTGCAGATGTCTTCAGTCAAGCCAAGTGACGCAACTGACATAGTAAAATAGAATTTCATACATGTGACTGACGTAGTAAAATGAAATCGCATTCATGTTCTAATGACGTAATAAAAATACTGAATTTATGGAATAATATAAAAATAGAATTATAGGTAATATTTTCAATTATATATTGAAAATAATGAGGTGAGAGATCTATCAACGGTTTGACCTGCCGTTTTGACCGAGTGCACCATGGTCTATATTTAATGAAATAGTCGTCAATTTTGACGACAGGGTGTACTTGTAAATCATAAAAAGCGATAAATGTCTAATCTACAAATGATATATTTGAAGTAATAACTTTTCCCCATGATCCTCTAATGATAATACACCATCTCTATTAAATTCTCTCTGTTTGGTGGCCACAAATTCAATAAAAGCACGAATTATGGCTTCCATATTATTGAACCTTTTAAAAATGTTTTAAAGATGATAAACAGCAGGATAAATGTGAAGAAAATATGGAGGATGCTGTGAGACTTCATATCCTTATTCTTTGACACATTCAGCTGGGAGTTGTGGTTTTGGTGACTGACATGGAGCCTTTCATTCAGTTAATGTGTGACCCATTTTCCCAACTTTTCAACCTTTCCCATCGCCTTGAAATGGAATGATACGAACATGTTTAGACATCTCTTGAAGTTTTTCGTTTGTATGGGTGTTTCCAGACCTTAACCTATGGAACCAACGCTGAACAGTTCTTACCATATTGATGTTCACTCTAAATACTTTTTAGACGTTATCAGCAGCTTATGCTGTATTATGTTCTAATTTGATAGATTTTTTTTTGAAAATGAGTCCAACTTCTTTGGTAGACATCATTGCTATTAAGGACTCAAAGACCTCCAATAATAACCAGTTATATTGAACATAACATTGAATCTGTAAATTATTCACCTTTACTATCATTCGCTTTGACGTAAAACAAAGTACATTCCATGCGTAATAACCTTGTAGTCAAAATGATCTGGAAAATCAACTGAGAGCCAGATTATCTACATTTCCAGTATGTATAGAAATTAAACTCTATGAAAATTAGCTGGAAAGACCAGTGCACAAAATGGAGTGTGACAAATTGACATCTCTGTTAGTTTTGTCTTACAAATTATTTCATACAAGTTAATTCCCTTGAGAGAAATCACAGATGCACAAGTATATGCCGCTTAGCGCCCGGCTTACGTTCCAGACAGTAGGGTGCTAAGTGAGTTGGACGTTAGGCAAATTCTGTATACTGTATAAGTGGCACTACGTGTACCGACTGGGTACTACATTGCAGACAGTTTCACATAATTTACACATTTTAAAATTATAATGTGTTTTAATTAATATGTATATAAAGTGTATCGTTAATATAAATTGGTAAGAGTAGAAAGAACCTCCCATTTATTTACATTCGTCCCTAATCAAAAAAATTAGACATTAGGATTTTTATTGATGCAGTATTTTTACAAAAATATTTATAGATTAAAGTAACTGTACAGTAAAAAAAAAATACCATGAAATAATTATAAGCACAACTGTGTAAAATGCCATCAAAATAGAAACATTTTCAGTTCTACGTTGACGGGGATTCGGACTTTTTCTTTCTAGCTAAAACAAGAAGAAACTTAAGAACTCGTTTTTTTTTTTCAAATTTTAATTACGTTTTAAAAATGGGATATCGAGAATTTCACAAATTGCCTTGTCAATCCTATGCAATTGCGTACGATTCGAAACCACACTTTTCATTTGTAAGAAACGAGAATTTACATGAAGACGACGATAAAGATACAGCAGAGTAAATACATAATGCCAATAACATATATGTTTTATATTGCTATCGAGTATTATGTAGAGTATACACTGTTGATATGTACGTTGTCATTATACGTTTGGCACTGTGATCGTTTTGTTTATATTAAAAAGCCACTGCATCTGCTTATATCTGCTACCCCCCCCCGCTGGCCGACCGTTTTTTGTTTTTTTGTTGCCTTTTTTCTCAACTCTATCAAAACCTTATGGCACCTCTGAGGTATATGCATTCAGATGTTAAGAGGGAAGACGTTAAGAGACATATGGTTCATAATTTCTACAACAGCTGAACTATCATTGTAAATTTTTGACAACTATTTTCCCATATCTTTAAAAAAAAAACATCTTAACTTATTCTACGATAGTGAGTCAATAGCGTGGGTCGGGAATGAAGGATAAACTCTCGGTGAGACTCGAACTCACGTTCCTCTTGACTGAGAATGTAGATGCAATGCTCTGAGCATTGCTCTGGAGGACCAAAGAGAGAAAAGTTAATAATCCAGACTCCCGTGTAAGGTTCCTTACGAGGTCTGTCCCGACCTTTTTTTCTCTTCATATCTTTTATCAACGAACAAGTTTTGTCTTCATCAACAGTGGGATATTCAATGAGGATCGAACCCTTCTGTAACAGCCAGTACTTTTAGCTTTATGATCCTTGCTATATGTTGTGTGTCATGGAGCTTTTTCTTTTCATATGATACAGTGGAAAAAAATCAAGGATATATATATATTTAGATTGGGATATTCTTCTGTTGTTTTTGTTCTTATAAGAATACTGAATTTGTTTATCAGGACAGTGCATAATTTTAAACGGTGGGCAAGTAATATTTTCTTCAGCAAAATGTTAGCCCCCAACGAAGAGTCCGGTGTTATGACCAGCAGATCAAGAAAAGCACTCTTGTTTATTAGAATAGAATATAAGGTCTAAAGAAAACTGAGTTTGTATGAGTACAGAAACGACTAACTGAAACTAATATACAACTATTTGTCTCAATTGTGTCAGGGTGCCACTTGGGTAAATATAGATTTAAGTAAGTGAGCTGCAGTTTTTGGACAAAAACGTCCCAAAACTGCACATGTATTTTAGTAGTGAACAGCTGACTTGTCTATTCTCTTAAATTCAATTATATGATTAAAATGAAATCTAATAAAATTTAGACGTAAAAATAGTGTATTTTTGTGTTGAAATACCACGTTATCTTCAGTATTTACAATGGAATGATTATTTGTATATAACACAGACGCGCTCACACACGCACATTCACAAGCACGCACTCAATTATACACACACACACACACACATATGAGCACGAACGCCGAGAAACTTTATGATGGAAAAAATCACTTTTTTTATGCAAGAAAAAAAATACCTAGTTTCAAACATTATTTGATCTGGTCTATGCATTCAGTGAATAATGATCACAGAGAGCTAATATTATACAGTGAAAATTTCAGATCAAAACTTAGCTAATAACCTCTTGTTGGGATACAGATGTATTGATCCACCCTCATATGTGTGTGTGTGTGTGTGTGTGTGCGTGTGTGTGAATATATATATATATATACATATATATATATATATACATATATATATATATATATATATATATATATATATATATATATATATATATATATATATATATATATATATATGGGGAGGGTTTGGGGCGAAAGAATATAGATCCAACATACAATATCGAAACTCTTATTTAGAATGATCTTCCACTACTCCACGCTAAATGTACCACTTGGTCTAGACAATGTGAATTAGATAAACAATTTTCTTTGCTTGTTTATTCCATAAGAGTTTCAATATGAAATGGCGCTATTTGTAATCATTGTCGGATCATGTATCCATTTCTCGATAACACACACACACACACATACACACACACACACAAACATATATATATATATATATATATATATATATATATATATATATATATATATATATATATATATATACGAAAGCTAAAGCAGATGTTCAAATGAAACCTTTCATCCTACCCTTTATACCGAACAATCGCCACCATTTTTGTTTCTGGACTGGTAGTATGTGTATCACTACAGCAATTATTTCATTATTTATTTTTATTGGGTGAAACATTTTCTGCAGTTTTTTTCTTTATCGCAATTCTTTTTAGAAAACGGCAACGACTTATTGATTAATCTGTACCAGAAAATCGATATTGCAACTTGTGGACAGTAGTAAGTAAGCGTGTCAGGACTTATTTCATTCTAGCTGCTGAAAGAGAAACCCGATCCTACTGGTCGAGTTCGATCTGGTCTGACACCACCAACCCTCCCAGCGTTGGAGATTCAATTACTTTACATCCTGTCCAAACGGGGAAAAAAGAATTACCCGTCTTCTCATTTCGTCTCTGGTTTGTTACGGAGAAGGTGCTTAAAGTGTTATCCGCCCTATTATACGAGCGTTCCTGTAATCGAAACCATGGCCAGCACGACTGACGGCGTAAATCGATACCGAAAGAGACCTTTTTGGGATCCCCTGAAATCTGTGCGCTTGAATTTGATATCGAACATATCCCCATATCCTTCTTCTTCTCGTGAACGATTCATGAAAAAAGTAAAAAGAAAAATCAATTGTTCTTCCAACTTCTGGATAATACACTAAAAATCAATTGGTAGCGCTGTTTATCTTGAATAAAGATTGTCTTTCTAAGTAAGAACAGGAGAGAATCATGTTTTGCATCACACGGAGATATCCAGAAGACAACACGGTACATCAGAAGATAAATAGGAATCGGAAATATCATTGAATCCATTAGAACAATCAAATGGCGATTGGCAGCTCCTGTTGCAAAAATGTCAGATAACTGATGGAGATTACGACTCAAAACGTAGATCCCCAGAAATATGTGAAATTGTGACTTGCAAAGGATAAGATGGCGGGACAAAGTTTAGAAGGTATTGGCGCTCCGACCAAGAGGTCTAGTGGATCTTGGGGAAGGTGTATTTACGGCCGACATCAGAAGGATGATGATGATGATCACGAAGTCAATGTCTCTGTTTATCTGAGAAAAGATTTAATTGAAGCAAAACATTTATTATGCATTTTTATATACATCCAGTTTATTACATACAAATTTCGTTTTACATGCATGCATTACACATACATCTTATATACACATTTTATCATACACATCTACTTGTTTTCATCCAACCATTGGTTTATGCACTCATGCGCACACATATCTTGATACATTTTTATATAATTTCTTATACTTACATGTATTTTATGACTGGCCTCCGTTCTGTCTTTACACACAATGGAGATTCTTGGATGCTTAGTTGTCAGAATCCCCTTCTTGACCTGGCTGATGTGGTTCTAGAGAAAAGCAAAGAGCGATACGACTGGCGTCAGCCTGATTGCAGGTTCCGCCGGAGAGACGTCAAATTTTGCGTGAAGCTGACTCTACCCCTTGGTTTGGAATCGAAGTAGTCTTTCTCCTAGACTGGTTGTTTTCTCAAGAATTAGTTCATTGCGAACATAAACAGCTCCGTATTTGAACTCTTGACCGATACGTTACCAGTTACGCCAGTCACATCTCCTATGCATTTTATAGTTCACACATTCTATTCTACATACACTCATCTTATTATACACACATACATCTTAAACACTCGTGCCTTAAATCAAAAACACTTCCATGGAAATTAAAAGAATAAATACGAAATTGATTGCCACTCTCCAAGGAATGTTTGAATCATGGTCTCTGGAGTGACACTCGGGAAATATAGATATACTTTCTCGCCAAGAAGATTAAAAAGTTAAGCAAGCTAATCCAAAAAAAAAAAATCAACAAAATTGAAAAATACGGCAACCAATTGAAAAATAAGGCGAGCACCTTTCAAAATTACGGTGACCAAATAAATAAAAAAACTACAGCGGTCAAATATGAAAATACGCCAATCAAATTTAAAAGACGAGCGAACTGAATCGTGGCGTGGATTTTTAATTTGCTGGGCGCATTCTAAAGTTTAGTTGCATCATTTTTCTAATTGGTTGCCGTAATTTTTAATCTTCTTGATGCATTATGATGTTTGCTGAACATAATTGGAAATTTGGTTTCTTTACTTTTTAACTTGCTCAGGGATAGGCATAAATTAGCGATGTCTTGGTGGCACGTGGGCTAATTTTGATACTCTTACACTTGCTCCGTCTTCTTTGAAATATTCCTCTTATGGACCAATATACTGACTACTTATAATGTATAGCGGCTAATGCTTGGTTGGCACCTTGTATGTATATACTGTATATTCATCAGGGGCGGATCCAGCCAGTTGACCAGACAGTCTTCCAAAATTTGAAAATTTCATTATTCTACCGAACTATCACGATTCAATAATATTTCGCTGGCTATCATTTTCCGCTAACTTTGCTATTACCAATTTCCAATGTTGCAAATATATTGTTCAATCATATTATATATAAGAGATGTAGGTAGTGTGTCAATTAGATTTGATATGAACAGTATAATAACAAATTGATTATATTCAGTTAAAGTTGAGGGGGCCAAACGAGGGTTTTGTACTATGTAGAGTAGATGGACGTCTGCAAGGGGGGTACAAGGGGGTACAAGGGGGTGTATATGTACTAAAACTCTTTTACTCTACAGTAGATTACAATAATAAATTAATATGAGCAATCTACTTGGAAAGAAATCTCTGGAGAATTAAAATTAGAGTATTTGTAAATTACTTTTATTACTGTATTTGTTTTTGTATAACTTTTGATTCTTTTGAGTTATTAAGAAAAACAAATAATAAGAAGTTTCCTGGTCCCCAGGAACTTTCAATCATCATCATCATCAGTCTTTTAACGTCCGTCGTTGGACATCGACCTTCCCCAGGATCCGCCACATTTTTTTATCGTAAGCGTTGCAGAGCCAGTATTTTCTGAATTTGTCAAGTTCATCTCTCCATCTTTTATTTTGTCAGCCTCGGTTTCGCATGTGGTCTCTAAGGATCCATGTTGTGAGTCGTGATGTCCATCGGTTGTCTTTCATTCTCAACATGACCAGACCATTGCCATTAGAGTTTTCTAATAGATTCTATGATGTCTCGGAAAATGCATTGAATTGTGTTCTACAACCCTTGGAAAATGTTGACCTGATCTCTTTAATGATAGCGCCATCAGAAATGAAGAGTCAGCTTTCGCCGAATATATTCTTTTGTGCTGCCCCACCCTCGAAAGAATATCCTTTAGCAACCCTGGAAAAGTAGCAGCGAACGCCCATGTTGGCGTGTAGCTATATATAACTCCTTTTGTCCAATCTGATCTGTGTGTATCATTTCAATGATTGAAATACAAGTCAAGAAGGGATAGATAAGAACTAAAAGGAGAAAAAGAAAGGAAGATATGATTAGCCCGAATAGGTAGACTTTGACCTAATTCTTCTCCCTGGAATGTTAATAAGAAATCAAACGGGTCTGGTTTGTCACCTAATAGAAACCGCCATGTAACCGAAGTCGTTTGACAGTATGCCGTGTTGGGGCTGATCAATCCAAAAATTGGATTAAGGGTTACCAATGAATAAGTTACTCCTCCAACCTTTAGCTGGACAGTGATCATTAGATAGTTCTAAATTTTCAGGAAAGAAAAGAAGCTTGGATGTTACCGGACACAACCTGGCATAAACTTACATTGCAAATTAAACCCAAAATTAAAACTCTATTAAGGAGTTAAAAAAACCAAACCAAACCTTTTTTTAGACATAATA
>OY735205.1:68332270-68347270 GCA_963457665.1 Thysanoteuthis rhombus | reverse complement strand
TATATCCATTTCTTAATAGCAAATTTTGCGTTGAGAGAAACAAATGAAATAAATATAGACTGTAAATGAGCAAAATAATAATTTGGAATTGAAGCAGTTATTCAACCTTTGCATTAGCGGCGGCTGTTTAGCTCAATGGTAAGCGGCTACCATATATATATATATATATATATATATACATATATATATATATATATATATATATATATATATATACTCATGCTTACGCACACATACACACATAGTGCTCTCAATATCGAACTACACCGTTTGATCGCTTGTGTCTTCAACGATTTTTCACAGGGAAATAGTCGTTAATTGTCGACAGAAGATCGAAGTTTGTATCGAGGAAATTCTAACTATTGAAGTTCTGAAAATGTTAAGAGTTAATGTCATACAGAAATGACAAACGTGTGTTTACACTTTTGAGCCAATTTCCCTATCTCTCTCTGTCACTCTCCTACACTGTCTCTTTCTGCCTGTCTGTCTCTCCCCAATATATATATATATATATGTGTGTGTATGTGAGTGTGTGTGTGTGTGTATATGTGTGTGTGTGTGAGAGAGAGAGAGAGAGTAAATACATGTATAATTATTTTGGAACCCTTTGTACGCCCTAACTTGTCCCCAGTCAACAAAATATGGACTAATCACATTTATCAGCTGCTCACACACGCATGCATAAATGCACACATACGTATGCGTACACGAACACATACACGCTCAAATATGCACTCACATACACATACATACGGAAACATAGATTAATAGAAACACAAATACATATAACTGTTGTGTTGATGAGAAATTTTCGGCGAAGAAGATCTGGCATTTCTTAAGACGTCTTGAAGCAATTTTATGGGTTAATGTCTTATAAGAATGACGTCTACCATTTGACGTATCTAACAAGAATCTAAAATGTTTCCTGGTGTCGCCAACTGAAAAATTGTTTTTATTTTAGAAGTCAAGAGTTAGAACAAATATGTTTACAAGCATGTCTTCTCTTACATTTTTTTTTTTTTCAAAATCTGCGACAAGCATAAAATTACGTGAAATTTCGTGTTTATGTGTATGAAGGGAAGAGGAGAAAGAGAAAGTAAACGAGAAATTCTGCGTTCAGAATTGTCGTTTGTAGCTAAGTGCACATTGGAAAAAAATACAGATGAAATTAATTGCGCAAATCAATGATTCAGTTGCAGCCACTGAATTCATCAAAGTTCACAGTGCTTGAGGCACGAACACACATTGCTATCGCGAAGTCACGTGAGTTCGAATAAGCATTCAGTTGCAATCAGCCCTGTTCAACGCTTAATTGAATATCTAAAAAGGCACTATGCACTAAAAGTTATTTACGTGATATCACAAACCTTTACATCTGTGAGGTGCATGAAGTTTCAAAGCTTATTTCAATACGTAAGGAACGCAATGCTCTGTTACAAGTCACATGATATCGTGTGACCTCTCATCCCTAATTCGAGATAGCATGTCGTCCAATGTTAATTTGTGTATCTAGGAGACACAATGCTCTTTTACAAGTCACGTGATATCATGTGACTTATCATTCCAAATTCGAGATAGTATGACATCTAATGTTAATTTGAGTATCTAGGAGACACAATGCTCTGTCACAAGTCATGTGATATCACAAGCTTCTGCTGAAGTGCTAATTTGATCTTTCGCCTCAAATTCGTGGGGCACTAAATAGCATGACGTTCAACTCTTATTTGAATACTTAGGAGACACAATATTCTGGTACAAGTCACGTGATATCATGTGACAACTCAACCAACATTCGAAGTAGCATGAGGTAATTTTAGTCTTGGGGAGACTCAATACTCTGTTACAAGTCATGTGATATCACAAGCCAATACCAAAGTATTAATTTGATTTTTTGATTTTTCTAGAAAACTATAACTTAAGAGACAGTACAAGTTACGTGATATTATGTGAGTTGTTCAGTGTTAAATCAACATTGAGTATCGAGGAGACATCATGTTCTGTTACAAGTCACGTGACATCACGAGTATTTGCTGAAGTGCTCAAGTGATCTTTTGCCTCCCATTCGTCGGGTGCTCAATAGCATAACGTTCAATGCTCACTTGAATACTTAGGGAACACAGTACTATGTTTCAACTCACGTGATATCATATGACATTCGTATTAGCATGATGTCCAATGTTAATTTGAGCATCTAGGAGACACCATACTCTATTACAAGTCAAGTGATATAACGAGACTGCTGAAGTAATCTTTCGCCTCACATAACGTTCAACGCTTATTTGAATACTTACGAGACATAATACTCCCTTATAAATCACGTGATATCACGAGCTATTACCAAAGTAATCATGTGATCTTTTGCCTCTGGGGCATAAAGTTCAACACCTTTTTGAAAACTATAACTTAGGAGACAGTACAAGTTACGTGATATTATGTGAGCTCTCACTTAACATTTTTGATAGCATGACGTTCAATGTTGATTTGAATATCGAGGAAACACAATACTCTATTATATATCATGTGATATCACGAGTCCTTCTTGGTCTGCTCAAGCGATTCATCATCTTACATCTGTGTGATGCGTCAACTCTCAACGTTTATTTGGATAGCTAGGTGACACAATGCTCTTTTACAAGTCACATGTTATTATGAGTCTGTGCTGGACTGTTTATGTGATCTTCTGTGTCACATTCGTGGACACTAGAATTTAACTCTCATTTAATTACTTACGGGAGACATTGTCCTGTTATAAGTCACGTATTATCACTTGTGACCCATCAGGGTCAACGCTTACCTGAATACCTAAGAGACAACGCTTTGTTACCAGTCACGTGATACCGCGAATACTTGATTGACTGCTCATGCAACTTTTACTACAAAAGGGTTGTGCGATAGTATGAGATTCAACGCTTTTTTGAATGCATAGGTGACACAATGCTCTCTCACAAGTCACGTGATATCATGAGTCCTTGCTGGACTGCTCATGCGTCTTCTTAACATTTGTGGGACGTGTGATACACACCTATTTGGATACTAAGGAGACACAAGTCATGTCGCCTCAATATTTGTGGAGCGCATGAGAGCGTGAGGTAGGGCCTTTTCTAATCTAGACATAATTCTTAGAATCACATGAGGTGACATGACACAAGTGTGAGTTCTTAGTTTGGAGATCTAGTGAGCATGCATGAGTTCACGTGACATGATAGCAATGTGTCCTGGCCTTTCATAGTAAGCTCTGAATTTTCATTTAGGTCTGCAAGACTTCCGTGCTCTACGGGTGCAGTGCTAACTCTCTAGGGGCCGGACTTTTGCCATTTTCTATACCCTCCCTTTTGAAAAAAAAAAACAACAACTTATTTCTTGGAGGGGCAGCAATCAAAGGCAACATTTGGAAATAAAATACATGGTTTCCTCTGGACTACATCACCGACGCCGAAAAGGGTGGAGACGTTCCATTGTCTGTAGAGACAGAATTGGAACCATTCATACTTTTTGTAGATGATTGAACTTTACTGCAGCTCGAACTGACTCACCTGTCTTCTTTTGCACATGCACAAACATTGACATAACAGGTAGCAATTACTGCAATCTTTAGAGTAGACCAATAATGGAAATTGGTTTTGACTGTATCTAGGATTTAGGTTCGATGATCACGGTGAGTTCCATCAGGGATGAACGGAGTAAACCCGTGCAGATTGACGTTCTGGGTTGCCCTAACCCCCTGTGGGTATTTAAGACCGAGGGAATATTTCACAGATGTTTCTAGAACGTGTAAACCTAGAAATTGAGAAACTGAGATCCATGCAACGTGCACGAGAGAGAGAATCATTCCTAAACTCACATGGAGAGATCAAAAGACATATCTTTGCTACTCTCACGTACTTTTTAACGATCTTTTAAAGCAGATTGCAATATCTTCTTTGAAAGTTTAATTTTAGATATAATTGCAAGAAAATATCCTGAAGTTATTCTTGAAAAAAAAAGAAAAGAAGATTACTTCTGTGAACTCATTGGGTTTGAGGCCGGTCGATGTCGTATTTACGTTTCTGACAACAAAGACATCGATCCCACCACGATTAATACTTTGTCATCAAAATGATTTAAAGTAGATTTTTAAAGATAGTATTGACCTCAGAAAAAATTGATTTGGAGATAATCGGTAAACTTAATGATTAATCAACTGGCTTTTGGGGAAATATTGCTTATTTTTTAATGAAAATTTAATGAGAAATACACTTATTCACCGTTGTTGTCGTCTACGGGTAAACACAGTTTAAAGATTAAGTAACCTATTTTTCACAGTCCTCATGTCATAACTATTGTAAGTGCATGTTTGTTTTGAATGAGTCATTTTTTTTTTCAATGGTGAAAGGAAATGTCAACACGTAAATAAATCTTCGGCAGCTACTTATTCGGTTATAGCTGATAAATCGAAAGGGAGGTAATCCAAACTATATCGTGATGTGCTCTCGTAGTTTTATTGTCCATACATAAAAAAATAAAAAAAATCTAAAAAAAAACCAGAAACAAAACAAGATATTTTCATCAACTTTGGTGGAACTTGGCATTTGTCGGTATTTAAAACATAGTTATTACTTGATAATGTTCCAGAAGAATACAAGAAGCGTATTCATTGTTAATTCAAAGATAACAATTTAAAAAAAACCTTAAAAAGATTTCCAACTGGTATTTTCGTAAAACCGAAAAGTGCACACTATTATAAAAAAAAAAAAAACAACTTATAACTTTCCCAAAATATAGTGTTATTGCGGTTCTTATTTTCCGAAAATAATCGTACAATTTCGGATAAAATTTCAACCTATTTATCCCCTCCAGGAATTTGGATATTTTTTTGAGTTGAAATGATATCTTATAAAAATTCATAAGATAAAGAAAGGCGGTGTAGCTGACGTGAAAAAAATATATTTCGATGTGGTCTTCCTACAAAACATCCCTTAAAAAAATTCATTCATAAATTAATAATTACCAAAATTTCTAAAAATTGGTTCATTAGTTAATTTTTGGTAAATTTTTAAAAATGCATTTGAGCTAATTTCCTTCTTATGCAATTAATTACGTTTCACCGGTTTTCTCAAAGTGAACAAGTTTTCAAACTCATATGTCTCCGGGTTCATATTGTTTACGCAAATAAAGATTTTCCATAATCTTTATTCTTAACAGCAGCACAAAGATTATTACAATGAAATTGGCAGGTTACAAGTTTCGGGCGTTTTTATCGACACGTGTCGCTTTGTATTCGAGAATCCGTGAGTGTAGCTAATATATCTTTCAAGTCGAGGCATGTTGAAGCGTGTACATTTCGAGCAAAAGGGTACAATACAAGCATGAATTACCATTGTCAAATTCTTTTCGAGCCCAGCGCACAAACCACAACAGGACGTTAACCCACTCTTGGCTGACCCCGCTACGAATGGCAAAATATACATTTCTGATGTGTAAATAATATAGGCACACACATGCCTACGCACACACGCATGCGTACACTCATACACACAAGCACATACACATATTCAGTGAGTGTCTTAAAGGGGCCAAGGATTAATATGAACAAAAACAACTGAATAGGTACGATCGTATACTAGAGGCAGGCTAAACGATTCCATTACATCTTTTCATGAATTGAGTAGAAACTACAACAAAGAACTCTATGATTATGAAACTATTGGATTTTATTGTAAAGGCGGACCATCACAGCCAAAGTAGAAATATATGGTATCATTGTAATCAACGGGAAAAAAACAACGTATAATAATGTAGCGAACTAGGCCAAAAGGAGTACAAAACAGGCATGATAGGGTAACGACAGTCATACATCATACTCTGAGATCTGTACGAACAACTAGTATTCGGCCATGTAGACAAATGGTACTAATAGAAGCCAGAGACTTCCTGGGAAGTAGAAAAGAGAACATTCCAAATTGTAGACACCAATACAAAAGACAGTGAAAAGACAGTGAACAACCGGAAAAGTACCAGGACTTGCCCGGGAGCTGAGAAAGGTGTGAAAAATGAATCCCAGGGCAGCTATCCTTGAGTAATGTTAAGAAAGACTGACGGACATACATTTTGTGAATTGAAATAACAGTGAATTTTCAGGTAGGTGTGAACATAAAAGGTCACAAGGGGGGCTAAGTATATACTTACATTGTAAATCCAAACCCCCATTGAAAACTCACTTTTGCAAAAAACCTACTCCTAGGTCTCATCAGTACCCACAAAAAGTTTGGTGGTCATGCCTCAGGCTGTTCTTGAGTTCTGCTCGCAATGACGGACGGACATTTGGTGAATTTTGGTAAGATGAACCAAAGGATAAAGGCTGAAAATAAATAACCCTCCGATTTATTTTATCTCCTCAAAATAAATATTAATTTTTGCCACATGGGGGTCGAAATATGCCTTACTCCATTAAGGGTGGGTCCCGGATATTAATTTTCGAAGAACCGGATGTATGGATATCGTCTGACGTAGCCATTACGTTGACTGTGTGTTTCGATTTCGCTCTCTGTCCCAGACATTAGCAATTTGCATGTTTCTTTCTCTCTCAGAGTGGTAGCAAACAGATGGTGAAGGGTAAATTGAGCGCACGTCACTCTAAAAACTGCGAACATTTGATACTTCGTCGTGTATTGGATTAAAGAATTCTTTACAACGCCTCTTCGTGCAGTCTCCGCTACCACTGGGTTTTGATTTCAAGAATTCGCGCGAGAGTCGAAATAACCCCAACCAGCAACAGGTGAAGGATTACAGGCTTTGGAAAGTGATCCCTTTAAACAGGTTTGAGCAATGGTTCCTAACCATTTTTTCGCTTCATGTCCCAGTGAGACAGCTCAAAAAATATGATACTGGCTTACTGCAATAAAAACAAATTTGGCGTTCAAAAAAGTATAGTAATATTATGTTAAATTCAGAAATTTACCGAAATTTTGTTTTAGACCAAGTAGTGAAAATCTAAATCAACGAGATATAATTTCAACGATAAGAAAAATATTCTGATCTAAATCTTAATTTTTAAAATTAAGTATGTCACGCTACAATATTATACCTTTCTAAATATACGACAAATTTAAGATTCACTGTTTGGTAATCTAGTGAGACACTTGAGCCTGATCTTTACAACAAATGGTCCCGATATCAGGCTTTAATTTGATTAGCTTCAATTATTTTGAGCCATGACGTTTCTAGCTCCTCACACACAAATTATGAAGTGTTCCCCTTCTAAATACTAAAATTACTCCCCTTGTGGGGCATGCACCCCATGTTCAGAATTATTTCGTGGGAATATTGGCTGGAAGGCTAGATAATTGTTGATAGTTCTGGTCATTGGTTGAATTTTTTTCTTATTTGAATCTATTATTATTATTATTATTATTATTATCATGATTATTATTATTATCATTATTATTATTATTACTACTATTATTATTATTATTATCATTATTATTATTATTATTATTACTACTATTATTATTATTATTATCATTATTATTATTATTATTATGATGATGATGCATTTTTACACCATTTGCCTGTTGGTCAACGCTGGAGACTGAGTGATAGCAAGTCTCCTCCAGCCTCCATCTCTCCTCTCTACACTCTCACAGTCCACAGCAATGATGTGGTTTATTGTTTGACACCAGTTGCCCAGCGGTAATTGCTGAATGCTGAGTGACAGAAAGTCTCCTCGGGTCTTCAGTTCTCATCTCATCTCATCTCTCCCTCACCAATCACAGCAGTGCTGTGGTTCGTACCTCCACCACCATTCTTACCTTTCTCCTCTGTTATGCCATTGCGAACAACTGGGGGTCATAGATCTCATATTCCTAGCACTCTCCTCGGTATTCGTGTTGTCCCTAGTAGTGCTGTGACGATTATTGTTGTTGTTATTATTATTATCATTATTTGCAATCTCACACCAGTTACCTAGTGGTAACCGCTGGAGTTTGAGTGACTGTTTGTTTAAGTTTGAGTATTATTATTATTATTATTATTATTATTATTATTATTATTATTATTATTATTATTATTATTATTAGTTTGCCCTCGCCGTCAAAATGGTGGCAATATTCAAATAATTTTGGAATTGCATTGTACTTGCAAACTATCAAAAACATAATGATGATAATAGAGCATTTTCTTGTTTATGTACAATGCTTCCTGGATATCAAACTAATCTAAAGGTAAAATTTTAGTAAAGATGCTATTTATCAAGAATTACGTTCCCTAGAGTGACAACGAGAACAGACAGTGTGAAAGATATGACATCTTCTTCTCACCTTTTTTTCAAAATAGGAAGATGAAGAAGAAAAGAATGACGTAACTCTCATTCCAACGGAAGATTTATCGAGCTTAACGTGACACAACTTTCTGTACGTCACCAGACGTCACAGATGACGTAAACGTGACAGACAACAAATGCATACAGCTAAATGTACAGATCATCATCATCATCATCATCATCATCATCATCATCATTATTATTATTTGGAATCTCACACCAGTTGCCTGGTGGTAACCGCTGGAGTTTGAGCGACACCAAGTTTCCTCAAGTCTCCAGCCCTCCTCTCCTAGTACTCATAGGTCGCAGTAATACTGCGATATACAGTTTCACACCGGTTGCCCAGTGGTTATCGCTGAAGGCTGAGTGACAATAAGTCTCCTCAGGTCTTCAGCTAACGTCTCCTCTCTCTTTCATCTATCATGTCATTATTATTATTATCTTCTCCTCTAGGTTAATAGGCGATTGACTACGTTGGTGACAGTCACGGTCACCTGACTAATCAAATCTTCTATTGTTTTAGTGAAGAAAGGAAAGGAGTAGAATGGAGTTGAGAATAGAAAGAAAGATAAATGGTTGAAATAATGTGACAAGCCTAATGATACGTCACAGAAGATGTTACTGTCTCCATCCGTATTACGAACACACACAAAAAAAAGGTTGAAGAAAGAAAGAAAGGAAGAAGGAAAGAGTGCATTGTTTAAATACTCTTCTTTTCCGCTTTCGTTTTCCACAACCCCTCTAACGTAACGATTCAACTTACCTTCTCTCTCTCTCCCGGTCTCTCTGTCTTTTTCTCTCTCCATATCTGTGTTCCTCTCTATCTTCCTACCCTGTTTATAAACTACCTTCCATTTTTTTTTTTGCCTACTCTCTATTAAAGCATTACGTTTTCAACACTAAACATCTCTCCATGAAGGATTGAGTTGTTTTTTTTTTTCATTCAAAACTCCCAATTAATTATAAAACGGGCTGATTCATACGCCGTTGATTGAAGTAAATTCTATCTTTTGCAAATGAATTTGCGTTTATTGGTCTCAAAATATTTAGATTTAATTTTGCAAAATAATCTATCAAGAGACGGAAGAGAAAGGTTGCTGTTCGGCTGGCTGCTTGTGTGAACTGATTTACGAAGTGAACGTTTTCATAGTTTGATAAGAGGCTAGAGAGAGAGAGAGAGAGAGAGAGAGAGAGAGGGTCGAACTGAACGAGGGAACAGAAAGAAAGGATTCATTTATCTTTCAATCAATTGTCTCATGAATACGGGTACCCTGCTATATAGATTTACTAGCTGAAACCGCCTTATCGGGTAGTTTTAGCTAGAGGTCGAGTGACAGCAAGTCTCCTCAAGTCTCTGGTCCACCTCTCCACCCTCGCATAGATCACAGCAATACTTCACAGTTTCACACCAGTTGCACGGTGGTCATCACTGAAGGCTGTGACAGTAAGTCTCCCCAAGTCTTCAGCCCACATCATCTCTCCCTTCCCTATCATACCTGTGCTGTGGTTCATACCTTCACTACCATTTAGGTGTTTTTCTTCACCCTCGTCCTCTATTAGACCACGGCTAACATTTAGGGTCGTAGATCTTATATTTCTAGCACTTTCCTCACTATCCATGCAGTTCCTAGCAGTGCTGCGGTTTGTTCAGTCTCAATCCTTTCTTTTAACCAGAGTTCCTCCAATCTTGCCCTCAGTGTCTTTGGGACAGTTCCGAGTGTGCCTATAATTACTGGTACTACCCTGACTTTCATGTTCCACATCTTCTTCAGTTCTTTTACCAGATCTTCGTATTTTCCAGTTTTTCACTCTCCTTCCCCTTTACTCTATGGTCTGCTGACAAGGCCACGTCTATCATTTGGCAGGTTTTCCTCTTCTTGTCTATGATTACCAGGTCCAGTCTACACGCTTTGATGAGGTGGTCCGTTTGTATGTCCCAGAATAATTTGTGGTTTCCATTTTCCAGGGCTGTCTCTGGTTTGTGCTGGTACCACTTTTCCATATGATTAAATCCCATTCGTTTACTCAGTTCCAAGTGTATAACTGTTACTGTTCTATCGTGTTTGTGTTTATACTTCTTCAGGGTGAGTTGACTACATTCACTAGTTATGTGGTTTACGGTCTCATCTTTTTCGCCACACAGGTGGCACTTGCTGTTTGTTTGTGTTCTGTCGATTTTTATTTTGATATAGTTTGTTCTGATGCATTTGTTTTGTGCAGCAATGATGAACGATTCCATTCCTCTCTCGTTTCTCTCTTCAGATTATTATTGTCATTATTATTGTTATTATTATTATTATTATTATTAGTAGTAGTAGTAGTAGTAGTAGTAGTAGTGATCTACATGCCAAAGCTAGTAGTTTACCATCGCTGTAACTGCTGTATTCTCAAGGACTTGAAAACTGTCGTAACGAGCATCGTCTCAAATCTGCCTTAGAAATTGGATTCCTCCAATTTCTTTGTAAGAGTTCTCAGGACAGCCAGCAACGTTTCAGCGATCGTGAACGAAATCGTTCCCCCAAAACATTTACTGCTTCCCGTAAAAGTCACCGTGCCCGATCCCTGTACAAGGAGGTGTGGTTTGTTGAAGAGCAGTGCCACTGGAAAATAGTTTTACAATTTCGAACCCAAAAGAAGGACCGGTGGACAATATATTGCACTGACCGAAATAAAAGGTTCAGTTCAAAATTATATGGCGGTTTCCAATTTCAGCTTACAATGTCCGAAGACTACACCAATAGAAATGTGATTTCAGAGAAAAAGATGAGGGTGCTTATCCTAAAAAAACAATCGACATATTCAATACAGCGTTGTATTAATTTGACTCGGGTGAGCTCAATTAGTCACTGACATTCCCAAAACCATCTTGATCATCAAATTCATTTCATTATAATGCCTTCAATAGATAAAGATAAACTAATGAAATTCCTAATTGTAATTTAAGTCTACTGTGAGTTGAGTATGGGTTACGAAAATGAATTTGTTTCACCTAAAAATCCACTTTCTGGTATGTTTTTTCACGTACACATTTATTCACTTCAGATGTATAACTCATTTAACTTTTTTATGTATGTATAACTAATCAGTTCTAATTACATGTATACGGAGATCGATGCGTAACTTTTTGTGATTTGTCGTACATTTTAATTTTTATATATGCAGAGCCCACCAAATCTGAAGTACCCCTGGGCCTCAAGGTCTATATTTTGCCGTGGTGACCATACCATCGTCACGACAAGGACATATTTTTGTTTGTGGTCTGGAATGGCAGCAGCTGCTGCTATCTATCTATCTATATATATATACATATGTATCATTATGATAATTAAATAATTGTCATCCGCAGACGGCTGTTCCGTTGTATTACAACTCTTCAGTGTGGCTATAGTCTATCCATTATCCCATCCAATACCACGAGTTGGGATCGAAACCTTTGCTTCATCTTACCTCTGCAGAACTGGACGGTCAGTAAAGTTGCATTTAAGCGATGTATTCCCTCACACATAATTCCCCATCCACCAGAGTGCTCTATTCCTAGCAAAGCTTGCCTCATAAGAGCTTTGACCCAATCATCATCGGTAACACCACCACTTCGACCTTGGGTCTAAGCTCACCTCAGTATACGACTAAAGTACATACACACATATATATATATATATATATATATATATATATATATATATATATATATATATATATATATATATATATATATATATATATATATACTCCAGAAAGCTTTAAGATTTATACAAGAGGAATCTACCTACGAGGAAAATAAGCATTCGAAATCATGGCCTTTATCAAAGCACGGACATATCAGGAAAATGGATGTAATAGATAGATAGATAGATAGTCAACTGTAGATAGGCCAAGTTCTTCTCTCTTTTCGATTCTATTCTTTTGCATAGATGCGAGCACGACTCCTATCCTTACAGACGTTCACTCATCAACGTTCTGACCGGGTTCACCGTTGCTTAACTTCCGTTATCTTACGAGAACCGATGTGTCTAACGCAATTTGACTGTACTGATACTAGCGGCGCCAAGCCAGATTTAGCCCGGAAATTGGCCAGGCTATCAGCAAAATTCAATCTCAACATACATAAAAACTTTGCCTATCCTCATAGTTTTCTTGGCCGAACCTTGCCGGGGCTGGCACAAAACGCCGGTGCCACCACTACACACTAATACATAGATATATTCAATACATTACTATTACGTTACAGGTGCCATAGATAGATTGATTCAATCATTCATTTATTTCCGTGAATGATTGGAATAACAGACTCAAGGAAACAGTTAGTGAAATCTGATCCGCCTCGTTTTGTTTTGAGACGAAGTTGATTGATTGATGATTTTCGGACGATTAACTTTAGTGTCTCGACAATTTGATGACTCCCCTGACACCAGTTGTTATCGTGATGGAGGAAAGTCACAGCCAGATCCTTGGGAAGATTGTGTCGATTCTAATGGTGATTACTTTGTCTAATGAAGTTATGTTTGAACCGAGTTATGACGTTTCAAAGTAAGTGGTTCAAAACGGTGATTCAACTTATTCAAACCTGATATTTTATCATGATATTGAATGGAATTTCTTCTTGCTACCTTCTCAATCATTTCTTCTGATTTCTATAATAATCATAATGGAATGATAAAAAATATGTTAATAATTATAAAAAGCAGATCTGATTTATTTTATCAAAAAAATAAATTTATAGTATTATAAACAACATACATAACAACCAAAATCGAGTATGCACTACAAGTATTGCCCTCTCCCCATTGCAGAAGGCGATGCAAACAAAAAAAATAATATCCAGAGAAATCTAGCAGAACTTGTTCCAGAATTTGAAAAAATCTTCCCTATTGAGAAAGATTTTTGAAATTTAAAACTGATTATATTAGAAGAAAGGAGAACAAAAGTAAACATAATACAAACATTCAAATCAACAAAAGGCATCGACACAATACCAGCAAAAAAATCTTCACGATGAATAAAAATAAGTATGTGTATATAAAGAACCTTGCATAAAAAAATCAGGGGATTTTTCAGAGAGAGTTGTCAACAATTACAACGAATTCATGGATCAAGATCCAGAAATCATCATCATCATTATCATCATCATCATCATTATCAGTCTCTTAACGTCTGTCATAGACCTTCCTCAGGATTCGCCACATCTCTCTATTGTGAGCGTTGCAGAGCCAATATTTTCTGTTCACTTCGTCTCGCCATCTTGTAAGCTGCTGGCCTCGGTTCCGTATTTGATCACTGGGAATTCATGTTGTGAGTCGTGATGTCCATTGGTTGTCTGACATTCTTGCAACATGGACTGCCCATTGCCATTTGAGTTTTTTAGTGGATTTCATGATGTTTCTGACTCTTGTTTTTCATCAGATATATTGAATAGAAACTAAAACAGTAAACAACTTTGAGAATAAATACGATTATTTCACCACTGAAAAAAAAAAGACAATGAATTGAAAACCCTTGAAAAGAAAAACAAATCAAGTCTCAAATTGTAAAAGCGAGAGACATGCACAAATATGCATATGATTTTACTCACGAAATCACTTTTGTCACTTGAATTTATGGCGTATTTTTAAATCATTTTTAAGGGCTTGTTTCAATCTAATGAATAAATAATATATCTGAAAAAAAAAAAAAACAACTTTCAACTACCGTGATTTGAACTCACGACCAACTGGTCTACAATGACAAATCTTACATGTCAATAAAATTCCTATCACTGGTATTCAAGGGCTTATTTGATTCTAGTAAATAAATGAATACAATATTATCAATAATATACTAAAAGTATATTTTACGTCATTTTTCATTCATTATACTTACAATACCATAGTTGCAATAATCATCTTCAGCAGAATAGAAATTGGAGCGGAGTTTGACACAGTTGCAGCCAGTCTTATTACCTCTGTATCTATCGAATCACCGTAGCCTCCACAAATGACCTGACCAACCAGCCAATTAGGCTATAGATCCTTTTGTTTTGGCTCGTCGGTGCCTCTGTGTGTGTGTGTGTGTGTGTGTGTGTGTGTGTGTGTGTGTGTGTGTGTGTTTTCGAGTGCTCCTGGTTTCATTTTGGGACTGCTGCCTCGAAAATCTGCTTGCATACACCCCTAAACAACATCTGAAATTTCAGTTTTTCCAAAAAGTGCTTTTGGGAGTCTCTAAGATAATTTTGGGACCAACGATATCCGAGTATTCTGCAGCTACTTCTCTTTTTAGATAATTTTAGATAAAAGATCGATCTTTAAGATAATTTTAAATGATAGGTCTGTTTCTGCTTGGTAGTTGTTGTTTGTATTAGTTATTAGTTCTGGTACACGCGCAGGCGATGGTGATTGACTTGAGCGAAGTACGGATATTTCTGCACTATTTTAATCTTTTCCTTCATTGTTCTTTTACGGAGTGCAGAGTGGCCAATCAGTTAACGGTGCGAAGAATGCATTCAACGAACGAATCTCCATAAAATCTTCCAAAGAGGAAGAAATCAAGCAAAGAATCAGACTAGGTTGGTAAGCTTTCGGTAGGGCAAACTTGACTTTCAAGATCAAACAAGATTCACTTGTCCTAAAACGAAAGATCTTCATCCAATGAATCCCCCGATAGTCACCTATGGAGCTAAACGTGGAACCTAACCAAAAACTGACCTTCAAACTGAGAACCATGCTGAACAG
>OY735205.1:68324770-68329770 GCA_963457665.1 Thysanoteuthis rhombus | reverse complement strand
AATATGTTTGGTATAAGAAGGAACAGAGAGAGAGAGAGAGAAAGAGAGAGAGTGTGTGAGTGTGTGTGAGTGTGTGTAAGTGAGAGCGAGAGAGAGAGAGAGGGTGAAAGGAGAGCAAGAGAAGGAGAAAGATAGAAACTTCTTTTTCGGCAGAACGAGAATAAATCATTTATGATTATATAAATTTTAGTAACGATGATGTAACAGCATCTTAAAAAATCCTTTTTGATTTTTATTGAGACGATGTTTCTGTTTTGATTGTTGCTATTGACTACATAGCTCTAAACATGCAGATTTTGAACGGACATGCCCTACTTTACACTTTATCATAAGGTTTTATAATTAAAGGCAAGTGGAAAATGTAAGTTTTAGAACCTTCTGAATTTCCGCTGGTTAGCAAAACCAGAACAAGATTTCAAAGCCATTTTTGTCAGACAGGTTTCGGTAGATCATGCAGAATGGTAAATATTCAATGCAGGATATCCTAGAGAAAAAAGAGTCTGTCTCTTGAAATACAATTCCCATTGGAGTATAAATGGCCAGTGACGTAGCCCCGGTTTCCTCTGCCAGCGTTAGTTTAGTGATCCTTGCAATTTCAAGTCTGGTTGAGACCAGGACTTTAATCTTACAAGTTATTATAACCAACCCCTATGGCAGGATGCAAGTCCACTGAAAGGATATCCTAGTACTTTGCAGTGTTTAAGATATTTTCACATCTAATTAGCCATGTAATCCTCTCAGCTGAAAAAGCATCCAGTATTAAAATGCCTCCCCGCTCTGTTTAACAGTCGATGAGAGACAATCAGGATGATGTTCTTCCACAGATTTTGAAAGCCCCAGTAACCGATTAGGGGCCATCTCTGTTACAGCCAAATCACTTTGGATATAATGGTTCTCGTACGATCACAAAAGTTGAACAATATCGAGTCTAATTCAGTACCAAAATGGATGACTGCTTAAGAATACCATGTGCAGTAAACTAATGAACATCATAGAAGCAATTCCGTTAATCCTCCTAAGAGGAGACTGATTCTGTACTATTCTGAAATAATGTAAGCTGTAACCATTCTCCTAGCGTCCCCGACCATCTTGACTGTCCTTACTGCGAGCAACAAGGAATGAATGAATGAAGGGACATCTTCGACCGACTTAAATCTGCTTCCATATGAGTTACAGAAGCCAGTCTTTATAACGCTAGACAAAGAGACGTTGGCCACAAGGTCTTGGACTCTCTTTCTTGATTTGAGACCTTGTTAAGACAATCTTCTGGTTCCTGTCCACTTACACCTGCAAGTGTTTTGACGGATCAAAATTCCTCAGATACTTGAGCAAAAATTGAGTTGAAGGCAAAAAAGAGAAAAAAAAAATTATCTATATTTTGCTACCCAGATGAGTAGAATGCTTGAATAAGCCTGGCTACTACAACGTCGGACTCCTCTCTCACTACTATTTTGACTGAAGGTGATTATTACGGTTTTTATCTTGTATGCATAACAAATTTAGAAAAAAATGATTCATTTATTAAAATTAAATAAGACCTTACGTATTTCTAAAGAATTTCGGTGAGTATGTAAGACTTGACAGTTTGGCTCAGTTGGTAAGAGAGCCACCTGCAGATCACTATGTTGAGATTTTTCAATCGTGCTCATTCGATAAACATATCATTTTATAAAGTATGCGATAAGTCCTTGCGTATCTTTGACATAAATTCTCGTAAATTGGTAAAACTTGTCAGTTTAGCTCAATCGATTAGACAGTTGATCGCTTGGTCGTGATCTCAAATGTTGTGTATTGCTCACTTCATAAATATGTTTATCTATTAAATTTGGTGAGGATTATTCTTGTTGTTACGATATTTAAACGAAGTGAACTGCTGTGTTGGATTTATGTTTGACCAAAATCACTGCCCAGTAAGTCAGTGAATATCATCTAAAGATGACACTACTCAGCTTTTCATTACTGATGCCCAACTATTTCAGGACTCAATCATTTAACAGAAAGTTGCAAATATTTATCATGTTTGATGAGTAGTTCTCTGTTCATTCTAGCATGGACCTCACCGAAATGTTATCACGAATTTTGGCTTCCCAAATTTGATCTCAAAAATCCCACTTGCAACTGACTCTTATATGAGGTTCTTCTCGTCCGACATAATAACCAATCTATCTACCTCTTCTACTAGCATTACACAATATATATATATATATATATATATATATATATATATATATATATATATATATATATATATATACACACATATATATATATATATACATATATATATATATATATATATATATATATATATATATATATATACATATATATATATACATATACATATATATATATGTATATATATATATATATATATATATATATATATATATATATATATATATATATATATATATATATATATTATGTGAATGCAAAAGTTCACAGAGCAATTTTTTTCTGAAAATTTTCTTCCTTTCAAGCTGCAGGATCGAACTCCACTCAAACTTTTATTCTGACTGTAGATGATTACCGAAAGTTTTGTTTAGTACAAAAATTGAATAAAAAAATTATTCATTAAAATGAATGTCCTCTTTTAAATATTGATGTATTTATTTATGATGAAATACGCGATTTCAAATTAGTAACGTAAAAATTTGTTGATGTGTAAAACTTGTCAGTTTTGCTCAATCGGCAACTTTTATCTTATACATTGGTTTTGTTCAACATGATGGGCAAGATGAACAGTAAAGAATTTACTCACCTACATTAGGTAATGATCGTTTTTTTTTCTTGTTGTGGTGGAAAAAACTCTAACCGTCTTAGACTTGGATTCGATGATGCACAGTTTAAACCCGTTTTTCTCTGATCGAAACCTTTGTGCACACATAATATTTTATGGGAGAAACATCTCTCAAAAATATTTCCTTTCCTATCACAGAGTCCCCAATGATTTGAGAGGAGCAAACATAATTTTGTCCGGCATTGGTTATCAAAAGACAATTCCCAATGGAGTATAAATGGCCAGTGACGTAGCCCCGGTTTCCTCTGCCCACGTCAGTTTAGTGATCCTTGCAATTTCAAGTCTGGTTGAGACCAGGACTTTAATCTTACAAGTTATTATAACCAACCCCTATGGCAGGATGCAAGTCCACTGAAAGGATATCCTAGTACTTTGCAGTGTTTAAGATATTTTCACATCTAATTAGCCATGTAATCCTCTCAGCTGAAAAAGCATCCAGAATTAAAATGCCTCCCCGCTCTGTTTAACAGTCGATGAGAGACAATCAGGATGATGTTCTTCCACAGATTTTGAAAGCTCCAGTAACTAATTTAGGGCCATCTCCGATACGGCAAAGTCACTTTGGATATAATGGTACTCGAACGATTACAGAAGTTAAAAAATATCGAGTCTAATTCAGTACTTAGATGGATGACTGCTTAGGAATACCATGTGTAGTAAGCTGCTAAGAATCATGTAAAGAGCGTCCCGTAACAATCCCGTTTGTGATGCGTGTACGTCCTTACACAGGGGCAATTTGAATATATTGGGTGGCAACTTTGAATTGATTGATTAACTCGTAAACGTACAATATTTTGAGAAATCTGTGTATATGTATACACTGCGATAACTCAACAACTTGCCATTGTACCAAGATGATATATATATATATATATATATATACATATATATATATATACATATATATATATATATATATATATATATATATATATATATATATATATATATATATATATATATATATATATATATATATATATATATATACATATATATTTATATGTAGATATGTATAACGGACATTGCAATGTTATGTTTGAAGTTGTTTGGATTTACAGTTTTCGAACATTTATCTTTAAAATGGATTGTTTATTGATTGAAAATGTTTGCTTAGTAGAGAGAGAGCGAGTGAGAGAAAGAGAAAGAAAGAAAGACCGAAAGATAGAGGAAGAAAAAAATCTGTTTTTTTTCCTGTCCATTAAAAAAATGTCTGTATTTGCAATTAACTACGATATTTCTGTTTTGATTGTTGCTATTAACTACATCACAAGTTTAAATCTTCCAAAGATTCCCGTGAAACTTACCAAGGTATATACGACAGAAATATTGTTGCTATTCCTTTTGCTTTTCTTATTTTATCTCACTCAATTTGAGGGATTATATTCTCCTATTTCCTACTTTTTCAACAGTTTTGTTTACAATTCGTTTTCATCAAAGAATAAGGTAAAAAAAAATATTGTTTTCATCAAAGTGGAATAGATAAGAATGTATTTTCTCACTTCTTATTTACAGGCCAAAATTTAGATATAAAATATCTAGATTAATAACACCGACGCGTGGAAAATTATTTTACATGATAAGTACGGCCGTGGGCTCCACACACCTCAAAACTTGCCCCCTTCTAAACATGCACTTGTTAAGAGGATATCCCCAAATACTATCCCTAATTATTATTAATACTAATTTCTAGTGACACAACTCTATTAATTACTATTTTTCTAATAGATTCCGTAGTAACTAATGATGAACTCTCCTACTTGGTGAGGTTTGTTAAAAGCGATAAAGTTACTGAGTTAACGTTACTAAATTTCATACAATAAGGTAATGACAAAAATTAGTTTGTCTGGTAGACTATGTATGTACGTATGTATGTATGTATGTATGTATGTATGTATGTATCAAAAGTACCTACTGTATCAATGGAGCTAATGGGCTGAAAATATTCAACACCTTCTCCTTTATGTCCCGAAAAAAAGGTCCGTAGTATGAGGTTCGATTTGCAACGTAAATCTGTGCTAAATTGATCCCCTAGTAAGTCTTTTGTTCTCAATGAATTCAGACGTTTTTCAATGATCGTGGTTAAATAAATGTGACTCATTCATTGATTAACCCTTTTCTGAATTTTAAAATTGATCACCCCCAACACAACATACTGCAAAAAACAAAAAACAACAAAAAAAACCGTTGGTCATGT
>OY735205.1:68277270-68322270 GCA_963457665.1 Thysanoteuthis rhombus | reverse complement strand
AGAGCACCACTACGTTGAAGCAGCTACCCTATTAGTGACAAGTTCAATTCCTGCAGCAGCCTCATTTTTTTTAACAGTTCATTCTATTTACATTGTCTAGGGTAAGTGATATATCAACCATGTAGCGATGGGACATCATCTCAGATAAGTTTATTTATAAAAGCACTATTTATGATTCATTCTGTCCATTTCTTAATATATATATATATATATATATATATATATATATATATATATATATATATATATATATGTATCGTGAAAGAAAGAGAGAGAGAGAGAGAGGGGGTGAGAGAAATATGAATAGCCTAAAATAGATGTGAAAAGACTGAGATATATGGATAGATATGAACGCAGATGGATAAATTGATAGATATAGACAGACTGAGAAAGATAGATATAAACAGACTGATATACATACATATATGTATATATATATATATATATATATATATATATATATATATATATATATATATATGTATATATATATTCATATATATGAACAGACTTAGGTAGATAGATAGATAGACAGATATAACTATATGTATATATATATGAACAAACTTAGATCCATAGATCGATAGATAGATAGATAAGAAATCAATGCTTTCAGTTTTATATCTTCCACTGCGACGCATCGTGAAAAACATTATGTTAGATTTCGAATTTGACTTCAAAAGATATTTTTTGATCCAGCATTTTATTCTTTGTAAATGGGCCAAACGTGAAATAATTTCACAACTGGGAAGCACCCAGAGAGTGCATACTTCCACCAACGCCATTATCAGGGGAAATTAAAATGCAATGATCCAACCCGAAATCTAAGCAGTTCTTTCGTAACCACCCTTCCACAAAATCTCTTTGAAATTATTTCGGAACTTTTGGAGATATTGGATGGACAGTCATGAGCATACACAAAATGTATGGAAAATATAGGAAGATACCTCTCAATAAAAAATTTCCTGGATCCGACTCAAACCACCTCTTCCTCACTCCATTGTCCAACCTTCCACAAAACTGATTTAAAAGCATTGGGTACTTTCGGAGATATCGTGTGGACAGACTCCATTGATGGAGGTCAAATATGGAGATTTTGATATTTTTGTTCAAAATTTTCGATAAGGTTTATCTCACAAAGAATTGTAGCTGGGTGTTAATGCACTCTTGCTTTGAAATTAAATGAACATTCAAATTAAGATAGAAGATCTTCCTTAAAAATGAAACTTTCAAATTTATATATATCAAACAATAGAGCTCTTGTTACACTCAAGGCCTCTTACACCATATGGTTGACTAAAAGAAAAAAATTGATTTGATGGTGAAAAAGCTGCTGTTGGTCACGAGATGAGAGTGTATATATTTGTCTACAGAAAGAGAAAGTCCGCTCACTAGAGAGAGAGAAAAAAAAAAGAATTCTTGAAAATTCAAGAAACAAAAAAAAGTAATTAAGAATACAATAATAAACAAAAAAATGTTGAGGTTGCACGCAGGGACCTCTCGGAAATCTGGAGTCGCAAGTTTTGGGTATGAGCTTTTCCTGCTTCTCTGAAATAATAATGAAAAAATAATTATAGTTGAAATTTAAAAAAGCCTGAAAGTCAGACCATAGAAGCGCCAGTTCGATTGTACTTCAGGATAGAGAGTCCCTTTTCCTTTAAAGGCACATTCATTTAATCACCCCTCCTTTCAAAAGTATCTTTCTTTAATATTTTGTCTCGGTATGCCAGCCAGTCAGTCAGTGTCTTATATGAGTTACACGCAAAAAAGAAGCTAGATCCTGCTCCAAAAGAGCTTAATCGTCACATTTTGTTTCGGTATGTCAGTCTGTTAGTCAGTGACGATCATACGTACAAGAGATTCTAGTGCAGCAAAGTGAAAAAAACAAAAAACAAAACAAAACAAGAGTGAAAACAATTTGCCTCGCACGACTAAATATCAAAGAGTCATTCTTGAGAGTGATTCAGATATCGGGTGTGGCAAAAGTTGCGAAAGGATTTAAAACTATCATAACTTCTTTCTGTTTTAATATTTTCATTTTTCTTCTCAGATGTATAAAGGGCCCCCCGTGGATTCATCATGGAAAAGTACACGACAGAGCAACGAACTAAAATAATAGATTTTTACTTTTAATGCCTTTTACATTAATCCAAGGAGCCTTTTCTTATTATTTGAACGTGTAGAATTTGCCATTGGAATCCATGATTTGTCATTTCTTTGCGCGTCTTCGAGAATTGGGCTTCGTTAGTGATCACCCACGATCAGGGAGACCACTTTCAGTGCGAAATACAGAAATTCGTATAGGCACTGTGCAGGGGAGCAGATGTCCCCCGGAATGTTGTTGAAAGAGCAAGAATCAGTGACCTTGAAAATTGCGGGCATTTTAGGGAAACCATTTACTGTTCCTAGATTAATAACATCAGCCTTGTTTATATGTTTCATCTGTTGAAAAAAACAATTTTTAAATTTCATCATAACCGGAAAGATAAATATAAAAATATATAACCTTTTCTCGACTTTTGCACCATCTTGTATTTTGATTACATTTAAAAAACAAATAGACAATACATCTTTTCAAATAACCCTAGACGAAAACCAACTAAGGTTACAAGCAGGCTTTAGAGGAAGCTACTCAACCATGGATTATATCCATTTGACAAATCAACTAAAAGAGAAAGCAGCAGGATATACAATGCCACTCGCAGTAGCATTTACAGACTTAAAAAAAGCCATCGGCGCAGTTGAAATTCCCAAGGTCATTGATGTTATCCCTCTACACTCGTATATGTCAAAGCATTGCAACACATGTATCGTCACAGCAGCTCCTTTATGAGGCCACGTAAAGACTCAGAGCCTTTTTAGCTCAAAAAAAGTGATACCAGCTCACTCAATCTTTTTGCAGCCTATCTCGAGATGATCTTCAGAAACCAAGACTGGGAAAAACAAAGGAATCAAAATAGATGGCAAATACCTAGGTAACCTCAGTTGGCAGACGACATCGTCCTTTTTGCAGAGAACCTCCATGACCTTCAACGAATGCTAGAAGAACTGGACGAAGATAGCAAAGAAGGTGGCTTTCACGTGAACATCAGCAAGACAAAGGTCATGTATTACGAACATGTTAGAAAATAAATGCATAAGGATCAAAATCAAGAACACAAAGCTGGAGAAAGTAGACCACTACATCTACCTAGGACAACGAGTCTCCATGATATTCTCAAAAGAAGAAGAAATCGAGCGAAAAATCACTCTGGGATGACAAGCCTCCGATAGAGCAAACCCAACCTTCAAGAACGAGAAAATCCCGTCAATCTCAAAAAGAAGAGTATACAACAAATGCATCCTCCCGATTGTCACTTATGGAGCTGAAACATGGAACTTAACCAAGAGACTGACGCTGCAAACTAAGAATCATGCAATGTGCACATGAGAGAATCATGCTCAACTTCACGTGGAAAGACCACAAGACAACTCTTTTTATCAGGGAAAATCTGGACGATAAAAGACTGATGAAGATGATGATGAAGTCCTATTTTATGGAAGCCATGTTTTTACGAAAAGCAGTCAAATCGCATTGGAGATACTGGTCAATAGAGTGAAACAAAGCCTTGTCATTACCTAAATGGGTGCCTGTCTATAAATACCAAGTACCATTAGCCAAATTGTACCAAAGACTCAAAAGATGGAACTCAATGCCTCCCTGCTAAAAAGTAGGATTAAGGGCCTTCACTTCTCGAGTTTTAGATGTCAGAATAGGGCTGACAAATCTAGACCGGAAGAAAACATTTACTTTACAAAAACGACTTGTCGATGACCTATGCTCTTCATGAGGAAAAGAGTTTAACTGATTTTTTTCATGAACCCGACCCCTTTTTCCACAGTTATTAGAAACAGTCAACCAAAACTGCCATCCAAACTGTCCACATAGGTTTCGTTAGTTTAAGATGGTCCGACTGGTTGACTATGTAAGAGACCACACCAGTTGAGCTAGAGGGCTGAAAATTTACTCCTGATGATATATATATATATATATATATATATATATATATATATATATATATATAAAGGTTTTTAATGGGGCTTTCAATCTACAATTCAAGTTTATGATAAATTGGCCTTCTAGTTTGTACCTTGATGCTTTTTTTAAAATTCAATCTTTTTGGTGATCCAACAAAATGCGAAAGAAGTGACATTCATTCACCACACCTTTTTTATTGATCACCCTAACGCAGCATGCTGCCAAAAGCCGTTGTTCGCGTGACGGTCTCCAATGAGTGATTGACGAGACCTGTTTTTTTCCTCAAATTCTTTTAATCCTTCCATTTCCGTATTCGACGTCTCTCTTCTGGTGCCGTTTGTGATTTCCATCAGATTAATTGCAGACGAATGTATCCAATTACAGTCACTTATAAAAGATCCCAGTTCACTTGACTCGGCACCAAAAGTCTCCAGTGATCACTTTTTTTTTGATTGAATCACTCTTCCATCAACTGTGCATCGATCCATCGTTTCTTAATTTACGGCTAATTAATTTAATAATTTATGCTTAATTAATTCCTTAATTCAAGTCTAATTAATTTATAGTTTATTAGTTTACTAAGCTCAACTTAGTCCTGGTGCAAGGTCACAGCAATGGCAAGACATGTTCACCAACCATCACGCTACAATAGATGCCCTACATAGGAATTTACTCAATTTACCTTTTGCGAAATCAGTAAGGGTGCTGACAATGGATTCGGAGACACGAGTTCAAACTCCAGCCGGTGATGTTTTGTATTCACTTCAGTCTAATGCCCGCGGGATTCTATCACTTCTATCCCAGTTATGAGTAAAATAGTATCACAGAATGCAACCAATTGACAATTCTGATTCCAAGCCAGGGCGTGGAACCCCCTTTTTAACGACGGGGCATCCCAGGATCCCCACACGCACGCGCCCTGGATTGTATGCAGAGACAGAATTAGCTTTGTCTGACTGATTACAGATTAAAATTAACTAACTAGATACTTCATATAGCAATGTTACATATTGTTGAACAAGTGATTTCGAGGGATTTTGTGAAATTTCAGAACATTTTCGTATTTTCATAAAATCTCGAGTTTTCACAATCAGTGTAATTCGTAAGCTTGTGATGTTGACCATAATTAATGTTATGAGTTAAATCCTCACTAGGTGCCCCACTTCGATGACTTTTCTAAATCCCAGATATATTTTACTCCAGTGTAAATTTAGCTTAGTTTAAAGATACTGATATTACCAGTATATGAATAAACATGGTGGCAAGAAGATAGATTTGATTCGGACTTTTTGTGATGGCTTACCTGGTTTTCGTCGGTCAGTTGGTACGGAAGGAGTAAGTTTAGTTTCTCTCTTGGGACCGAAAAATTTTAATCAATTTTTTTTCATTTCCAATCTAAGCTGTTTACTTTCTATCATAAATTCCTGACTTGAGTTGAATTATGATAAAAGCAACGGACAATTTGGAACAAAGGTAATACGCAAGAATACTTGACGAGAAAGACATGTTAACGTTTACCTAAACAGGATATATGAAGTCAAAAAAAGAGGAAGACAGGTCTGCCTACTCATTCAATAGAAACCGTCTCGTGACCGACGTATTTTGGTACCATGCTGTGTTGGGGATGATCAATTAAAAAAATGGAAAAAAGCGGATGATCAGTGAATTAGTAACTTCTTTTGCCTCTTGGGCTGTTATCACTGAAAATGTCTGAAATTTCAAGAGAAAACAAACAATCTGCTGCAGACGAACTAACGGGACCAATTTAGCGTAAATTTACATTGCAAATTCAAACACATGCTAAAATCCTATTAAGGAGTGGAATTTAGAAAAATCAAAAAGAAAATTTCCTGGCATAATAAGGAGTCAATGTTGAAGTTTTCAGCCCTCTAGCTTCATGGTAGAGGCCTGCATGCGTTATACATACTTTCCAAGCCGACCAGACGAACTTGAAAACTGAAGGAACCTGTGTTGACAATTCTAGTTGATAGTTTTTAATATATGATTCGTTAGTTAAAGATATTAAACACGGAAAGAAAAAGGTCAAGTTGTTAGGTAAATGAAGCAACAATTACAACTACGACTAATTGATTTTAGTGCAATAGTAGATCTCAAGGTATTGCTCTATTACTCAAGAGACGATACAGAAGGTAGAAATGTTCGTCCTGTAAACCAAAGAAACAACATTTCTTACTTTCTTTTCCTTCTCTTAAACACACATGTAACTAACACAAGCTCTCCTACCGGGTTAATAGAGAAAGTAGTCTTTCCTGATTTGCTAAGCTTTTAAATGCTATGCTGATATCTTTGATGTTTATAGAATTGAAAACGAAACTGAATACTCGAATGATTAATACAAAGGCGTTATATAACGCAGAAGATAAATAAGGAGCTAGGATGGGAGGTTCTCCAACATGCAGCATAATCTCAAGATCTAACACTTTCAGTTGTGTCACTCCATTAAGCACTCCTTATCTAGACAGTGATTCCAGCAATTGTGATACATCGAAAACTCTTCGAAAAATACATTGAATCAAAACTGGAATCAATCTTTTATGATGGAATACACAATTTAGCAGAAAAGTGGCGTAAGGTCATATCAAGCAAATGAAAAATACTTGGATGACTAGATAATGATGCTTTAAGTTTGTATGAATTGAAAATTTGTTAAACATGTGGAATCTTTTGCACCAATCTCATGTGTCATTCGTATGAAAATATCGCCATTGACCAGATGTGTAACTAAGGGGGTATTTGAAAAGGTCTCCAAGTCCCCGATTTGAGCGGAGACCCAAAATGCTTTATAAATAGTTGTTCACCTACAGCATTTCGACTGACAAATCCCACTAAATATTCGAGGGGAAACCTAAAGGAAGCTAATCCAAAGGCTTCCCAATTTTTTGTCACGCTCTGGCATTGACAGTTCTTTCTCTTTACAAATATACTCGACGAGAAATCGTTCAGGAGATCGGTGCAGGGTTTGAATAGAATTGCTCAACTTATGACAAAAGCATTACACTCGGCATAGCGCTAATTCAGTGTAGACTCAACGACTTCATCAATGGAAACATTCTGAAACAGACCTTCCTTAGCTACGGCTGCTAAGTTATATTTCCAATCAAGCAAGCCTTCAAATATCTCCCAAAGGAACATCAATTTCTGAATCCATCCCGAAATTTGATCACTCCTTTTTATCTTGAGGCCCTCCTTTCCACAAAATTTCATTGAAATTATCGACAACTTTTCGAAATATGGTGTAGAAAGGAAAGAGCAAATATAGAAATTTAAAAAAAAAAAGAAACGGACAAAACTTTTCTTTCGTAAATTTCTATACACGCTCCAAACTCTTTCTACGATATCTTAGAAAGTCCTCAAATAGTTTTAATGAAATATTGTAGAAATGTTGGTCGCAGGATGAGAAATACATGATTAAATTTAGGGGTGGATCCAGGAATTTATCCATATAGTGTATACTGAGGTATAAAAACATCCATAACTCATGGATGTTGATCTCAGAAATGATACTTTTCAAGTGGCAGACTCTGGTAGACTTTTAGCTTGTCATTAGGCATACCTGATATTACAAAAAAACGTTGAGAACCCCAGAATTCCTTAGCAACCGTTGCTATGAACTGACGGATTGAGAATGTCTCCATCTCTGAAAAAGATTAATACCTATCAAAGAATATTGGTACCACATCTCATACTTTTATCTCCATCTGAGCAATTTTTGCACTGATCGCCTTGACTAAAAGAGATCCGTTAATGTTAACCTAAATAAGATTTGTGATCAGTCAGTTAAAGAAATAAAAGAAGGGCAGAAAAAGGTCAAGCTGTTAGGTAAATAAAGCAACAATTACAACTACGTCTAATTGATTTTAGTGCATCTAAATCGAGTTCTCAATTGTAGATCTCAAGGTATTGCTTTATTACTCAAGAGACGATACAGAAGGTAGAAATGTTCGTCCTGTAAACCAAAGAAACAACATTTCTTACTCTCTTTCCCTTCTCTTAAACACACATGTAACTAACACAAGTTTTCCTACCGGGTTAATAGAGAAAGTAGTCTTTCCTGTTTTGCTAAGCTTTTAAATGCTATGCTGATATCTTTGATGTTTATAGAATTGAAAGCGAAACTGAACACTTGAATGATTAATACAAAGGCATTCGGTACAGTATTAACGACTTGATAATTGGAGACACTGAGCATTTCTCTTGATTAAATAAGTAAACTAAATAAGTAGTACTCTTACGCTGGATAAGGCTTCAGTTACACCTGATATTCCTCAACATAATACATTACTGCTTACCCGTCCCGTTTGTGATTTGTCAATTAGATGTATCCGAGGTGGTATCATCAGCTTCAACCTGCACTATTTTCTCCATAGCCAGTGAGGAGAGATGGAGCCATGCCTCTCCCAGGCATTGGTGCCAAATGAACATCATCTGTTTGAGCCAGACTCTGAACTTGGCTCACCGAGTCCATTCTACACATCGTTATCCACTCGGCCAATTCCTTTTTAATTCATAAAGCAATTTCAAGACCAATTACAGTGCAGCTTCTTATCGAATTTGTTGAATCAAGGTAGGATTATCTCCCCTTATCTCTTTGACCAGGGTCATTCAACCAAGCGGATATTTGGGATGTGCTTGACTGGTATTCCTATTACTTAATTGACGTAAGTGAAGAAGAGAGGTCTGGTTAGTCACTCAATAGAAACCGTCACATGACCAACTTCTTTTAGCAGTATGCCGTGTTGGAGTTAATAGATTAAAAGTTTGAAAAAAGGACTGATCGATTTACTTCTCTCGCTTCGTGGTGATCAACAAAAAAAAAGTCTGATTCTTTCGAAAATACCAGCGTGAATGTTGCCTGTCACCAATTCAGGATCAAGTTGGCTCAAACTTCCATGGCAAATCGACCCCACGGCTTAGAACATATGAATCATTATTTTTTTTCGGTACATGATACGGAGTAAATATTTACATTTTCAGCCCCCTGTATCCATCGATATGGCGTGTACGCGTGTACGCGTGATATATAATCAGCCGGCCGGACGTGATTTGGTGACAGTGTTGTTTGACGGTTTCAAAAACGGTATTCCAACTTTTTACAAGTAGTCATGGTTGATGCAATTTTTGAACCGTGCAAACAAAAAGAAAGATAAATAAGAGAAAATATAAAAGTAATATTTGATTTAACGGCATTGCCTAAATTATGGTGCACTTTTTTTGGCTTAAGCTATGTTTAAACCCAATTCAAATTACTACATGATGGCAAGCATGCACGATGATCCCAACTACTAGAGTAACATGTTCGATTTGAGACCTGTTACTACTATAAATAAGTTTAAATTGACACACATTGGGAAAAAAGAGGCTTTTACGGGGCCTGCTAGTTCGCCTGTGATCAACCACCATTTTGTAGTGGGATTAAGTTAAGTTTGTTTGAGGTCATCCTGAGGTCACATGAGGTCGAAATGGTTTTAATTCTCCTTGTACATGATACTAAAATTAATGCAGAATCCCAAATGCACAGGAACGTGTTAAAAAACGCACAATAACTTTTATAGTACTGAATATCTCAGAGTTTCTTAAACTGTTTCATCGGCTTTTACCCTTGAGTATTAATGATAAAATTCTATTCACCGAGAAGTGAATATTCCCATGTTTTTTTTTTCATGTCAAATTAGACCTGTTGAGTTGACTTTATTTCCCTATCTAACAACAATCGCTTTCAGGTTCAGACCATAAACTGAGAATGTTTAATTCATTCATAAAGAAAGAAGTTGGCATATTAGATTGATAGATAGAAGTAGAGAGAGGGTAAGAAAGATTCTATTTTTAGATGATCAATCAACGAAAGGGAGAAAGAGAGAAAGAAGGAAAAAATGAAAATGTAATAAGTCTGTAAAAGTTATATCATTTGAAAATTCAGCCAAATTGCTGAAATGTGTATCGTGCCCGCCCCTGAGCACCCAGATTAGAAAATAGAAAGGTTCGCACGGGAAACCCCTAAAATGAGTAAGGGAAATTATATTTTCTGTAAAATCTGCGTAGTGACTGAAGTAAAAAACTTGTACAAAACTTGAAATATTTTCAAAATTCATAAGCTCAGTCATTCAAACTTCAGTCAGAGAAAATTTGAGCCTGAAGCAACCAGTCTTGTTGATATTTTGTTTTGTTTTCTCTTGCGTAAACTCGTATGCATAATTTGTCTTGTATCATGAGTTCGTCTGGTCTTTTTAAAAAAGTTATATTACAATGGATTTGAGAATTATCCTACTTCTTCAAAATCACAGAACCATAGGTAGAGGTGAAAAGTCTCACTGCTATTTAAAGGTAACAAGAGCTTACAAACCACTTTAATAGTATCACCTTTTTCTATCGGAGCGAAATGAAGTAAAGGGTCAGAGGACCCAATTGGCAATGGGGTCTACACCATTCACGGTTTCCTCCAACGAATTTGCCTTTTAGATTGTCGGATTTTGCTGAAATTTGGTACTGGAGACTTTTAGACCGGGGTACAACTTCTGTATACATCAAAGTATAGGAAGCAACTTCACGCTGGCAACGGTTTCAGTCGTTCCTATCAAGAAAACTGATTCCCCATCATTTCAAGTGTATAGACTCATTCTAAACCGGTTTTAAGCACGCTGAAACATTTGAACGTATAGTGACCATAAAAAATATTGCTTTCGAAATGTATAACAGGTGCTAAAAATCAAATTTATGCAGAGCAGTTGACCCCTCCACTTTGATATAAATGGAACTGTTATTATATAATGAAGTGTTCGGTTCATTAGGTGAACGGCTATAGAACCACAACAACAACAACAACAACCAGTTCGACAAGTGCACTGTCGAGGGGCATATGGTTATTGAGTTAGGGCGCTGATGAATGGGATGGGATTCCTGGTCGCCCCCTCCCCCAATCCGTCAAAAAATATAGCATTAAAAGATTTACTTGATCTTAGGTACTGATAGGAAAATACCCAGGCGTCAGAGACATTCTCCATTCCTTTATCTCTTCGGTGCTTCGTGATAAGAAAGAGTGCCAAGGCTGGATCCACTATCATTCTTGAATACTTCAAAATTCCTGAGAATGTTTGCCATTTTGTTAATCTGCTGCGATCCAAGCCTTGAATTCTTTCTGAGGTGAAACGTTTGGCATTCGAAGATAACCGTACTTTGTCTTCGAATTCAAAGAATAGAGTCATCTTATCTAAATTTCTATAGGGGCCAAATAGTGCTGGACACACCTGTTCTCGTAGGATTATCGAAGATGGGCAATGCGAGCCTGGTCAGTGCTTAGATGGGTGACCGACTGGCTGGCCACGATGCAGGTGACAAAAATGAAATTAAGTCTGAAAATCGTTGTCCTCAAGGCATCGCTATTATCCCTTGAGTTATTCAGCCAAATATATTCGCGCCTTTGTCGGATCGTCTGTAATGTCAAACTCCAGAGTTGACTTTGTTTTCGTATCTTGACTAGTATACCTCACCAAAGAGAGATGAGTCATACATAAGAAACCATGACGAATACAAAAACTGGTGACGAGTCAGATCACAACCAAAATGGCATCGTCCAATTTCTTCCATGTGATGAATAGAATAGAATATATTTTATATATCTTATTCCATCAAACAAACAATAACAAATTGATTTCTTCATATCGATTCTAAGGCAAGAAAACGAATAGATTCAAGAAAAAGTTGATCAATTTGGAATATGTTCCAAATGGTATTTTGTTTGTTTAAAAGTTAAAGGTGTTTCATTTTTTTTTCTTTTGTAAATATTGAATTTCTGACTAATAAAGAAGTTGAAATGGAATACGTAATTTTAGAGTAATATTGCATGGAAAAATGAATTCTGTTCTATTTACCTTTTAGATTATTATGAGGTAAGGGAGTTTGACCCCAAGGCAGACTATATTCTTACGTATGAAACGCCGATTTCTTCATCCTAGGGAATAATGTAAAAAATCATACAAATGGTGTCATCAGCAAGATTTTGTAAGATTTATCCAGAAGATTAATGACAGTAGGAATATTTCATTTCTGTGTTGAGCTCCAGAGATTTTTCATTGATAGAAATCCCGTCATCACTCGTAGCGGTCGTTATTCCTTTTGTTAACATTGCAAGAAAACAAACCTCTAGCCATAAAAAGCCTCCGCTATGGCTTGGCTCTATTAATACGTCATAAAAAGTGTAAAGTTTTCAATCATAGTTGTGACGTTTTTTCTCGCTCATCTGTTGCAAGGTCGACCTGTTTATGACGTCATAAAAAGTGTATAGTTTTAAATCATAGTCATGACGCTTTTTCTAGCTCATCTGTCGAAAGTCAACTTATTTATGACGTCATAAAAAGTGTATAGTTTTAAATTGTAGTCGTGAGGCTCTTTTTCCCTCATCTGTGGCAAAGTCTATTTAAAGTCGACTTTTTTAGGACCTCGTAAAAAGTGTATAGTTTTCAATCAGGTTAGTGACGTCTTTCTTAGCCCACCCGTCGCAAAATTGACCGTAAACTCGAGTTATTGCTCGGAATTAAGAATTATTGGTAGCAATGACCAACGACCCACGAACTCTCTCTCTCTCTCTCTCTGTTCCCTACCCGTGCAGTAAGCTACTTAACCTCCTTTTCATCCCTCTCTCTTCCTTAATGATGCAAGGAATATTTCAAATAAGGAAAGTAATATTTCATTACATTTATAGTAACAGAATAAGTAGTATTTTTTTTATCAAATTAAGTACTATTTCCGCCTATATAGCCTATGATGATTAAAATATTTCAATGATATAAGTTATGCTGTACTTTTTCAATTTATAGTAAAATAATAAATAATAAATTTTATAAAAAAAGGGTTTTTAAAACAGGATCTTGACTCAGATTTTCTCCAAACATCTAATTCCGGGACGTTACGAACATGAAGGTACGAACAAAAGTATGCATTTAATTCAAAAAACGTTATTTTGGTATTGTTTATTTCATTCAAGTAATTCTTCATCAGCCTTCCAAAATTATCAATGTTTTCATTGGACAGTTTTGACGATCGATAGTATAAGGGACGAAGTATGGACGTACAGAACATGATTATTTTGAACGATGCATACTTGTTGAGCATGTCAGTTTAGCGATCCTCAATGCTAAACACCTTTAGTCAACGTAGTTTGAAAAAACTGCCTCAATGTCAAATGGTAAACTTTTAGCGATCTTAGGACTAAAAATAACTTGTGTTACAATCCATCCTTCATATCGTCTTTTGAATTTTTTCTCGGAAAATCGGTCCGAGCATATCTTCGCAAGCTTATTGGAGAATGTACTCTTTTTACCATCTGTCGTCCATCTAGAGACACTCATCAGCTACGAGAAGATTTCTTGGTTCATCATTTTTAGGCAGGACTTCTCAACCTTTTTTTTTTAGATTTTTTTTTATTCGTGACCCCTTTTGATGAGACGAAATCTTTTGAGACCCGTTCTGATGAGACAATTTTTCGTGATCCTTCCCTTTTGTTACAAAAGCAGTAGGTAAAGCTGGGTGGCTGAAATGCCGCTCCCTTTTAGAAATAGGAAATTATTTTATCATTTATAGGTAAATCGTAGTAAAAATAACTTCACTTTGAATCATATATTCATAGATCTTTGCAGGAAATCCGGCTGTGTTTTGAATTGAATACGCTCTTTCAGCTGATTTAGAGTTTGTGGTTTGGTATGGTACACATCCTCCTTCGGTCACTCAACAGGAAAAATTAAATAGAGCAATATCCACAAAAGTTACAATTCATTTCTATTAGGCAGTTGATTCTCTCCCTCTCAGTATATTACTTTTTGGTCTTAATCTAACAGAATCTAAACATAGTAGTAGCTAAAGATTAAAAATTGTGAAAAAGAAAAAAAAATACAACGTATTGATAATTCATATTGAGTTTAGAGTTGTTGTTTTTTCATGGAAAAAAATTTCGAAAATTAAATCAAGCTTAAAAAAACGACTTTAAAAAAAGGCAAAAAACATTAATGAATTGCATAGAACCATTTCATCGTAAGTACCAGGCTAACATTCTGTTTAGAAATCATCCTGGCTGCTGCTGGGTCCAAAAACCACTCCAACTTTCATCCCGATTGAAGCTGAAACTTTTTATCGCAGGTACATTAAATAAAAAAATTGGAAAAATCTATGTTTTTGGTATGTAATAAAATAATAAATCTATGTATTTTCAATGTATTTACTTATCAGATTGAAATAAACCCATGTGTATCTATTAGATATATTTGGAGAAATACAAATTGTTTGGCTCGATCGGTAAGAGAACCAGCTGCCGATCAGTTGGTCATGATTTTAAGTCACGGTAGAGAAATGTTAATATTTATTTCCCTAAATTTGGTGAGGATTGTTCTTGTTGTTGTGACAAAATAAAATGAAATCCAGATTTGGGTAGGAGATCAACAATATTGAAATTTAGTTATACGATTGTTCTTTAAAAAAGTTTCTGAAATATTTCTGAGATCCCCAAATAATTTTTTTCCCGGTCCCCACTTTGAGAAACCTTGTTTCAAAATCTTGAATTTGTTTGTTTTGATTGTTGTTGTTGTTGTTGTTGTTGTTGTTGTTGTTGTTCCGTTTTCTTTCTTTCCCTCACTATTCATTGCTTTCCCCGATATTTACTGTGCTTAGCATGGCACAAAGCCAAGTAATGTAAGGCACAGGAGAAGGAAGATTGTATTGCCCCAGTCTTCCAATTGGCGAGATCCCATTACCCTGGAGATTCTGCATTCAAAATCCTAGCTCTTGACTTAAGCTCGGATCTCAGACAGTGTCACCAGTGGCCGAAACGCAAGCATATTCATTTAATAAACCCAGCCTAGTATGACACAAGGTCACAGGAGTGGAGTACCAAGTGCTGATTCTTCTGCAAGAACATTTTTAGCTTTTTAATCTTTGTTTTCCCTCACTATCAAAAACTGTTAATCAAAACTGTTACTGGAACTATCAACATAAGTTTCTTCAGTTTTTAAGTGATTCTAGTAAACTGGTCGGCTGTGTATGTAACGCGCTTACTAGCAGCTACAAGGGATCTAGAAAGCTGAATCATTTACATATCTACTCTTAATCATGTCTAGAAAAAAAATTTGTTTTGGATTTTATAGTGAGGGTTCAATTTACAACGTAAACTTGTTCTAGATCGGTCTCTTAGTTTTTGTTCAGCAGCTTTTCATCTCTCGCTGTTAGCATTCTATTTTTCATTTTCTTTTTTCATTCCTCATTAGCGTTTCGACTCTCTCTCTCTCTCTCTCTTTCTCTCTCTTTCTTTCTATCTTTCTCTATCTATCTATCTATCTATCTATCTATCTATCTATCTATCTATCTATCTATCTCTTTCTTATCATTCGTCTTCTCTTAACATTTTCTTTTTCTTTTTACCCTCTACCGTTCGTTCCCCATCTTCGTTGATTCGGGGATTTTTCCATTTTAATTGAGAACCACAAGGTAGATTCTACCAATTATTAGAACACACACACACACACACACACACACACACACACACACACACACACACACACACACACAGAAAAACGCATCTATGGTTTCTCAACTTGACATTAAAAATGCAATAATTTTGAAACTCTTATACACATTACATTAATTTGGATTGTTATGAAGCCAAAAGCATCTCCTTTTAGATACGAACACTTCGTCACTAATCAGAAAAATCTGTGGCATTTTCAAGTAAAAAAAAAAAAGATGTGAACGTGTTTAACTATCAGCGCGTGAATGGGAATTTTGATCCCTTTGCGAACACCATCCATCTGACTTGCTCTCCAGATAGAGCAGCCTTTTGAAGATTTTAGTGGTGTACTTGACTCTATTTCACCATACATGGCACTTCGTACCTTGGGGTTCTTAGCAACTCAATTAACACTTAACAGTGCTACCACCCAGGGTTACCATTAATTGTTTGTTTTTTGTTTTTCTAACTCTCTGTCTGTCTATCTGTCTGTCTGTCTCTCTGTCTGTCTCTGTCTCGGTGTGTCTCCCTGTCTGTCCGTCCGCTCGTCTCTCTCTCTGTCTCTGTCTGTCTGTCTGCCTCTGTCTGTCTGTCTGCCTCTGTCTTGCTCTGTGTGTGTGTGTGTGTCAGCCCCCCTCTCTCTGTCAAAGTAAGTGTGTGTCTGTCTCTGCCTGTCTGTCTGTCTGTCTGTCTCCTGTCTATCAGGCATTCTCTCGGTGTCTCAGTGTGTGTGTGTGTGTGTGTGTTTCTCTGTCTGTCTGTCAGCCTGTCTCTCTCTGTCTTTGCCTGTCTGTCTGTCCTCCCTCCCTCTCTCTCTCTCTCTCTCTGTCTCTGTCTGTCTGTCTGTCTGTCTGTCTCTCTCTCTCTCTCTGGTGTGTTTACATCCCACAGCGAGATAGAAGTGATTAGGCATAGTGGAGACCCCAAACAGAATACCAAATGACTCAGGCCACGATTTGAGATTCACACTTTCACACTCGTTCACTAATTCTACGTATCTCTCCTTTGGAATAACATACAAACACGAAATACAATACAAGCGATAGACAAGGCAAGGAATAAATGGCAAAAAAAGACAAAAAAGAAGAAGAAAAAACATGTGAATACCATTTTCCTACTTGACGTGTTTTTTGGAAGAGTTTTTTCTTCCGTTCCCGTATAAAAGACACGTTTACAATACTGTATTTCCCGGCTGATAAGACGAATTTCTTTCCAGGAAAATATTTCCTAATAGGTTAAAAAAAATGATGATTAGTTGTGACAGAAGGGGAAATGACACCGTAGAACCAGCGACTTGGACTTGCTAGTATTGTAAGGAATTTAATCCTCTAACATTTTCCTAAAAATGCGTAGCCAATCATTGGATGCCGCTAATCACTTGTAGCGTCTTATCATCCGGGAATTATGGTATTTAATTTGCAAAAGTCATTTCATGCGACATTCCATGTTAGGCAATGTTTGTCTCCGTTTTGAACGATATGGAATCGATGGTAATTAGAGGTTTTACGGGGTGGCCCAACCGTACCCATTTCTCATCCGGGCTACGAACCAGCAATGGGACAGTCAAACAGCCATTTTTTCTGTTATTGATCTTTTCCTAAATGGACTACCTCATATGACTAAAGATCTTGAACTGTCATGCTATTTTACCCATAGATGGAAAGAGGAGTGGATTCATGCCTTTCCCAAGGGCATTATCGTGAGTTGAACTTATCGTGGGCCGAAACTCGAACTCATTTTGCTGATTCCATTTTCCACGCCGGTAATCGTTACGCCACCCTGCACCTCCTCTAATTTCAGAATCTTCACCTGAAGTATTTTATACGAAGGCCAGGTGAGCATTATAAACTGGATACATTACACTAATTACAATGAGCTTGCTGATCAGGGCTACCATTTGGTACTTTCCAAAACTAAAATTGGGAAAGTTTGGTACAAAACGAAACGATTAGGTTCAGAAAATTAAGTTAGTGTTGTAAAACTTTTATAATGACCTTTCCTTAAAACCCCTCGCAGCCCTGATTTTGTGATTTTCATATATATATATATATATACATATATATATTTGAAAGTCATATATAGACAACTAACATTGAAGGATAGAGAATCATCCTGCTAAACATAACTTTTTATTGAAAGATAAAGATTAGACTTACAAGTACCGCTAGGGCAAGCAGGTCTCAAATCGACAAAACACTCGGTATTTAAAAGTACCGTTTTTACAGAAAGGTTCAAGTTGCCATTGTAGTAACTGTGATAGTAATTGCAAATCTAAAAGTGGGATTAAAAAAAGGAGGCACTACTTGAAGTAAAACATGAGAAAGTCTGAAATAACAAAATAATTTCTAAAAGAAGAAATTGCGGTTTGGCAAGCAAGGGTCTTCATTTCGCAGACGCCTGACTTTCTACCATATAACTTACGTGCGAGCACCTGTCTTGGCTGGTTTTTCCGTCACTGACACTTGATCATATGCATTGATTTCCATGGTAACAGCTGCGAAAAGAGCCTCTCCGTCCGCTCTCTAGCCTCTTAACATACATATATACATATACATTGTCATAGACACGTTCCGCGTCTATACGAACTTCCAGAAAAAGCTGCGTCTATTGCAGCTCTCCTGATGAAGATAGACTCTATAATAATTCAAATAAGGTTTTCATTCATTCATTTCTTGTCGCCCGCAGCCAGGGGGAGGGGGCATTGGCGTATGTTATTGTGTGATTGACCAAGTCTGACGTTGCTTAACTCCAGTGATCGTACGAGAACCGGTGTGCCCAACCCTATTTAACCATACAGCTTGCGATTTTATACCTTGACAATGGGAATGGAGATTGTAGATAAGTTTCTCGGTGACATTTATTCCATTCTAATTTTTGAGATAAATAAATTGAGCCCTACTTTTTAGATGTCCTTACGTTAAACAACGGAAATAGGAAGGAAGGAAGAGGTATGATGTCATTAAAAGGTATGTTATTATAAGGCTTCACGTTATGATGCACGAAAAAAACATATCTATTCTAATCGATTTTTTACCAGCTACTTATGATGTCATTATAGGAAAAAGAGTCATTAGCTTTTTCGTCTTTGATTTTCCTGACTATTATAAAACCGTCATTCAAAACTGGAACTATCAACACAGATATCTACAGTTTTTTAGTGATTGAGTTTTGAATGATCTAGGGGGAGGGGTCGAACTCATTTTTCAGTTGTAATTAGGTAAGAGACAAAATTACGAACCATTACTTGACCACGGGATACTTGTTCCCGTATCATATTTAGTATTTGTAAAATAGTTTCGTATGGATTTTTTTGTTTTGTTTTTAACTCTCTACCTTTTCGCAAGTTGGTTAAAAAGTAAAGCGTGTTAGCTAATACGGCAAGCGAATGAAAAAACTACGGCAATCAAATTTAAAAATATGCCAAGTAAATCAAAAACTGTGATAATCTAACAAAAAATAAGAGAACCAAATTGAAAAGTACGTCGTGCAAATTGAAAGTACGCAAAGCAAATCAAGAATCCACAACATGATTCAGTTCGCTTGATTTTTTAATTTGTTTGATGAATTCTTAATCTGCATGGCGTTTTGAAAACACCCTGGGGCCCCAATGCTTCATAAAAAAGTAGTTCATCTACAACATTTCAACAGACATTGTACAATAACAAGAATGTATTTGTTTAGACATGAATTGCACGGATAGGGATTCAGCCTTTGGGATTGTTTTTCGCCAATTAAGTGGTTGTACATGTCTATTCATTGCAAATTTTCCTTTTTCTTCAAATCTCACAAAATATTGGAGGGCCCCTCAAGGTATCAAACCCCCGACCCCCGGGTCCTCAAATCTGTTGATATCTCTAACTACACCACTGGCTTGACAGTCCAACTGAAAACTTGAGTTTTCTATTGGTTTTCTATACGGCATAACAGTTCCGACTGTGTTTATACTTCGCTGATTATTACCTCTAAATAAAATCCACCTACTTAAGACTCATGCTAAACTGGGAGCGGCCCCGCCCCAAACAAACCCCAATCCAGGCTGAGATTTCCCCCCGCATTATTTCCCACAGTCGCAAAAACATGGTCCCATCTGACCTTCATTTGCCTCTTTGCCCTGTTATCGTCCACCTCTTCATTTATCTTTAGGACTATTCCCTCCCCCACTCTTCCTGGCAGTGGGAATCTCCTGAAATCCTATACTTCCACCAATCATTGTCAAGCTGAAAGCTGACGTCACTCAGAATTCTTTGATCTAATTTTTTTTTCTCTTGCATGAAGAAGAACCGAGGACTGATTGAGGATCTCGGCGTTCTCTGGGAAACCGTCAACCAGAACTGTCAATGTCAGTAGAGGTTTCTCCAGTTTCTAAGTGGTTTGGCTGACTGATGGGCTATCTATAAATGTGTCGAGCGTACAGGCGGCACAAAAACGAGAATTGTCGGTATCAACATAGTCACTATCAACATAGGTTGCTTCGGTTTTTAAGTTGGTCTTGCTGGGTGGCTAGCTAACTATGTATATGTCGTGCCTGCTAAGCGCATCAGAGGAGCTAAAGGGCTGAAATTACATTTACCCTTCATTACACCCAGAAAAAAATTTTTTGAGAAATTCTTTCTCCCTAAATGGGTTTTCAGTGGGGGTTTAATTTATAACGCAAGTTTATGCTAATTTGGTGACTTGGGTTGTGTCTAGCAGTGTTCAGGCTTGCTTGTGTTCTGTTTTAAAAAAACAACAAAATGCGATAGGAGTGATTTATTTACCGATCACCCCTTGAACTATTTTTTTAACTGATCACCCCCAATACGACTTGCTGCTAAAAGATGTTGGTCACGTGATAGTTTCTATCTAGCGACTAAGCAGATCTGTTCTCTTCTTCTTCTTCTTCTTCTTCTTCTTCTTCTTCTTCTTCTTCTTCTTCTTCTTCTTCTGTCATCTACGTAAATGAACAGAGATAAACGAATAGAGAGAAATATGGGGTTGAAGCCGACGAGCAGCCTCGTGTGATAAATATGTCTGTAGACTAACATTGACACATGTGCGTACCGTTGCCCGGTCGGTGTTCTAATGATATTTTATATGTCCTTTAGATACAACCGTCCCCAGTGAATATATACAGCTCTCTGACTTGTAGACCGTTACACAACAGAGACTGTAAATCTATACACCACACACCCAGTCCCGGGTAGGCTACGTATTCGGGAATTTAAGATCATTTTGAATTTCAGACAGTCGAACACTAAAGTGCATTGGCACTAGAATACTTTATACATATATATATATATATATATATATATATATATATATATATATATATATATATATATATATATATATATATATATATATATATATATATATCACGCTTTCACGTTCTATGATTGGGTTAATAGAGAATAGAAAAGATGACTTTGATGTTGAGTTCGAGATTACCGATTCGTACAAATCTATGTAGATAAGGAAACATAATATTGAAAATATGAGTAAAAGCAGGTTGGCACTTGAAATGTACTCAGAGAATGCGGATGTTTAGTGCAAGGCTGTGTCGTGATGCCCGATTTGTGCGTTGGATGGCGTCAGGCTCACATTATCCCAATTAAGAAGAGAACAGACTGTTCTAAACCTGCGACGTTATACATACAATTTTTGTCAACATTTGTCAGCATTTGTCTCTGTAATTAAAATATTAACAATATCAAAAAAAAAATGTTTCCAATCGATTTTACAAGTTAATCCCCGATAAAAGGAAAAAAACAAACAAACAAAAAACTATCACGTATCAAAGCGTGGAAACAAAACAAAATAAGAGCGTTCCCAACAAAGAAAGATTGCTGTCTCTATTCAACCACTCTCTCTTCGAGAAACATAAATCCTTACAGACGCTGTTAACTTATTAGAATCTGGTTTTGATAAAGATGTTATACCATTCTAAGAACTGTAGACCAACGTCGCGCTTTAAAATGTACAAATCTAATTTCAGCAAATTTACCTCTTGCGTGGGTGAAATTTACCCTAGGTTGGCAACCCCTGGTGTACAGGGATTTCTTAAAAACGCCCAAAGTCAGAAAATATTGAACAATTGCATCTAAATTCATGTGGTTAGGTTTGATAAGTAAAAAAAATGAATCGTGCCATTTAAATTCATAAAAATGTTATAAACTTGTTTCCTCTTTTAGTAATCATAATTACTAATAGGGTTGGTGAGCCTGTTGTTCACCCATAATTGCTCAAATCTTGGAATCAAGAATATTTCGATTGAATTAAGACTATTCATTTTGTGTGAAAAATGGTCATGAAGTTGAAGGAGTCTGAATTGTATGTATTGTGGAAACAGGAAAAACCAAACAATGCATTTATTAAAGAATGTTAATCATTCATAAAAGCAGGGACGGAATGCAAATCATTCATTGGGGCTTTTATCGCTTTTACTTATTCATTCGTTTTGTATAAGAAAAAAAGATTACCAAAGAAGGAGTCTGAATTCTGTCTTTCATCCTTGTTTTGCCCCACAAGTGACCAGCCCAATCAACCAGCCAAGTGACATAGGTGGGATGCAAATTATTCGTTTGTATTTTCTCGTTTTATTTTCCGATTCCCGATAAGTATGTGCAAGGCAAGGTGTAATGAAATGAGTGCTTATAATTTTATCCTTGCTATAATAATGTTATTTTAATTATTTTGTGTTAGAGTCCATAGTAACATCGAAATGTAAGTGATCAACACAACGGTACATATTGAGAAAATAAATGAGAAATACTTTACATTAATAAATGGAAACGTGTAATTACTATAAAACCTGAGGTGTGTGTAAACTTATAAGCACATCTGTAAGTAAAAAAATACTGAACAATTGCATTTACTTTCATGTGGTTTGGTTAATCAAGTAAAAAGAAAATGAATCGTAACATTTAAATTCACAAAAATAATATCATAACTACTCATGGGTTGGGTCAACCTTTCTGCAGCTACAAATATGCAACTATGATGTACCGAGAATGATCGACACAATTCCAGAATAATCCAGAATGTAAACCTTGTTTATCGAACAAGCGCCATCTGGTGTAGGACACAATATGGACAGAATGATTATCAATGTTATCAGTTAGATGTCGCTTCCTATCATTATGGCTGGGCTTCAGGTGATTAAATTACGATAGCCTGGTGTAATTGGAATTCTCTAATATCCTGCAGTGCCCCTGGGCGCCGCAGCGCACAACTTGGGGCACACTGCATCAAATGATTGAATTAGTTTCAAATCTGTGCATCAAAAAGTTGATAAATAGGAATCGTCACGTGACCAACGTATTTTGGCAGCATGCTATGTTTGGGGTGATCAATTAAACTATTAAAAAAAGAGGTAATCAATAAAAAAGTTACTTCCTTCGCTTAGTCGTGATTCCTAAGAGTTCAAATTTTTAAAAATGCAAGCATGAACATCACCAGACATAGTGGCTGGTTTAGCTTAGAATTACATTGTAAATTTAACCTGCCACTAAAAACCTATTTTAAGGGGAATCTAAAAAAATTCTAGACCTAAGGAGTAAATTTTCAACCGTCTAGCTGCATTAATGCGGCTTGTTCGCTCTATACATACATACATAGCCAGCCAGAGCCACTTGGAAACTGGAGAAACATATGTTGACAGTTATGATTGACGGTTTCTAATCACGATGAGTCAAACAATCTGAATGTCACTGTACCGGGGAAAATGACAAATCAATATGCAGAATCTTTTTTTTTTGACCACCAACTGATAATCCTTTAAATTGAGATAACACTACAACCACCAAATTGAAATACCTCTTTTCAAATTCGTTGATCGACATAAACAAAATATAAATATTTATGAAACTAAGTTCAGTTTAGCGTAGGGTTGAATGTGTTGTGATGAATGGCTTCTTTTCCTAAACTTATCGAGATTTCATTGTCTATCAGTTTCAAAGATGGGGGAAAACAGGATTGCAAGGCATCGTAGAAAACCATTAGGGAACTCAAGTGCCATGTTGCAAGAATGGGAGACAACCGATGGACACCGTGACTCACAACATGGATTTCCAGAGAAACCGTGGCTGGTAGATTATGAGATGACGAGACGAACTGGACAGGTTCAAAAAGTATTGGCTCCGCAATGCCAACGATAGAGACGTGATGCAAATCCTAGGGAAGGTCTATGTCCAACAACGGACGATAAAAGACTAATGATGATGATGATGATGATGATGATGGGGTGGGGGGTGGGGGAGAAATTGTTAAAAGTATTATTCTTCGGTCGATTGTAGTCAAACTAAATTTACTTTTAGTTATGCAATGGTAGAATTTACCTGCTGAGTCAAGATTCAACGTAAGCATCAATTTCTTTAAGCGTTTCGCCACAGCCTCGGTAGAAGGAAGTCCAGTGGTATGTTGTCCATAACATGAACTTATTCAAAATATATTTGGAGCCAAATAAAGCAAAACGAGGGTATACCATTGTCATAGATAAAATTTATGTATTTAATCGATATATTTTCTCTATGTTAAGTATTGAGCATTGTTGGAATAAAGATTAATTCGGAATTGTATACATGACTTGTGTATATTCCACCAATATATATATACATATATATATATATATATATATATATATATATATATATATATATATATATATATATATATATATATATATATAGATATATATAAATATAGATATATATAAGATAAGCTCTTAGCCAGAATAAGGAAATACAAATGCCATATATATATATATATATATATATATATATATATATATATATATATATATATATATATATATATATATATATATATATAAATAAATATAGATATATATATAAGATAAGTTCTTAGCCAGGATAAGGAAATACAAATGCCATTAAAATTTTCATAACTAGCAATAATGGAAAAAATAGAGAGAAATTCTATTTCGATATTTTGTGGGCCCTCCTTTGGCTAATTTGACTACTTTGACACGATTTCGCACGGATCTGAATGGATTATCGATGACAAATCCTACCGTATTTTTCCATTCTTTTACTGATTTTTTCATGTATCATCTTCATGATGTGTATGTTTTTGTTTATGTATATGCGTATGCATGTGTGTGCGTACATGCGTATGAGTGGGACACTACACTGCATGGTAAAAATAAACACCAGGCCTTCACTCAGACTTATCAATGTAATCGATGGAAAAGAAGCCATAAAATCGAAATAACACCCTTGAAATAAAAAGAAAAGAATATAAACGATAGCTAGATATCCATATCTTTACTCATATGTTCAACATGAAGCCTCGAAAAAAATGTTTCATCCCTTCCACGATTCCTTATATAAAGGAAGGCAGACAGAAAGAGACCTGGTTTTCTGTTTTAGAGCGTGCAGTAAATTTGATCGTTGAGATTTTCATTCATTGCATCAACAAGCTGGTAAAAAAGAGCAAGTTCCAACCGATCCCCCAAGCTTTATACAAGACCAAAAAGTCCGTTAGCACCCGAAAAAGAGGAGTGTATAAAAGATATTTACTTTTAATCTTCAAACAATCATTGATTTTGGCCTAAAGTTAATGAAACAAAGGTCAATTACATTTTTTCAGTGTTTATATTAAAAGAAATGATTTATTTGCCGTGTTATATTCTCTATATTATTTATTCATAATTCTTTCATCCGATATCGGGCGTGGTATTGACATTTAACAGCCAGGCATTATTTTTCTTGTGCCTGACTGCACAGACTTACAGTTTAGAGGGAAGATTGGTTCCGACTACATTCCAACTATTTTGATACACATGGAATTCTTTCTAAAGAACCCTGATTTCCAAGACATTTTGTTTGCAAAATACATCCAAGTTTCAGACAAATCATTTCATCATTCCTTGAATCGGTTCCCTGTATTCTCAGAAGGTGAGATTCATGTGTTAAAATGTATCCTAAACGTCCGCTGTGTGGATGTTACCGAATTTGCTTTGATGAACGCTTCGACGATAAAAGCACACTTATGTATCGAGCAACGATCAATGCTGACTAAACTCTTAGCCGTGTACACTTAGATTATAAGGAAACAATCAATGAACTCAACGTATGACGAAGGAAACAACATTAGAAGAGTCGGGTGTTTCTGCTTCGCTCTCTCTATGTATGTATGTATCTATCTATCTCTCCCTTTCCCTCTCTCTCTCTCTCTCTCTCTATATATATATATATATATATATATATATATATATATAAAATCAAGGCCAGGCATTTTCAAACCCCAAAGAGATGTGCGCATAGGTAACTTGACACCAGAATGACACCAGGACAATTGGTGAAACCGGCATATTGTGACCTCCAAAGTTCAATTCTATGTCTGGTTTATTTTGGAGTTTTTAAAAGAAGGGCAATTTTGGAATGTTCGACTTACCCGAAACGTTAAGATTTTGGGAGGCTTTGAAATATATATATATATATATATATATATATATATATGTATATATGTGTGTGTGTGTGTGTGTGTGTGTGGTTGTGTGTGTGTGTATGTGTGTGTGTGTTACGTAACAGTGACCAACTCACTCAAGCTATTATCTCTAATAGATATATACTTCATCCTTTCAATCCAACTAAAACACCACAATCAGTCGACTTTTACTTCACCAGGAAGACATTTACTTTAGGATGTGCACTACACAGTAGGCAGGCCGTTGTCTTGTAAAAGCTAATAGAGGCCTGGGTGGAGCCCAGCCTACATCCTGGCAACCGCCTGCGACGTCCTGGCGGAGGTAGCATTTTTCTGTCTGCCCTCACAAATGAAAGATAAACAAAAGATGGAAATAGAACAAGTACCAAAATAGCATCTAAGAAAACATACCTCTCTCTTTCTCTCTCTCTTTCTATATATATATATATATATATATATATATATATATATATATATATATATATATATATATATATATATATATATATGCGTGTGTGTGTGTGTGTGTTGTGTGTATAGTTCAGTGTATTTATATATATGGATACGAATATATGTGCATATACGCATGTACATATATAGATATGTGTGTTCGTGTACATGTGTTTCGGGAACGTGTTTGTGTGTGTATTTATGTATACAGTGTGTCTCAAGTGTAACGCCCGATTTGTCACAGAAGTAATTTGGAAGGTCGGCTGCAAGGATGACGTGGAGACGCAGAGCTACCGAATGGCCGGTGAGATCACCTGACTCAACTCCTCCAGAAATTGTTGTGTCAGGGAACCTAAAGAACATGATGTGTGGTACAAATGCAACCACCATACAACAACTGAAAACCAGAATAGAAAAAGTTGTCACCATCGATGTTGGATTTGGTCAAATGTGTTCAGGTCAGAAGTTAGCCGATTGAATAATGCATTGAAATTGCCGACAGTCAAACTGGACCCTACACGTAACACATTGCATAAGGTCTATAATTGTTAGATCTGTAGATTGTTTTTTGCAGAGTTTCTCAACCTTTTTTTCCATATGGCCCCTTTTGTTTGTTTTGTTTTTTGTACATGTTTATCACCCCTCAGCTCAGCTTTTGCCCTCTCAATGACAAGAGTTGCTTTACGCCATGTAATGTCTTTGGCCAATACTCGCAAGTAGCTTGACTGCATAGTTTTCGAAAGGGACGGTGCCCTTCATTGAATAATGTTTATATTTTGAGAAATAGCGATATCGCCCCAAGGAAAATCATTGGTTTATTGCATGCAATGATTTGTTTTCAAATTTAGGATAAATGATATATATATATATATATATATATATATATATATATATATATATATATATATATATATATATATGAATTGCGTTATATTATATATAAACTTATTTGGAATGATCTTCTGTCATTACACGGTTGATTAATAGAACGTATGCATATGCAGTGCATCAGGCATTTCTTCTTTTCAAGTCAAGACGATCATATTGAGAACCTGCATCGCATGATCCGTGGAAATCGTTGCCTGACCCTTACAGATTGTTATCTCTGGAAACTTGACGGGCCGTTAAGTGATGATTTCCACGGATCCCATTGTATGAATCATCAGTAATCAGGAGGATCTAAGAATGGAATCTGGGAGAAGAAAATCGGGGAAAATGCCCTTTTAGAGATCCGTTGGCTTATGGTGTACCGAGGGAGAAAGGAATTAAGGGATGAGCTTGAAAAATATGGAAAAAAAATCGGGACAAAAAAAAAAAAAGAACGAGCAGATGGAAGGATAAACATGCAAAAATTTATTTCAATGATGAAGAAAAACAAAAGAATCATCTGAGACAAAAAATGAAAATAAGAAAGAAATGAAAGATGAACAAAAAGGGAGACAAAATGAAAGAGGGAAAGAAAGAGGGAAAAAGCAAAAAAAAGAAAGACGGAATTATTTAAGAGGAAAGCAAACACAGGGGAGGATGGTAGAAAAATGATAAAATAATCATAAGAAAGAAAGAAAGAAAGAAAGAAAGAAAGAAAGAAAGAAAGAAAATAGAATAAATGTTAGAGTATGTTTGGTCCAGTTTGTAATTGGAAGAGTTGCGTATTTCACTATGAGACTAGTGATCAGTGTTCGAGCCCACTTAAAAGCTGGAGATTTAAACGCTAATCCACAAGGCTGAGAACATCTTTAACATTGAAGTAAACAAAATCTCTTACCCTCCTTGAACTCTATGAAACTCGATAAACAAAGAGAAAATCTCTTTTGAAAGAAAAGAAGTCCAAATTTCTAATTGACAAGTATGAGCGCTGTCGGACACAAACTAGGAGACCAATTTAGCATAAATTTACATTGTACACTACCCCCCCCCCCTAAAAATCTTCTGAGTTGAATGAAATAAAACCCCGATCATTTCTAGATATAATAAGGAATGAATGTTTACAGTCTCAGTCCTGTACCTCTATTGTTATTGCTCGTACGCATGGCACGTACATATATATATATATATATATATATATATATATATATATATATATATATATATATATATATATATATATATATATATATATATATATATATATATATATAGATATTGATAGATGGATAGATATGTAACCTTTTTTTAGGAGTGAGAACTTTCGAAAAAATAAAAGATCAATTCTTTTCTAGATATATGAGAAAGTGTTTTAATTTGTAGCCCTGTAGCTCTATTCGTGTGGATTGTACGCGGAGCACATACTTATAGATAGATAGATAGATAGATAGATAGATAGATAGCAAGCCAGGCCAAATCACTTGAGAACTGAAGATACTTATGTTGACTATGTTTACAGTTTTGGTTGACAGCTTATAAGAATAGAAACGAAGAGAAAAAAGATCTCTATAAATAAAATAAAAAGAGAGAAAAACACACATATTATTTTATGTTTCTGGGTCTTTCAAAGAGAATATTCCCGAGGGCAAAGTTTCGGAAAGGGAAAGACGGGAAAAGGGAAAGAAAGAAAAGCGTGGAATAAAATAGAATGAAAAGAATGTCATTTTGGAAACAATTGTCATTTTGGTCTTCCAACTTTAAAACAATTGTACTTTCATTTCGACGGTGACAGAAACAGATGAGGGCCATCTGATGTTACAGTGCTCCCGCGACCAACTATTTCTGTCTTCCGATCCTTCGGGACATGTAACGATGTCAACAAACCTGTCGTGTGTCACATAATTTGCTACTTAATTCCAAGATACAACTGCCCGGGTTGGGATCACCCAAACATCCAGTCAGAACAAGAAGAAAAAAAAAGAAAAAAAAAAGAAAAAAAGAAAGAGATTACTGTTTAAAAATAAGTAATTCCCAGGCATGCGAATTAAGTGTTTAAACGTTGGTGGTCGGATGCTGCTTGAAATAAGTCCCCCCAAGAACAAAAAGGCTGACATACCACGAGGAGGTGAATGTCGCCAGGTCAATGAGAGTCACATTTTCTATCATATCTCTCTCTCTCTCTCTCTCTCTCTCTCTCTCTCTCTCTCTCTCTCTCTCTCTGCCGAAAGCGGAGGGAGAGATTTACTCGAATTTTGACCAAACTGCTTGCGAAGGAGAATGGGAACAAGTGTAGGATATTGAAGTCACCAGGTCCATGAGAGCCAAATTGACTTTCTTTCGTACCAAATTGAAAGAGTTGGAAGCATCCATATTTTCGAATTTCAAAATGATCTGCATTAAACAACAATTGGCAATATTTGTTTTTGCAATAAAACTATTCTTTCTATTCGAGTAAAAATCTATTTGTGACTTGTGAAATTTAAAAGCCATAAAAAGAGTTCGTCAATGAAATGAAATTGTTTTGTTTTTTTTCTTCTTACTGCAAAATTGTTTAAACAACATCATGGGACTCAAACCAAGTCTCGTCTTTCAACAGTTTCCAGAATAGTCATTAAATTCAAAGAGTTTTTCAGACGATTCAACTCCGTTTTGTTGTTTGTGTTAATCCCGTTGAATTTTCCGGCCGAAACTTCGTGTAAACAACACAAGAAAAAAATTCTTTTACGAGTCTGTTAGAAACTATCAACCAAAACTGTCACTTCAGCTTTCAAGTTGGTCCAGCTATTCGGCTGGCTACGGGTGTATGTATGTATCACGCGTACAGGGCACACAAATAGAGCTAAAGGGCTGAAAATCAAAACATTTATTCCTTACAATGTTTACAAAAAACTTTTTCTGTTTTTGAAATTCTCCCCTAAATGGATTTGTTAGTGGCAGATTCAATTTGCAATGTAAATTCATGCTAAATTGATCACTTAGTTTCTATCCGGCAGCATTCACGTTTTTATCTTGAAAAATCCTGGCTTTTTTTTAGAGATCACTGCCTAACACAAAGCAAGAGAAGTAACTTATCCATTGATTACTGTTCCTTCCATTTTTTATGGATCAACCCCAACGCAACAGGTTGCCAAATGACAGTTTCTTTTGAGTGATTAATCAGATCTGTTCTCGTTTGATATTTGTATGTTACAGGATACAGAGATTTATTCTCTGAGTTAGAATATTTAACGAGATAAAACCCCTGAAGAGTAATTATTTCAGTCTTCACACCTGAAACTTATTAGAAAGATCGTTCACCTACTTGAATTTATGCCATTAGGGCAGGGGTCTTCAAAGTGGTCGTTATCGACCCTTGAGGTCGATGGAGCTATTTAAGAGGTCAATAAATACCTGAGGGTCAAAAGAAGGTCGATATACGCCGGGGGATGTGTAGTGATACTCGTACAAGAAATAAAAATACATAAAAAAAACCAACTTTCTGACACATTTCATATTCATCGATAATCAATTTTCACTGTCTATCAATCTTATATTCCGTTTACTGTAACATAATAATAAAATATCGTTTATTTTCAGAAAGTTTTCGAACGATTGGACCCCTTCTTGTTGCTTGAGTTGTAAACATGATGTTTCGGCTGATTCATTCAACTGTCTTCTTTAGGTACGAGATCCAAACGTGATGATGGTGAATAGAATTTTCCAATGGTATTAGTAAACACAATATTCTAAAGGTAGCCACCCTGCAACGTAAGATTCGGGTAATGTCGATTTTTCCTTCTTGCCTTGTTAGGCTCTTAGCGGGGGAGGTCTCCCAGAGTGAATCATCATAAAATGAAAAGATATGCAGAGAGAGAGAGAGAGAGAGAGAGAGAGAGAGAGAGAGAGAGAGAGAGAGAGGGGGGGGAGAAAGATTGGTTATAATACTGAAGCGAGAGGAAAAAAAAGAAGGAGAAAAAACAAAAGACCGAGAACAAGTGATAACGGAAGGCACAGAGAGAAAGAGATTTAGAGGAGTGTGAATAAAAACAAAAAATAAAAATCTTTTTTATACTAAAGGGATGTTTCAAAACTTTGGCCCATCATAGTTTGCGGGGGAGGCCCCTTTGAAGTGACCAACAAAAAAAAGTGAAAAGGGAGAAAGGAGAAAGGGAGATCGTATATAATGATGGAAAGAAAAGAAAAAGGAAAAAAAATACAAGTTAAGATAGAATCATATCAGGGAAATTAGATTGTGAACAGAGGAAAGCGTTCGAAAGTTCAAAGAAGTTAAAAGGGGCGATGAGTAAAATACAAGGAATGAAATGAAGTAAGAGATAAAAAAATGAGAAGAGAGAAAGAAGCAAAGAAAAGGAGCGATAAACGAAGAAGAAGAAGAAGAAGAAGAAGAAGAAGAAGAAGAAGAAGAAGAAGAAGAAGAAGAAGAAGAAGAAGAAGAAGGGGGAAGAGGAGGAGAAGAAGAAGAAGAAGAAGAAGAAGAAGAAGAAGAAGAAGAAGAAGAAGAAGAAGAAGAAGAAGAAGAAGAAGAAGAAGAAGAGTGGGAAATAGATAGGGACACAAAGAGAGGATCAAATAGACAAGAAGAAAAAAAACCTACTCTTGTCTTCTTTCTTAGAACCACACCCCGGAAAAGCATCCGACTAAACAAATCTCTCCGCTTTTCTTCCCTTTCGAGACAAATACAAATTAAACTCATTCTTGCGATCAACACCCTGATATTACATCTGCAATGAAATACAAAACGCAAGGTTGCCCAATTAGTCATTTTTCGGCTAGATCTGGCTGATTGCTTACCAATTTAGCCAATAAGAAGCTACGATAGCCAAATTTGGACATTTGAAAAAGATAATTAGTAAGGTCATTAAAAGTAACTGCACTATATCTATCAATTTTTTTTCTGGGGTCTTAGTGTATATTCATCTAATTTGATAAGTGAGCCTTACATGTGTATACAAAACAACTTAAGCTACGAAATGTGGTGAAAATAGAAAATTTAGCCGATTTGTAGCCGTTACTGAAGACAGTTTTAACTATAAATAGCCAACCGTACTCGGTAACACTGAGAAAACGTCTTGTGAATATAGTTTAGGGGTCAGCGAACTTGGAGAGAATCGAGTATTTCTACTTTGAATCAGATCAACTCAACTCATTGCGTTGCGCTAAGCAATAGCTTAGCTAAGTGAGATTTTCGGGAACAGGATTTATTTTAGATTTTCACATGACTTCCAAATGTTTATTATAGGCGTGCAGTTGTATAGAATCTCATGTTTATCCCCATATTCTCCAACTCTGTTTTTAAAGGAATCCACATTTTAGAACACACGATCCAATTAGGTAAACTATTCCTTCTCTGTTCAATGTGGACATTCGAATTATATTTTCGTACATCCAGCCTAACTCTTTGTTGGTACATTTTCTGGTTGTTCCCCTTTATTTCCTGTTCTCTGTGTTATTCTTCCCATTTCTTAATGAAGCTTCTTACCCTGTTGTCATACATTCCGTTCATGATTTCATTAACTCTTATCATGTCTCCTCTTATTCTTCTGTAGGTAAGGGTTGGTAGCTTCAATTTACAGAGGTGCCATTCAATGTACTTGCTCCGTTACTCTCCTTTGTACTCCCCAAATTCATTCAATGTGTTCTGTTTTGTATGGGACTTAGACTGAATTCGCATACTATAGGTGGGTTCGAATTAAAGATAAGCACAGGTTTGGATAATCAAGTTTTGAAACCAGCAATTGATACTAATCTTTTGTTCTGTTGGATCTGAGACTGAGAAGAATGCAACGAATATGGTTCCAGTAAGAATGAGAATAATAAGCTTAGTTTAGTAATTAATGTTCTACCGCTGATGTATAAGTGTCTTTGATATTATGCAATAATAGCATCCATTCTTGATTTTCTGCTGATGCCCGAGGTAGCTATATCATTCGAATTTATTGGAGGTTGTATCATTAATCATATATGACTAGTATTTATTTCATCTGATTTCGGAATCACAACCCACAGACTCTCAATCTAAGAAGCCTTATGGATAGGAAATAATAAATCTCCTGCGAGAGTCGAACTCGTATGAACAAATATTAGTAAAAAAAAAATATATATATATATATATATGAGGATAAATGGTTGGATGACGTTTTTTTTAACTATATCCCCGAAACAGTTCCTTGAAAAACATCTTTTGATCCCTTCAAGATCTGTTTACTTAAAAAAAACATATTAACCCTCTAAACACTTTCCACTGACAAACAAAATATGTTCTTAAATCATTAGATTACAGACTCACATGACACACACATAATCAAATAAATAAATAAATGAGTAGATTTACATTTACGAAGTAAAATCTTCCGTTCTGAAGGCTGTAAAGCTTTCTAGACAATATATATATATATATATATATATATATATATATATATATATATATATATATATATATACAGAGAGAGAGAAAGAGAAAGAGAGAGTAAATGCTTATCATCATTTTGCCTGTATCAGAGTTGATCAATCTTATATTTCGCCGCCCGCCCAAGTGTTTATCCAAATCCAACTGATAACAAATGTGACAGAATTTTAAATGTGGATGCTTGAAACATAGAAAAAAGTCCGTGTCACTTTGATATGAATCGTAAACATCAGGGGAAAAACCAAACCCACACATTCAAGTGTATTGGTGAGGTAACAAAGCGAGTAACTTAGAGACTCACACATGGAATGTCCACCAACCCCATATATATATATATATATATATATAGAGAGAGAGAGATAGATAGATTGGGTGAGGAAGAGAAAGGCACGCACACAGAGACATAGATAGATTGTTTACAAAAATAAGTGCTGCTATAATCAGCTACAAGGTGAAGATCGATTTTAAAAGCAATGTATTGTGCAACACACACACACTCACACACACGAATATATATATATATATATATATATATATATATATATATATATATATATATATATATATATTGTAAGAATTCTACCATCAACGTATAAAGTATCTACTTGTGAACCAGACACTATTATATTTAATAACATGGTATTATGTAAAAAGCTAGGACTTGAAATGAATGAAAAAATACAAAAGTTACCATTTACTTATTGGATACCTAAATTGCATAAGAATCCAATATGCGCTCACTTTATTGTAGCCTCGAGAGTATGTAGTACTAAACCTCTTAGCGAAACTGTCTCTAAAGTTTTCAATTTAATATACAATCAAATACAGCAATTTCATGAAAAAAATTCTATCATGATTTAAATCTCTTTTGGGTAATAAATAATTCTATGCCGGTTCAAGAAAAATTGGCTAAATCTATCTCAACCGATGATTTTAGTACTCTTTACACAAAAATATCACATGAAGACCTTAAAGAATTAAATAAAATAATAAACTTGGCATTTGCAGGGGTGAATAGTAAAATAATTTAGGTTAACCAACTGTAAAGCTTTCTGGTGTAAAACCCCCAAAAGGTAAGACTTACTTTACCTGCTCTACCCTCAAGGCGGCTGTTAGTTATCTTATTGAGGAATGCTACTTTAAAGTAGGTAATAAATCATTTCATCAGATCATTGTTTTTCCTATGGGAATTAATCCTACCCGCAGAGCAACTTTAAGATTCATTGATTTTATACCAAACATCGTTTCTAAAGATGTAAGAATGGTCAATCAAGGTGGTGGAATTAGTAAGATTTTTAGACAATTCACTAAAGCCATGATTAGAAATCCTGATCCCTTTGAAATTCATCAGCTTGACCCTAGTGAAAAAAAATGGAAATTAAAGAATGTGTTAACAAAAGTATAAAAATAGAATAAATGAATAGCGTATATTTGAATAAATAAATTGTATTGATAGTTAAGGAAATAGGTAACCAAAAGAGATGGATCCAATCTTTGCCAGTGTGAAAAATCGTTGTATTGTCTGGAACCGGGGATGGGGGAAAACATTTGGCTCTGGTCCATTGAATGGCCTCCACAAATTGTTTGAGTAAATTAATAGAATCACCAATTGAGGTGTTAGTACCCGCTAGAAAGTGGTTTCGTTTCAACCATGTATATAAGAATACTTTATTACTTGAAATAACCATTCAAGCCACATATATTTCAACATGTATTGGAACCCTAGGGACAACCCCTCAAGACCCCCATAAATCGTTGAACTGTAGATATTATGAACAGTTATCCATAATACTGCCAGAATCCTCAGTAAAGTTCCCGAGTTTCGAGGAGACTTGCAGTCACCAAGACTCGAAGACAAAAATGAACCATTTAAGAAATGAGCGGTAAATAATAATTCTCTATATTTATATCTTAAGTGCACGTGGCGTCTGCACACGCAGATGACATTGTCAGCGCGTTGAGTTAGTTCCAGTTACGTATATGAAGAGATTTATGTATGATTACGCCAGTTAGAAATGACAGCATTTGAAATATGAATATAAAATCATTATGAAAAATAACACGATTCTTTGAAAAGAGGAAAATTAACGAGAAAATTAGACTTTGTCAGTTATTTTCAACGATGTATGTATATACATATATATGTGCATAAGAATACAAAATTGTTTTTAAAAAAAGAAAACATTTGATGTAAATTTTATTCTCTACGACCTGGAAAATTGAACTTTAAGGTTGGTGGAAAATAATTATCTAATTCTTCGATTGAATATGTTGGTAGAGAATTGACTCGAAGCAGTTTTTTTTCCTGTGTAATTAGCATTCTTACAGATGATATCATAAGTTGGTTTGCATGCAGTCTGAAATTAAAACTGACACAACAGATTCAATATTTACATGGTTGAACCTTCAATAGAAATGACATGAAAAGCGAATCATGTCTGTTGTTATACTAACTGATCCCTCATCGTTAAAAACGTTGTTAGGGTAACCTACGTAAGTAAGCCTAGTTTCCAAAAATATACATGTAGTACGAAATAATACCAATATTCAATGCACATTAATATAATAATACATAAAATGACAAACTATATGTATGAAATAAACTGTATAATGAAGGGGGTGGTGTTTGTTCAACACTGCTAAGGTGCCGTGTTGATATGACTGTTTTGTTTTTAAAATCCTCGGAACACTGACATGGTGAACAACTGATGATCCCAACAAGAGAAAATTTATGTAAGATTGCAAAATATGTGAAACAGGGAAAAAACAGTGAAGAAAATTACTTATATTGCATTGACAGATATTGAGAAACATGTGACTGAAATGACACAAAAAATCTTTTGACAGAGTTTTGAAAATGTTTAGTGTCTGAAGCTGTAAAGCTTTCTTGACTATGTTGAGAGAGAGAGAGAGGGGGGAGAAAGAGAAAGAAAGAGAGAGAGAGAGAGAAAGAATCACCTAGAGATAGAGACAAATTCATAGATTGTTTGGTACAATTGCTATAATCAGCCATGCTGTGAGAATCGATCTTAAAAGCAATGGATTTAGCAACACACACACACACACACACACACACACACATATATATATATATATATATATATATATATATATATATATATATATATATATATATATGAGTGTGTGTGTGTGTATACGTGTATATATATATATTGAATGACATATACATATATATATGTGTGTGTTTATGTGTGTAAATATACGCATTCATACATAGATATACAGACATATACATGTATGTATACATATATATCAATCTTCCCTTCTCCCTGTCCTTCCCTCCCACTCTCTCTCTCTATATATATGTGTGTGTGTACGCGTGTATGTGTGTGAATGCACATAGGTATACGTACAGCCATCAGTGCCATACTTTTAGTAGGGATTAAAGTCATAAGAGTTTGTTTGGAGAGCAGAGTACTTAATTGAACTTTTTTTTCTTTATTTCTAAATCGTCTCCAGACAAACAACAGCTGCTTCCCTCAGAGTGGCTGCCCTAATCAGGCAAATCTATAATAAATACATTAAAATGACATGTAAATCAATGGAATTTGACTTGAGAAATTTTTTATTTCCATTTCGTCTATTTGCAAGAAGCATTTGTCACGACAATTAAAAATTCCAAGTTTTATGTCATCCAATTGCTTTCCAGCACGAACCATTCCTTCGTAATGGCTGGAAGTAGGTGGAAGACGGTCATGACCGAATCGCGTTCGATACACCTGTTCTCGTACGGCCGTCGAAGTTAAGCATCGTTGAGCCAGGTCAGAATCTAGATGGGTGACTTCTTTGAAATACCAGATGCCGTAAGTAGCTGGAGATCCCGTGAAGAGCTCCCAAGGCGTTCCCGTATTCACGCACGTGCTATTCACAAAAATACCTAATTGGCGACTCTGGGGGGTACTTTGGTGGGACATCTAAAAATGGTGACTTCCGCCATCTTGGTCATCTCTGTCCGTCTAAGGAGGAGAACGATCTCTGCACTAATCTAGATAACGCACGTCGAAGGCTCCATTCTCCGACTCTCATGAACCCTCTGGTTGGCTTGCTACGATCTACGAGAAGTGAATGAATTTCTGTGTAATATATCGAACGGAAGACGCACCTTAAGTTTTACGTTGTTTTGATCTACAGTGAGTTACTTAAACAGGATTGCATTTGTATATTTTTCTTGAGAGAACAGACGAGACTGACATTCGGGGCCTATTCATGCGAGACCATGATTGAATGAAATCTTTCCTTTTGATATGGACTAGTCAATTCAGTGAAGATAGGACGTAGATAGTAATGAGAAATGAGAAATACTCCTGGAATTTCTTAGTCCTTTTTTATTTTCAATCTCTTCTTTCACTCACTCCCTCTTTCTCTTTCTCTCTAATATGAATGTGCATAGAGAGAGATAGAGATAGATAGATTGATTGAGACGTGCACACACACACACACACACACACATACACATATATAATGTAAATAGAAAAACTGCAGCAGGAATCGAACCTGTCAACAATAGAGTAGCCGCGTCAGCGTAGCGATACACTTACCATGGTGTTAAAGAGAACGTCGGTAATGCAAAGGCCAAATAATTGTTTTCAACCCGAATTCTCATCTTGTTTATTCTCAGTCTTTTTGTCTCTTTCAATGCGACGGTATGTATTTGAGGAATGGACATTTTTTGGTCCGACAGAATAAATCATAAATTACGTTATATTTTATAAAAAAATTTATCTGAAACGATTTCCTGTCGTTTCACGGTTAATATATCATTCAATTTAAACAACGTAAATAGAATTATTTTCCGATTAATCATACCGAATTTGATTTGATGGCATTTGTTTACTCGATTAGCGTTAGTTTAATACTTTACGACTACAACGTGAATTGATAATAAATAAAAGAGAATTTATATGATTAATTATCTTATTTCTACAATTAGCAATAAAATCTCTAGCATAAGTACCCGATTCCCAGGGTAGAAGAGTAAATTTGGCTGTGATTTCGGACTAAACAACAGGTCTTTACTGAACGTATTCTGCAATTGTTTTAAAGCTAAAGACATTTGTCTTTCAAGCGAAAGAGGTCTTACAGAGAGCGTGACTTTATTGTGTAAAGTAAAACCTTAACAAGTCCTTGTTTTGCGTTCCACGTGATATTGGTACCTTCGACAGAATAGAAGTTCCTCTTAGCTGCACTAATCTATGCCAGAAGATATAAGTAATTATAAGAAAATCTTAATTCGTGGTGGTGAAAGACAGTATGGGAACCGAGTGTAAATACGAATATCTTTTAATCAATTATATTTGTGGTAATAATCTGGTCGGATGGCTTCGTTAGATCGAGAATGATGAAGTGATGGCCCCCAAACCCAGAGAAACAGAGGAGAGTGGATGGCGATTCCTAACTATGTGATGGTGTGGGAAGGCCAAGTTGTATCAAGGAGGGGGAGCACTGTTGGGTTTGTGTACGCTTGAATGCACATGCGTATGTGTCTCTGTTGGAGGTATATATATATATATATATATATATATATATGTGTGTGTGTGTGTGTGTGTGTGTGTGGAGGGGATTCTCTATTAGTGAAGATAATTTTTCATTGCTAGCTTCAAGCACATTCTCACTGACTACAACTATACCTTGAATACAACAATACCTTGAATAGTGCGTTTTTCATTTGTGCAGGTTTTGATAATAGCACGGTTAAGGTATTGGGGTTATAAGCCGAGAAACTCACATTAAATCGTAAAGCCTTGAACAGCGTTGTTTTGAATGGCGGGGAAAATTTAGCAACAAATTAATTACACTGCTCAAAGTATACAGGTATTCTCTAAAAATACATTTGCAGCCATAACCAGGAGCTGGAATTTCTTGCCAAAACTACGAAGAGAAGTAGAAATTCAAAAAAAAAAAAAAAAAAAATCCACCACCACTCCGGGGATTGTGAATTTAGAAAACATCCTGACTGGTACTTTGAAGAAAGAACAACTTTGTTCGATGGTTGCCCAGATAGAAGAGTCTTAGTGAATTTTGAACAGCGTCTTGCCTTCCCGGTTGAGATCCCGTTGACCCGTCTAAGTCCTATCATTGTCATCTGGTCGGGATCACGAATACGCACCAATGGTCTTTGGGGAATTTTTTGACGTTGCTTCTACAATAGTTTTCAAGATATCAACGCTAATTGCTTCATCTTAATGCCGGGTATTGCGCTTGCATGTAGTTTGGAAAAAAAGTTGACTTTTCAAAGTTTTCAGGTTGTTTCCTTTTTACAATGAGACTAAATGTCAAAAGTGCTGCATCCAGTTACTTCCTTTATGAAGATTGTAAAGAGTTTTCGGCCAGTACAGTAATTTTGGGACTTTCATTAGAGTTATTGGAGGACCTACGCTGCAGCGCACTCACTCTTGCTGTCCCTTCAGGAAATGTACCCGGTCTATTTTCACATCGATGAACTAATGGTTTCTTCTGAGTATAATGTTGACTACAGTCAGGAACGTAGGCTGGAGATATATGCAAACAGAATGTATTAGGCATATATCATATGTTTCCTATCGAAATAGGATGTCGAAGTTTTTTTTTATTCAACTTGACCGGTAAACCTTGTTGAACTTCTATTGTCTACAACAAAAAGAGAATATGTACAGTGCGACTCGAAACTTTGAAATCAAGTGGAAATGTTGAATAATTTCTTCATCACATAAAATACATTTATTACTTGTGATAATAAGGTTATATTTCATAATCACGTTCCCATAGTAAAAAGTTGATATGTGATTATCAGTTGAGTAGATTCTATAGAATTTCAATCATTGAAAACTTTCGAACTGAATGATTTATTTTTCTTCTGGTTTCTCGCAGTGTTGATAACTCAGCTTCACTGTGACGTCATCATTTGTTTTGTAAACATACGGTTACACTCTGCGACCCTTTAATAGCTTTTTCTCCAGCTATGTTAATCTATCTCACATTGACTGATCCCTCATCAGTTTGAGTTTATAACAGGACTGATACTAAAGACAACAATTATACAATTAAACATACCAATCTGCACATATATATATATATATATATATATATATATATATATATATATAGAGAGAGAGAGAGAGAGAGAGAGAGAGAGAGAGAGAGAGAGAGAGGAGAGAGAGGGGTCCAGAACTTGGAATCGCACGAGAATCGTGAAAAGGGCGATGATAAAGATAACTGTAAGAGATAGAAAAAGATTACACAGGGAGCCATGTAAAGAGCAATGCTAAGGATAACTCTGAGAAATAGTAAAAGATCAACAGGTATCAGATGGGGGGGTTAGAGTGAAGGATATCATAAAGACGATTAGGCGACAAGAATAGAGATGGACAAGATACTTAGCAAGAGGAGATGACTACAGAAGGATAACCGATTTGTGCCCGTGAGACAGTAGACGCCGTATAAAAGAATAAAACAAAACAAAAAGAAGAAAAAAAAAACAGACACAAGATGGAGTGATGGAATAGGAATTCTTGCCGATAAGATATGACAGAGGTTAGCAAAATCGTCGCCGTCACGGAAGCAGATGGGAGAGGCATTTATTCATCAGTAGACTTATAATGACTGATTATATATATATATATATATATATACATATATATATATATATATATATATAGAGAGAGAGAGAGAGAGGGGAGACAGGGAGAGAGAGACAGGGGAAGATGAGAAAGAGAAGGAGAGAGAGATTTACAGCTTTATTGTGACTCATCAGTTTCAAGGACAACTCTTTTTTGGTAAATGCCTCTGTGGTTATTTTCATATGCAATCCACATTCATTTCTCATTCAAGTATATGTTAATTTGAGTGGTGGAAACATGTACGAAGATTTAATAAAAATGACAAGCTTATTAGCACAGGAGAATATCAACCTATTGTGGGCATTTGGGTGTTTATGTGGAAATTGGGGTTGGATGGGGGAATTTATTAGTATGTGTATTAGTCGTTTGTATGAAGGTCAGGGGTGTTTGGTAGTTTCAAGTGGAGGGGACCCTGGTATCTTGATTTCTTATCTAGTTATTCCTCTTATGGGTTTGTGTTCTTTTGTTAGTCTTTTGTGTATTTTTGGGCTTGGGCTTTATATAGCTAGTTTGTTTGTAATTGTTAGAGTCGTACTTTAGTATATTACGTAATGTGAATTTATTTTCATCGTGACATTTTGGCATTAGTTCAGATTTTTTTTGTGGGGTTGGGGGACGTAATGATTGCCAACTTTTCTTCTAGACAGAAGATACATCTCTTTGAAATTTTGTTATAAGCTGGTGCAGATTCTTTATACTATCCACGTTATTTCTGGTATTTTCTTTTCTTTTTTTCCTTTTGAATTCCCTTGTGTATTTTGATAACGTTGTGCTGTCGTATTTTATGTTCGTTAATGATTGTTTGTGTTGGTGACAACTTTGCTTAAATTTTCCTTATGTTATCCATCGGTATATCATTTCGGTGTTTCCTTCAGATTTGGTGGTAGCTTGTAATACATACTGGATTGGAAGCAACTTCTTTTGAATTGGTGGGTGGATTTTTGTAAGCAGTTACACGTGAATGTTGTTGATCTTTGTCGTTTATGACTCCTTTGTTATGTTCTTTTACAATTTGTGATATATTCTCTATGCGACTATAGCTAACTCTTACTGTTTAATATCTTGTGTAATATATTTGCTCATGAGAAATATTCATCGATCAGACTTAGGAATATTCAGCCTATATTTGTTTAGACAATCTGTAAAATGGTGGATTGAAACGTATGACGTGTCTTTCTCGGCTGATATTTTTTCCTTGCAATGAGGTGAATATGAATGTAGAGAATCCACCGTTATTTTTTGCTTTGTTTTTTCTTCATATTCTTTTTTGCATTGTTTAAGATTCTTTCCTTTGACGAGCAAATGGACGGGGATGTTTGATGATCGATGGTGGGTGATTGGAAGAGGTGTTTGGTTCACTGTTTTCGTTTTTGAATGGCTGATAAGTTCCTTTTTAGAGTTTGAATCTTACATCGAGAAAATATACTTCTTTCAGTTGGGTTTCAACGTCGATTTTGAATCTTATTAGTTCGAAGGTTTTTATGATACCTTTTTCACTTTGTTCGTTTCAGTTTCTTGGGACTATATGTCCATCATCCTTGTACAGACCAATGTTTTCTAAGTTTATTTGATCAGCAATGGTTTCTAATACTTTGTTTAGTAATTTTTTTTATAATAGATAGATAGAAGTCCTTAATGTTTAGCTGGATAAATGCACATTTTTTGCCTTCGATGTTGCGAAACCAATTTATAGCTAATTTCTGTTTTTCCACTGGTTTAGCCCCAAAATGATTGTCATTTGGGGGTTATTTCTTCGAGTATTATCTAGTAAATTTTTCTTATTCTGTTTTTCTTTTAGGGTTGATCACTCTGCTTGTTGGCTGAGCTCTGAAATATTTTAGTGTTATGAAGGCTAGCGTATTTGCTTGGAAGTTTATTCGTCCAGGTGGAGCTTTTTTTTTTCGGCCATTGTCTTCGCTTTTAAGTTAATCTGATGACCTGTTTTTTTGGTTATTTTATGTATATTTTTGGTATTTTCATTTGGTACTTCATTGTGATTTTCTGGTTCTATTTTGTATATATTTCTTGCCTTGTCGTTAGGTACGAAAACATCAGGTAGGTGTTCTATATTTCTATTGGCGTGTTTTTGATTTTTTTCCATTCATCTGGGTTATTTTGAAATGTTATGTTTTGGATTATGTTCATTAGTTCTCATTAGAAGTTGTTTAGTCCAGTGATCTCAAACCTTTTTTTTCACAATACGAATCCCAAATATCACTCAATGTCTTAGAAAGAAGCCTTTAACTTCTTAAATAATGTATACGTATACATTTTTTCATTTTCTTTTATTTAAAACCCGAAGCATCTCATACGAGAGAAAAACAGGTTAAAGTAAAATCCTTTGAAATATCTCGAAGAATCTGATTTTATATCAATCACATAAGAAGAATCAGGAGATTTTTGAAATTCTGAAATCTTCGTCAAAAATGAACGTTTCATGTAAAATGAATGTTTTATCTAATGTTCACAATTTTGATCCGGCTTATCCATCAAACTTTACTGATCAACTTCTTTTTTAATGAACCCAGAAAATCTTTTGTGGACCGTTTGGGTTCTTACGAAAGCTGGTTGGTGACCACTGGACTCATCTATTATGTTAAGGTAGGCATTTCCAAGAAATAAATTCAACTTCATTTTCGTTATTTCCCTCATTCAACAAGAAATCAGATTTCAATCCTATTATCCATTCAACGCTATTTTCTATTATTTTAAAAATTCTATTTGCACCATTTTCTTTATCATTTTCTAATCATATTGTTATCAGTTTTTTTCATTCATTGAAAAAATCATTTTTTATCATTTTTTGATGATTTTTCATCATTTTTGTCATTTCTAATAATTTTCCATTTATTTTATCATTTTTATCATATTTCATCTTTTCTAAATCATTTTTTTCATCATTTTTCAACATTTTAATCATTTTTCATAATTTTTAATTCTTTTCGAATCTCTTTTTTAAAATTATTTCTCATATTTTTCTTTTATCATTTCAATAAAATTCTTTATCAATTTTCATCATTTTTCACCAATTTTTTAAAATCATCTTCATCATTTTTTAAATCATTTTTCATTCATTCATACCATTTTTTTCTATCATTTTTAAAATCTTTTTTGTCGTTTTTCTATCATTTTATCATTTATCATTTTATTTCATTTTTAAAATCATTCTTTAAATAATTTCTCATCAATTTTTCATCATTTTTCATATTTTTTTTCATTATTTTTATATACTTGGTATCAAGGCCTATCATGTGTATCATTACTGTTTTGAGAGGTTGTTTTATCTAGGGTGAAAGTGCTTAATGGTCGGACTTCTGAAATTAAATAGATATTTACTGTTTTGTTGCGATAAATCAGTTTCATGCTAATGCGATCTACAGACAACTGTTATTTTGTTTTTCAATTTGCCTTCATACACAACTGGACTGTTGTCTTCTAAGGGATATTTGTCTTGTTTTTAGGTTGTTTTTCATTAACCCTTTCCCTTTGTGTCGGTTAGTGTGAGTGTTTGTTTGTGTGTGTGTGTATGTGTTGGGGTCACCAGTCTTTTTCAGGTCATTGCTTAATTCTTCTGCATATGATTGATAAGTAGCTATGTTGAGTGTGACAATTATCAATTTTGTATATATATATATATATATATATATATATATATATATACATTTATATACATGTGTGTGTGTGTGTGTGCGCAAATAGAAGATGCAGTTCT
>OY735205.1:68182270-68274770 GCA_963457665.1 Thysanoteuthis rhombus | reverse complement strand
GTTTTTGTTCTTGATTGTCTTGCTCTTGTTAAAGGGGGAAAACCAAGTCAACTCCTGTCTCTGATTTGAACTGGAGTTTGACATTTATGTGCACGTAACATGATTTTGGTATTATGTTTCGGTGATCACTCTTGGAGTACATCACTCCCAATCAAAGCAAGTGATTCAACTCATGCTTCAAACAAAGTAAAGTCCCAGAAGATTGGAATACTGTAATCATAATGCTACTATATGAAAAAGGAAACCCGAAAGATCTCAACAATTACAGACCAATAAGTCTACTAAACTGCATCTACAAACTTTTCATCGAAGTTATCACCAACCGAATCAACAGATCAATGGATGAAAACCAACCAAAGGAACAAACTGGCTTCAGGAGAAGCTACTCAACCATGGACCATTCCATAAATCAACTTAAAGAGAAAGCAGCAGAATATAGAATGTCACTTGTGTAAGCATTTACAGATTTCAAGAAGAAGAAATTCCCAATTACATCGATGCTATTACCCTGTAATGGTATATGCTAGAGTATTACATCATGTATGCTGTAACAGCAGCTTTTTTATTAGGTTATATAAAGACGCAGAAACTTTTCAATTCCCCAAAAGGATGAAGCTAGGTAATACCAGCTCACCAGAACTTTTTACAGCCTGTCTCAAGATGATCTCCAGAAACCTAGACTGGGAAACAAAGAAATCAGAATAAACAGTGAATACCTGAGCAACCTCAGATTTGCTGACGACATCGTCTTTTTTGCAGAAGACTTCTATGACCGCCAACCAATGTTAGATGAACTAAACGAAGAAAGCAAGAAAGTTAGCCTTCAAATGAACTCCAGCAAAACAAAGGTCCTGTACAACAAACATGTCGGAAATAAACACAAAATGATTAAAATCGAAAACGCAAAGCTGGAGAAAGTAGATCATTACATTCACCTAAGACAACGAGTCTCCATGAAATGGCTGACAACTGGTGGACATCACGACTCACAACATGAGATCAAATGTGGGACTGGGGCCGGCAGAACATGATATGGTGAGACGAACTGGACATATTCAGAAAATATTGGATCCACGACACCCATGATAGAGAGGTGTGGCGAATCGTGGAGAAGGTCTATGTCCAACGATGGACGATAAAAAAAACATGATGATGATGATGAACATAATTTTAAAAGGGTTTTTGATGATGATTGCTGATTAATCATTTACTCCTCACCCATACAACATACCATAATGCGTAAGTAAATCTAGGGATTTACACATATATATGTATAATGAACCTATATATATATATATATATATATATATATATCGGTTCATTGGTAAAGAATGCTGATAGCTTTTTTTTCGAAATGCTAACCCACATGGAATGTCCAATCATCTTGCTTGAATTGGCAAAATAAGCTTTTACTTCCGTTCCATAATCGATTCGGATCGTTAACGTCGGGTCCAAAAGGAAGTATGGATTTTGAATGACAAACAATTCAGCTTGTGTCAACGTCCTGATATGCAGAGCCACGGACTCACGGAGTAAAAATGTCGGATTTGCTCGAATCAGATATATTGAGTTAGTAAACCTTTGTTTTTAGGCAATATATCCATTCAAAGTAAAAAACAAAAAACAACCTTTTTCTTGACTATGATTGCATTACTTCCGATATGTTAATTTGTCTTGTTCAAGACTATTTAACTAAATACTTCGGTAACTATTCCAAATAGCAATGTCTGTTAGCGTTTCCAATCTTTTTGATCGATTATCGGATTTGAAAAAAAAAATACTTGGCTATGACTGATTTAACTATTTGATTCAATCAAAAATAATTTTTCATAAGTGTAGCATTCAGAAATACGAAGGATAATCAAATACGAGCCTTGCGCTGGTAGTAATAAAATTGAGTTCTTCTAGTGTGAAGTTCCTGTTTTGGAATTTCGAAACCAGCTATTCACTCAAATTTTCTGTTTGGATTAATACTTACAAGTCACAAGTGTGTTAAGCTGAATCGGTGGAATTGCCATGTTGGCAAAATTTATTTATTTTATGTTTAGAAGGTTTGATTTCAGTTTGATTACATAAATCGTAAATATAGTTGGTCGTAAAATATAGTTGTTTTATATCATTGTTCTGATTAAATAAACTTTTGATCAAATTGAAATTACATATTTATCTATTGTATAAACCAGATAGAATTTCACCAATGAAGCAATTGGATCTATTCGGCTTATAATATACGTAACATAAATCAGAGTTTCTTGAACTTTTTCAGAGTCTGAACTCTTGAGTCTTTCACACAAAATTTCTCTCACCTTTGACTGGGTCAGTAACAAGCGGGACGGGGAATGAAGACATTACATAATCTTTTGACATGTTCTCCTTCTATGGAGACTGTATCATGTATAATTCACAAAATGATTTAATGTGTCATATAAGCGTTTCTCAAGTGATATTTTTATTCTTCTTTCAGAACATCATAGAAAATATGGAAAAATTAGGAACGACAAAAAATATTGGATGGAAAAATCATTGAAATTTTATAATTTGCATGAAAATGAAATAAAGATACTTTCTATCATCAATGACGAGGGTGTCCCTGTATATCTGTGGTAAGCTTCTCAACCATTCATCCCTTTTAAAAACACTGGCTTCAGAATTTCATACATTTTGAACACGGGCACACAGTTTTTAAGCAAATGTGGGTATCATCATCATCAGCAGCAGCAGCAGCAGTCTTCCAACGACATAGACCTTCCCCAGGATTTGCCACACTTCTCTATCATGGGGGACGCGGAGCCAGCGCTTTCAGAAATTGTCAAGCTCGTCTCTCCAGCTAATATACTGCCAGCCTCGGTTGCGCATGTGATCTCGGGGGATCCATGTCACGAGTTGTGATGTCCGTCGGTTGTCTGCTATTCTTGCAACATGGCCAGCCCACTGCCATTTGAGATTTTTAATGGATTCTATGATGTCCCTGACTCATGTATTTTCCTGGATGTACTGTGCTGTCTTGTGGTCTCTCCATGTGAGGCCCAGCATAATTCTTTCATGCGCATGTCGCATGGTTCTCAATTTGTAGATCTGTCTCTTGGTTAGGTTCCATGTTTCAGCTCCATAAGTGACTATTGGGAGGATGAATTGGTTGTACACCCTTCTTTTTAGGATTAATGGGATCTTTTTTTATTTTTGAAGGTTGAGGTTTGCACACTGAATGTTGGTATACTGAAACATTGTTATCTCCACACTCATACACCGTCACCATGAGCATAATTTCTAAAATATGATGAATGTAGTTTCTAAATAAATGATTTCCCAATATCATAGCATCATCATCGAACTCAAGGACGTTTGTATACAGATTTAATCGTGAGAAAACACCAGTTTTCTTCACATATAATCTGAGGCAGCGATTTCTCATTTAATTAACCGTTTCCTGTCTTTATATATCGTTTATATATTTGGCACATTTCCGCCTTAATTATCCATACATGTCGAAACTCCTTAGACATTTTGAGAAAAAATTGGGGAATCAGCAACCTTGGTAATCTCGAGAATTGTGTTCGGTCTCCGATGGAGTAAAAGATTTGAAACATGTCAATCAATACATTGAATGATTTTGACTTGAGTTTTATCCTTTTCAGGTCAACTCCAATTTTGTGTACGCATGTCCAGCCGTACATATCATGAAGAAATATATGAATCACGTCTAGTTAGTCACTCAATAGAAACCGTCACATATCGAACATCTTTATACAGCATGCTGTGCTGGGGTGATCATTTACAAAATTAGAAAAAGGGGGTGATCAATGTAGAAGTTACTTTTTTCGCCTTTTATTGGGTAGTGATCACTAAAAAAATCAGAATTTAGGAACAAAAACAAACGTGAATGCTCCTGGACACACAAAAAACAACGCTCCCCGCCCATAGAAATCGATGTAGAGGTGAAATCAAGAAACAAATAAATAGAAAAAATGTTTTTCAAAACAAAAAAAAAACAAAATAAAGGGTAAATGTTGAAAATATCAGCCTTCTAGCTCAATTAGTACGACCTTTACGAGTGATACATATATAGCCAGCAGAGCCAAAGGGTCCCCAGAAACTTGAAAACTGATTAAATCTATTTTGACGGTTTTATTGACAGTTTTAATTGACAGTTACGAATAAGCTCTGAAGAAAAGAGATTCTGAGAAGTAATGTTTGTGATAGAACCTTCTCAAATGCTTACTTGCCGTGTATTTTTCGAAGCCTGGCCATGGAAGTTATACTACCAAATGTTGGCTTTATTATTATACAGTGATATCAGGGCTGCCACTCCTGGTACTTTCATATCAAATTGGTACTTTTGGTTCCTTTTAGTACGTTTGAAACTACGATCAGAATGTTAGTACGTTTTAGAGATAATTCTTAAAGGTGGCCAAAAATGTTCAGGGTTAGAGCACACACACACACACATATATATATATATATATATATATATATATATATATATATATATATATATATATATATATATATATATATATATATTCCCTTACTCAGTTTACTTAAGCGTATACGTTGGCGGAATATTTTAGCTGTTTGTTTATATTCCTGATCTAGACATTCCGCATAATTATAACAAAATTTTGTGAACAACTTTACAGTTATATTTGTTTTGATTTCTATACATTCAAAATACTTTGTATTATTTCTAATTGACCTTTTTTTCACTCGATTTCCTACTCTGACAACACCATATCTCCTTGAGCTTTTTTTTTTACAAGTTGAAAATTTTTTTCCCAATTTTCTGGGATTGAAGATTATGTAAATTACATGGAGGGAATTTCTATTATTCACTTTCAGGAGTCTAATCGAGATGTTTTTGAAATTTTAGGGATCTAATTTTTGGATGTTTTTTTCCCTCTCCTAGGGGTCAAAATTAAGGAGAATGTTTTAACCTTCAAGGTAAATCAATATCAAGGGGAATATTTTTTCACTTAAGGGGGTCAAAATCAAAAGGAGAGTTTAAAAAAAACTTTTAGTGAGAAAGATCGAGTGGAGGAATTTTTTTCTAATTTTAGGGGTCAAAATCGAGGGGAAATTCTTGAAACTTTCCTGTGTCAAAATCGAGGACGAAGATTTTTCCCCATATTTAGCAGACAAAATGGAGAGGGAACCTCTTTTTCATTTTGGGGTCAAAATCGGTGTGGTTGAACTTTTTCTTCTCTTTTAGTGGTCTAAATCGAAGGGAAATCATTTTTTTTCTCTGGAGGATTAGAATCGTGTGCAAACTTTTTAAAAAAGCCTCCAGGGATTAAAATTGTGGCGAGGATTTTTTCCTTCTTCTCTCGAGGAGGAACTTGTTTTTAACGTTCAGGTATCTAATTTTGGGCGGGAACGTTTTTTTCGCTTCTTGGTCTCAAAAGCATATGGGAAATATTTTCCCCCCTTTCACAGGAATCTAAAGCAAAGAGAAACTGTGTTGTTATATGCGCAGTTGTTCCCCCAGGCAATGTCTGGTATTGTTGCTAGTATTCTATAAGATTTAATGATTAATCTACTTTCATTACATAACTTTTCTGATGGTGCTGAAAGAATATTTTCTACTTTAAATCACGTTAAAGTAAAAAAAATCGCTAGTCATTGAAAACCAGAACGATTAATGCAGTTCAGTTCACAAAAGAACTTCTTGCAAACAGCAACTGTACTAAGTGGAACCTGTCTGAAAAAAAAACTATTTAACAAAATGAAAGAAAAACTTCATTGAAGTAAAAAAAAAAAAATACTGGTGAAAATGAAGCTTTCTATTGGTTTCGAATCACTGTAGCCCGACCAACAAGCCCAGTGAGTATATGTGTGTGTGTGTGTGTGTGTGTGTGTGTGTGTGTGTCTGGGCGCACCTGGTCACAGTTTTACAAGCTTGCAGATTTTCGCGAGTACTCCACTGGAGCACCCACTGAAAACTTGTTTCTTTCCAAAATTTACTTCCAAGGATCTTTTTGGCCATTTTGTAACCAATAATGTCAAAACCTTGTGCTGATATTTTAGATAATTTTAGTTAAGAGATCTATTTTTTGAGATGATTTTAGATATCTTTTAGATAATTATTTTTGCTACACTCGTGGGCTATGGAGATTCATTCATGCCAGGTACGGAGATTGGGGTTAGGTTTGAATCATTTCTTCTTATTCATTAATATTTGATATGCTTTTTCTTTCAATTTGATGATTTACAAAACTATTTTATATGAAGTACTGTGAATCATTAATTGCTTCTATTTGCCTCCACCTTAATTGTTGTTGCTTTTTATTGCAACTAAATTCAGGTTGGGTTCCCTTCAGCGGCGAGTGAATGAATAAAGGGATACTAAACTATCAGTTTATAACAAATATGGTGTAGAATGGATGAGAGTAGGGGATGAGTTCAAGCGTTTGATTTGAACTTGCCACTGAGTAGCTTAGTCGTAAGAGCAATCCTCCCTCCTGCATAGAGGGTCGCGAGTTTGATTCTCACTTGGAATTTATTCTTTATTTTTTTTTAAATTCTAAATTTTATTTGGTACTTTTTTCGATGATTTGATACATTTGGGTCGAAGCTTTCGGTACATTTGCTAAAAACATTGTTGCAGCTCTGAATGATTCCCTAGGACGACTTTCTGCGTCGTTGGTATCATCATCACAACGTTTTGGCCGCTGTATCATCCGGTGAAAACGCTGTGAGAAGGTCACAGAAAATAAAACAATTTGTTTAGAAGCATCAATATATTATATATCTATAATTGAAGACCTCTCCGTGTGTGTGTGTGAGTTCATATGCACTGAGATTACTCAACAACTGGCCATTGTACAAAGATGATGTTTGCCAGATATCATACATGTCAGCATACATGACATTGTAGTGTGAAGTTTGAAGTTGTTTGGATCAGCAATCCTTGAGAAATCTAATACAAATGATTAAAAAAACTACAAATTGTAGATCTTTTATCCAAAATTATGGATCTATAATTCAAGAGACTTTTTTTTATCAAATTAGGCCATGATAAAATTTCTTTCTAGATGATCTTTAAAAAAAAAAATACCTTGTAAAAATACATTCATGAAAACATGGGAAAGCGGAAACATTTCGTTTTGAATAATGAAGATGTCGGTTTTTCACATATTCAAAGCCTTAAATGAATGCATATATATGTGTGTGTGTGTGTGTGTGTGCGTGTTGTGTTTTAGATGTCCACTTTGAAGTGAAACAACTCTTCTAAAAAATCATTTTACTTTTAACCATCAGCTCATAGATAAAAGGAAAAAACTATCAGATACAAAGTCCCATCACCAGTCTTCTGAGATAGTCATGCTTTACCATAGATCAAGACGAATAGGATTCGGAAATTTATCCTTCCTTGGTAAATTTTCTGGACAAAATTATTGGCTGATCTGTTCATTGCTATAGAAAATAGACACAGAGTAGTTCACGAATATATTCATACAAGGGTGTGCTGGGATACGTCCCCAGTGATGTTATGAACCTGGGGTCATGAAGGATTTCGGACCTCCCAATATCAGGTCTTTTTACCCAGGTGACCTTGTCAAGGTTGATCAGACCCAAACTTGCATCCCAGCGGCAATACATTACCATTTTTACAAGTTAATCGCATAAAAAATTCACCAATGCACGATTTCCTCCGAATATCTGAAAGTAGAGCGTTCTTATAAAAACCCTTTCGTAAGCTGAAACAGAGCAATGCGAATAAACAGTTACCAATAATTTAAAAGAGAAAAGATGAACAAGAATGGCAAGGGTGGTAAGGCAGGATCAGTCACCGAAGGTTGTGGCGGCGAAATGTACACGGGGCAGGGTTGTAGATGAGAGAAGAAGAGTGTGTGCGCTGCCTCTATGATAGCTCAATGCAAAACAAAAGCTGAACGCTCTTTTCGCTTTTTGTCTTCTTCTGAAAAGTGGCGTAAAGTAAACTTTCAAAGATACTTCATGAAATTGAATTTTATCGTTCTAGTTGAAGAAGCCAGTGTATAAAATATTAGGCAGGAGATATAGAATCAGCGAACTCGTTACCTTTGAGTGGAAGAGTCCATGTTAGCGACAGAGAATCAGGAAAATCATACAGCTCAATATATAAAGAAATTTAAGCATTCAGCGATATAAATAAGAGGTTGATCATTGTTTGCAGTACGAAACAGCATTAGAGGAAAATAACTGAAAAATATAGTTTTCTCTAGGCTTATCCCAGAAACTATAGACTAGACAGAAGGTTATGATCCTGCCGTTATACCTACGGAGTTCTATTTCCGAAGATCACGTCTTTCCCATTAGAAAACACGATGTAATTTAAATGCAATACGCATTCAGATGTCTCCCATGGTTTATAAGGTTGAAACCAAGCAAGGGGTAATGACCCCATTGGAAGGGATTAATAAAAAACTCGGCTCTAAACCAACATTTGATTATCGTTTGGTGCCACTATGGCCGGATACTCACAACTCGTTATTCAGGAAGTCTTACTGGTTCGGAAGAAATATCACAAAAACACTGGCGTCTGATTCTAATATAAAATATTTCGAAGAGAAAATGATTTGGATTTCGCTAGGCATAACCCTAATTCTGGCTTGTTTGCTTGTTGAGAATTCCTCGGCTAAAACTGCCATCAAAACTGTCAACATAGGTTTCTTCAGTTGTAAAGCTGCTCTGGCTGGCTGGCTGGCTGGCTGCACCAATCAAACTAGATGAAAATGTGAATATTTATTCCTGAGGTATAAAGAAACTATTTTTTGTTTTGTTTTAAATACCTCCCCAAAATATTTTTTTAGTGATGGGAAGGGGTTCAATTTGCAATGGAAGTTTTTGATAGATTGATCCTCTAATTAGTGTTCAGCAGCATTCACCCTTGTTTTTTTGTTTTTTCAAACGATATTTTTTGTGATCACTGCCAACTAAAGGCGAAAGAAGTAACGTAATCATTCATCACCCCTGGTCTGATTTTTCAATTGATCAGCTTCAATAGAGCATGGTGCCAAATTACGTCGGTGACCCGACGGTTTCTATCAAATGACTAACCAGACCTATATTTTTTTCTTTTTCTTTTGCAATAATGATCTCTTCTAAATTTGAAGTGAGACTGCTAATTGCGATTCAAGATGGTATCGGTTGAAGACGACACTGGCTAAGTAAGAAAATACAATCAATTTTTCTCCTTAGTGCCCTTACGCTGGCTACGGCACCAGGCGTTCCTATTTGGGCCCAGCATATTTCATTACATCTTACTCGGCACGTTTGCGATACATGTAATAAACTTGGACGACAAGCACCCGAAGCGAAGTCACTAACTTCAATCTATGCCATTTTGAATCATGGCTGGGATGAGAGGTGGATACATGCCTTTCCCGAGGGTATTATTGCGGAGTGAACACAAACTGTCGCAGCTGGAATTTGAACTCGGCTTGCAGAGTTTAATCTTCGAGTCGTTATCCGACTTGCAGCCCTATGCCTCCATAAACAAAACAATCGTCATTGTTTTGTTTTTCCGATTTTCAGGGGTTGACTAAAGACAGATTTGAACAGAAAGATCCTGATGAAGTCAAATAAATCAAACCCTCATCTAAAACTAATCAAGAACTTGATCGATTCAATCATTTTCTTTCTTTCTTCATTCCCTTTGCCTTCTTATCTATCTGCGTCGGATCATATTATCAGATACGTAGCCCAACCAACACACAGCGAATTCCACAGTCAGAGCTTTCGGAACTTTTTGAGAAATAATGTTTCAATCACATTTTTTAGCCACACCAAATACACATCATCCAAGCAGCTCAACCGTCTCAGGAAAAGTAACTTTTGAAAGATCAACAAAATTTCAATTAATTTCGAGACACAACTGACGATTATCGGCGACACACTAAAGTGTCACGACGCACAGTTTGGGAAGCTCTACACTTGACGATACTCAAGAATCCAAGGAAATCTAAACTCAAAAAGGTTTCCACAGAAAATGAGAAAGATTATAGAAAATGAAGTCGTTTACTCCCTGGTGGAGTGATTTTGATATATCCGGCGAGACACGGGAGACGGTGTGTATCGCATTAGATGAACTGATTGATCAATATATTGAAGAACATTTGAGTAGCACTTCGTATATCTATTAATCTATCAATCTATCAGAAACCCTCAATCAAAAACCAAAACTTTCAACACAGGTTTATTCAGTTTTTAAAGGAGTTCAGCTGGCTGGATGACTGGTTGACTATCTACGAATGTCACGTGTACAGGCTTTGCCAATGGAGGTAAATGACTGAAAATTTAAACATTTTATCCAAACGTCTGGAGAGAATATTTTCTTTTTAAATTCAGACCTTTTTTTTAGTGATCAACTATCCAACAAAAGCCGACAGAAGTAATTTATTCATTGATCACAACTTTTTTCCAATTTTTTAAACTGATCATCCCCAAATACAGTATGTTGCCAAAAGACGTTGGCAACTTGACGGTTTCTATTGAGTAAGTAAGTAAATAAGTAAGTAAGTAAACCTATCTATCAGCTATCTATCGAGCAAAAGTCCCAATTTTACTGTAGCTTCAAATAATTCAATTTTTTTTTCAGCTAAAAATGTTTTAACGATATGCATTCCAGTTTTTCTTTTGATAGATCAGGCTAAATTTGAATCATACTTGTGACAAAAAATCCGTAGTTCGCCTTAGCTGATAGTATATGACAGTACATACGGGTATATATGCCTATGATGAAAACCAGGAAATAAAAGGATTAAAAAAAACAAACTATTTCGATAGCCTTTAATGATCATTGTTCAATACTTGGGAGGCCTTGGCTTGCAAGATGGCATAATTAAGTTCCGATTTGTATTGGCCTTGGTCTGCAAGAAAGCAACAGGTTTTCAATCCGGTTCGTCGCCAAGAAACTTTACCGAACTCTGCTTTTATCCCCACTCGGATATTTGCTGCTAACAATTAACGCTATCATCCGTCCGTTGAGCTCTTAATCCCTCTTAGATAAATCTTAAATGTTTTGTTTAGGTGTGTCAGCACTTAGCCCTATTTCTAAATAGCTCAAGGATAATTTGGTTATTCAACCGCAGGTGATTCAATTGATTAGTTGAGTTAATGAGCTATTATTCGATAAAGGTAATAACGGAACAATTAGTTAATTTGCTCGGAGTAGGTAAAAGGTATTTGTGCGTTCTAATAACAGTTTGGAACAGTGGATATTTACACGAAGCGGGGGGGGGTAGCTAGTCAGGGGGGAAAATTAGGCTTTAAGGTAAAAATAAAAATCGTGATGAATGTTTTTGGCTTATGGGTTGTGGGAATACGTGATGTAAGGTGGAGTATGATTGTGCAACCAAAGGTCTGAATTTCCCTTCCAAGTGAAGCTTACTAACATTATTCTAAAGTTATAGTGTTTGTTTTTTTGTTTTGTTTTTTTTTGGTAGTTGTAAAATCACGAGAACATAGATTATATTGATGTGTTTCATCAGTTACAATAGTACAATTCTTAATCATTTTTTTTTTTTAATAAATTGCGATTTCTAATGATGTGTTCCAAATAATTTCCACTCGCTCTCTTTCAGTAACAAATACACCGCAGCAGCTGCAAAATTATAAAATGAAACTAATCCTCATCATAGAGTTGTCTGATTATACGCAAGGTGAAGAAATTATTTGAAGTTATTCTTTATTGTAACTTGATGAAGGAGGGGAAAATAAATAATCTTCACAAAAGAGAGGAATGATCTTGGAAAGGAACCACTTGCAAAGAATAAATAAAATTGGCTCCAGAGTTAGAATATATGGTGAAAATGCAATGAATGTTATCGTAGCGATGATACAAAGCACGATCAAAAAGTTCGTGGAATGGTTGGATTTAGTGATCTAAGTAGTGCAAAAGAGGCGAGTATTTTTGGTGATCCTAGAGATTGGGGCGTAAATCAGGTACGTACACATGTCTCCTATATTAGAATGGTGTAAGTTATCTTGACTATAAAAAAAACTGTATATTTGAACAAGATTACATTACAATATACTTAAATACAAAGTCAATTACGGAACAAATGAAAGTTACAAACCTGTCATCATCACAATGGCGGTTCCATCGCTGGAAGAGACAAAATATTTTAGTGATAGAGGTAAGGGTTAGAGTTACTTAATTTATCAAAAGATCATTGAAAAATTTGAAGATCGTGACAAAATATGTTTAAAAAGTGAGTTACACTTTTCAAACGGAAATTGTAAAATTATGCTCCTTATCTACAGGATTATTGTAATTTGTATTCAATTCTTTTTTTTAGATATATTGGTCACTATACTGGTTTGAGTAAGGAAAAACTAATCAGGGTTCTTGCTGCAGAGCAGTGATTAATGGGTTCGTCTCGGAAGCCAATGTTAGCGAGTTCGTTCCTCAATGTGTGCACCCCAATTGTGGCCTTGTGTCAAGCATATACAATATCACGTAAAATTCCTTGGCGAATCACTCTCTTTCTTTTATCGTATTTCCACACACACACACACACACATATATATATATATATATATATATATATATATATATATATATATATATATATATATATATATATATATATATATATATATATATATATATATATATATATATATATGTGTGTGGTCAGGTACAGGCTTTCGGGTTACTAATTCTTCGCTGAGAAAAGTGCTCTCAATATTGAATTGGAAGGTGAGAAGTACTCTTTAAGATCCTTGAACCTAATTTAGATATTTTCCATATGTTATTCTGGAAAATTCGATCAAGTGAAATAAATTTTGGGAACATTCAAGGACTTTAGAAATTCTCGTTGATATTTGCCTTATATATATATATATATATATATATATATATATATATATATATGTTTGTGAGTGTGTGTGCATGTGTGTGCGTGCTAAGATTCACTAGCATGCAGGTACTTTTATCGAGTAACGTAAATCCACAAGGAATTTCCAATTGTCTTGCTTCAACTGGCAAAATAAGCCTTCACTTCCGTTCCCCAATCAAATTCGGATCGTTAACGTCCGGTCGAAAGGGGAGTATGGATTTTGAATGACAAACAATTCAGCTTGTGTCAACGTCCTGATATTCAAGGTTACGGACTCACGGAGTAAAAATGTCGTAAGAATGACCCAATCAGAAATATTGAACTGATGAATTCAATATACATATATTCTCAATAATTTATTTGGTGTGTTAATAATACTATCAAATAACTTACTGCTATCTAGCCATTAGGAATATCTCGAGAACCGGTTGCGCCGATTGGATGTAGCTTGGCAACTAATCACTATGGACCTTATTGTATATGCCCGAGCAGACACACTCCTATGGGGTTATTCAGTCGGCAGTGAGATTCCATTGAGTGAGCTTGTGTACTATGAGACTGTAGCACTCACATGGAGCGTGTCTGTCCATTCTTTCCGGCAAAACGTCGCATCAGCCTACTTGTCAGAGACAGCTGTTGGTGATCCTGAAATATGCAGAGAGTTTGGAAATATGCAAGAGGCTCTCGGGTGAATTGCTGTCAATTGAGTTGTTTTTTTTTAAATTCAGGTTTTTGATTTGAAAGTCCAGTATCACCAATACAGGTGATTTTTCCCCCGAATTTTCGAGTCCACTATTGCCAATTCAGATGTTTTTGTTTTGTTTTGTTTTTCTTTCGAATAAGCGAGAGACTCCCATGAATCAATAATAATGATAAAATCATCTAAATTGGCAACATTTGAAATGTGTGAGGTTCCAAGGGACTTCTTTGAAGAAGACGTAGCTGCCATTGCTGTGGGTAGACTATTTTTTTGTTAATATCAAATACCTTGGTACCTTCCGGACGTATCCGTTATAAGTAGTAACAGTCAACCAAATTTCTTTGGGATTCCGAAACCCATTTTTCACCCCCCCCCCGACACTTGTAATTTATAAGAACTACTTAAACTAGCCTAGATCTGTCGCAGATATCCGTTCAGTTTTCCTCATGTGTCCGACTCCTGGACGAAAGTGTCTTACCATTTTAATTCTCAAATTCAGACCGCTTAAACGATAAAAATAATCTCTACTTAACGCTTTTTTGTTATTGTTTTACCATTTTACTTCGGTTTCTGTTTTACTTTATTATTTTTTTTGTATTATTTTTCTCTCCCTTTCGAGTTTTTCTCTGTTCTCCAGTTTTGGAGGTTTGAATTTCAACTTTTACCGGAAGTCAAACACAACATTTGGATAGCGTGGCTGCCGGCCCTTGACTGACATGTGTAGGACGTAGTGAAAAGGGTAAAGTGTCCGTACGTCCGGAGGGGGAACTCGGGTAAGAGATTTGTTTACCGATAGAGGAAAGCCCCTGTCTCGATCAGAATATCACTTTACGATTGGAAAACACATTAGACACAGCCATTTCCCTAACCTTTGCCTAAATAAGATTCCAGAAAGAGCTTGTATGATTTAAAAGGGGATGAAATATAATTGGTAGCTAAACCTTTTTCCCACATCTTTCCTTCCGTTTATTTCTCTCCTTTTTACAGTTTTCAATTTCCTTCTTCTTTCTTTCTTTTTGGTGTTTTTGCCTATATTCTCTAAACGTTCATCTTATTTTTACCTATTTCTTCTCTCAATTTCATTCTTTTCGAATTTCCAATACTTTTTCTCTATCCTTAGTTTTCGATCTTTCCTTCCTTCATTTACTCACGTGTCTTTCTCTCGTCTTCGCTCATTCGTTGACACCTTTCCCTTTATCTTTTTAATTCTGCACTTTACTTATTCAATCGTTTACTTTCTCTCCCTCTTCTCATTATTTCTTCCTTTTTTTACTCATTTACTCTCTTTTCTCTTCATTCGCTGCTTCTTTTTTTTCCTTTGCTCGTCATTTTCCACTTCTCTTCTCGTTCCTTCCTTTTCTCTCATTTCCTACTCTTTTCCTTTCTTTTCTTTTTCATTATTACCCCATCAGTTGTCCCTTCTTCTTCTCTGTTTTTTGTTTGCTCTTTCTCTTTCGATCATTCACACCTCCTTTTCTTATTTTTCTTTATTTTTCCATCATTTGCACTTTCCTTCTCTTTTCCTTCCTTTTCTTCATTTTCCTTCTCTTCCTTTTCCACATCATTTTCTACTCCTTACTCTCTTTCTCTACTCTTTCCTTCATCATCAATTGTTCCTTCCTCCTCTTTCTTTCTCATCTTCTAAACGTAGACCCAAAGTGTTTGAAAGAAAAACAAATTCTAACGCCAGCGCGACGGTTTCTTCTTCACCAATAAAAACTGATAAGTAAAACAAAACGGCGTTTCAAGTTTCGCTACAAAGTGACAGAAGAAAAAAATGTTGGCGAAAATAATACTTCTGAAATCCGGAAGGGTTCATTTGGAAATTTCCTTTGAGACTTTTTGCAATCTCGAACACCGGAGAAAAAAGAGCAAGGTTGGGGTTAAGGTTAACGAACTCACAAGGATAAAAACAGTTTTTGGAAAGGGGGTGGGTCTAGAGCTCTATAAGGTAAGAACAGTTTTTTTTTTCCAAGACACATGGGTAGATAGATTTACTCACTGTATCCAGCGAAGGAAAACAGCGGAACAGGTCTGGTTAGTAAATCATTAGGAACCACCACCTGTGTGACCATCGTCTTCTTGGCAGCATGCCAGATTGTTTGGGGATCAATTGTAATATAGGAAAAACGGGGTTGGTCAATGAATAAGTTACTCTAAATCACTAAATTTTCACTCCCCCTCCCCCCCAAAAAAACAAACAACAACCACAACAACAAAACAAAAAAACAAAAACAACAAAACAAAACAACAATAAAAAAACCCGAACAAGTGTGAACATTGCCGGACACAAATAAAGGACCAATTTGAAATAAACTTACATTATAAATTGAACATATTAGGGGGGGGGGGGTAAAAAAAAACCAGATGTTTTTTTCCTGGACTCAATAAGGAGTGAATGATAGAATTTTCCTAGTCTAGTTACATCGGTGCAGCTTGTATTCGTGGCACTTACCTTACATACATATTCAGTCAGTTAGGATCACTTAAAAACTGGAGAAACTTATGCACCCATGCTGACAGCTTTGGTTGACGGTTTCTAATAAAAGGAAAAATAAAAGAAGCAATTGAATGAAAGGAAAGCCAGGGATGCCTTTGAAGGAGAATCGGGTGATACAGATCCAAGTGAAGAAAGCTAAGAAGAGTACCAAGTATGATAATGATTTTTTAAAAATCGAAATATGAGGTCCTTCATTTTTACGTAGTAAGCCTTCGTAAGTAAACGGATGTTTATGAAGCACATACTTTGATCAGGACACAGTTCTTTGAAAATGACGGAAAGTAAGTACCAAGTTTAGAATTAGAGTTACATTGTAAATAGAACTATCCCGAGTAAAACCCTCAGAAAAAATACTTTTTTCTCATAACTGACAAATTATGATGATAAGTAAGGTATAATGAATTGAAATTACTGAAAGATCTAACGAGAAAAATTGTTTAAATTCTAATCCAAATTGTTGACATTTTTTATCCAAATCAAAATTGTTTATATTTTCGTTATCTTAATCAAATTTGTTTATATTTTTTGAAAATCCTAATCAAAATTGTTCATTTTTAAAAATCCTAATTTAAATTGTTTACATTTTTGAAAATCCCGATCAAAATTTTTCATATTTTTTACATCCTATTCAAAATTGTTTATATTTTAAAAAAATCTGAACCAAAATTGTCTATATTTTTAATCCCTATCTAAATTGATTATATTTTTTAAAACCCTTCTCAAAATTGTTTATATTTTTTCCTAATTAAAAATCGTTCATATTTTTATCCGTATCGAGATTATTGGTATTTTTTTATCCTTATGAAAATTGTTCATGTTTTTTAACGTAATCAAATCTAAACAAAAATGCCTAATAATTATCCGACTGAAGAAGATTAGGGAAACTTTTTTATTGTATGCATAATAGATAAAAAAACACAGTTTTATGTAGAAATGTATTCATTTATTTTGTTTAAATGAGCCTGTGCTTATTTGTATGATACATTTCTGTTAATATCTAAGACTTGTCAATTTGCATCAGTCAGTGAGACAGCCTCCTGGCAATCTCTTGCTTTTTAGTTCAAATTACAGTGAGGGAAAGTGGATATACGTATCAGTTTACATTTTTCGTTTTGGCGAAGGTTATTTTTGTTACGTAGGAAATATAGTCAACTCCAGACTTAGCATTGGAGTTCGGTAACAGAAGAAATCTAGACTTGAGAAAGTTTAAAGAAAAAACTAAAAATAATTGGTGCTCTGGGCGGATGGCAGTCATTATTTATTTCTTTTCGAGGGTTCAGGTAGGGTGGTAGTATGATTGGCTTACGTTACTAAACGTAGTGTAGAGATCGGTCTTCTGCTAAGGAAGATCAATAGGATCACCACAGGTGTCTCTCTCTCTCTCTACATGAACCTCAGTAGCGTACTGCACCTGGCATTCCAGTCACCCATCCAAGTACTGACCAGTCTTATGGTTGTTTCGGTCATCGTACGAGAACCATCTTCCTCTGTCTACTGCAATTTGGTTGCAACGAGAGAGAAAGATAGAGAGAGAGCTGGGGTGAGTCAAGGAGAAACAAAGAAGTAGATGTGTAACCAGAGATTTGTGGTCCTGGGGGGGACTTGGCTCCTTGAGGGGCCTCTTCAAACATTTCAGTGAAATTCGTTTGTAGAAAAGCAGTATGTTAACTACTATCATCAAAACTTTTGGATACCCTAACCCCATCTCTGTTGAGGGGGGGGGGGTTCAAACTGAACCCCCCCCCCCCTTTCCCAGCGGAAAAAGGAGAAGGAAGAAGAATAGGCCGAACGAGAAATACGAGAAGCTGAATGAAAAAAGGCTAATTTTACTCTGGAAAAACTTTACCCTCAACTGTTATGATAAGTGTCTTTTTCCCTATTCCTTGTCCTAAATGGTAAACTCATTTCAGGTGAAGAATGATTGACTTATTTTTACAACTGACAACAATTCCCTGAACAGCATTCAACAGTTTCCATAAAACATGGTCATAACGATGCTAAGCCCCCACAGTTGGGGAAAGGGGCCGTGGGCATATAGACAAGCAGAATAACATGGAGTTGACCTTTGGCCTGAACGAAAAAGAAAACATGGAAGGCTCACCGACTGTTTTTAAACAGGAAAATCAGATTTTAAGCTTAAGAATTGTTTGTTCAACAGCAACGATACGAACACTTTTTCTTACTGATATAAATATTACCGGTCACATTTGATGAGCTATTCAGACGGGAAGAGGTTATAAGCACTTTAAATTGCAATCCTTACAGTTTTATCAATGAGGTACTTGAAGCAAAGGCCTCAGGCCCCAAGGATGAAAGTAGGTCCAGGGAGGATTCAGGTCCAAAAAATTTTTTTTTAAATTTTCACATCACTCAATGAAAACAGTACAGGAGACGGACCGACGTTTGTAATAATTTGACTTTTTAAAAGTTTATTTTTTAATTCTTTAATTCAATTGTTTTTTTTCAAGAGTAATTTTGAAATAAGCATCTACGAACACTGAAGTGAAACGAAAGAAAGAAATTATTTCCATTATCTTAATTTAATTTTTTTTATATTGGTCATTTTTATGTACAGAATTTAGTCAAATTCCAGGCTTATTCACCAAGTTTTACAATAAATCATCATCATCATCGTCGTCGTCGTCGTCGTTGTAAGTCTTTTAATGACCGTCGTTGGACATAGACCTTCCACAGGATTCGCCACAATTCTCTATCGTGAGCGTCGCGGAGCCAGTATTTTCTAAATTTGTCTAGTCCATCTCTCCGTCTTGTATTCTGTTGGCCTCGGTTTCGCGTGTGATCTCTGGGGATCTATGTTGTGAGTCGTGATGTCCATCGGTTGTCTGTCATTCTTGCAACATGGCCTGCCCATTACCATTTAAGTTTTCAAATAAATTCTATGATGTCTCGGACTCCTGTTTTCTTCCTTATATACATGTGAGGTTGAGCATGATTTTCTCATACTCACGTTGCATGGTTCCCAGTCTGAGTGTCAGTCTCTTGGTTAGGTTCCATGTTTCAGCTCCATAAGTGACTATCGGGAGAATGCATTGGTTGTATACTCTTCTTTTTCAATTTATTTCTGCTTGTTATTGCTCTTGTGTGTTAAAAAAAATCATTGGTCACGTGACAGTTTCTATTGGGTGACCAACCAGACCTGTTTAGTTCAGAGTTCAACATCATTTTAATAAAAACCAAGAAAGGAATAAAACTCACCATCACAGTTAATAATTGAACAACCGTAGCGTCAAAATCTGAAGTCATGTAAAAAAAAAGCCATCAAAGAATAAATATGGTCAGAATAAAGTCTATTTATGACATCAGTGGCGTTTTCCACCGGAAAACATCTAAAATAGAGTAAAAAAAAGGTATGTTGAGAATTCTAAATTCTAGAGAATCTAGATGTTATTAATGAACTCGTCAAAATTAGGCCCTTGAAAGTTTTCGCCAAAAAAAAACCTATTTAAAAAAATCTTAGGAAGGGGTGTAGTGGAGTACTGATGCCACTTTCAAGCCTGTAGACCATCAGTATGACAAGGGGCACTGGAACACACGACCACACAAAGATATAATCCTTTGTCAATTATGGTGGCTACAGTAGTACAATAATTGATTTCATGACGGGCTTCTTTCATTGTTTATAGGGATTGTGTTCTTGACAAATAAATTTCATATTTTCAGAACAACCCAATGGTATATAAGTAGGGAAAATAATTTGATCAATTACTGGCAGCATTCGTAATGATACTATTTGTTTCCAATTGAGATTTCGAGCAAATCCACGTTGAAACGTCCGAAAGGAAGATAATGAATCCATCGAAAATAAAACAAAAATATCGTCTAAAATGCAATACAGTCCATTGGCAAATAAAAAAAAAGTTATATTAGTGTTCCAGTTTCTTTGCCGACTCTCTATATCGTATCTTTATATCTTTACTAACGCCATGAACCGATTAAAAACAAGATCTATCTCTCTTTAACCACTCTCTCGGTTCACTTAATTCCTTACAAATGGTGTTAAACGATTTGAAAACTAGTCTCAACATGTAATTTCCCCTCCACAGTCAATGCAAGTGAAAAATTCAGTACCTAAAAATAGAGTAAAACCCTCATTTTTGCAATGGCTACAACTGAATCTTTATTTTATAACTTGAAATATTTTAACATTATTTATTCATGCTGTTCTGTTACCGTACACGAAAGTTGAACCACAGTCTGACAATAGTTTGTCCCCCTTAAGGAGAATTTGATAATTATCATTAGTTGGTAGTTCATATATTCCTATGTGGCAGGCTGAGAAAATTCATATTCAACACACACACATACACACACACACACATATATATGTATATATATCAGTATCAGACAATGTGAATAAATGAAGGCAGCTCGGACCGAAAGTTCCTAAGCTGTCTTTAATATATATATATATATATATATATATATATATATATATATATATATATATATATATATATGCGTGTGTGTGTTGATAATTGTGTCATTCATCCATCTCTCTCTCTCTATATATATATATGTATATTAATAACTGTGTCAACCACAGACGGCTATTTCGTTGTTATAACTCTTCAATCTGGCTATAGACTATCCAATATCCCATCCCGCCGGTGCAGTGCGCCTGCAAATGAGGTTTTACTGAGGCTACGCACTGAGGCCTTTGCACTCGTCCTTGGGCTCTCCTATAATTACTCAGCCCAGCTGCGGGGGGATCCGTTGCCCCAGGGCAGCACTGCTCCATTGCACTTAGAGGAGCAGGTTCCTCAGTGGACCCTTTCGTGGCAGAGGTTGTTTTAGCTTCTACAGTCGCTTGGCAATCAAAGTCGCGTCGGCTGGAGCCATTTTTGGACGGATGGTTTCCTATTCTTCCCACGTTAAGCCTCGACCTTGTGTCACATTTTGCTGTAGTGGGACAGCGAATAAACACCTCATCCAGTACCACAAGGTAGGATCAAAACCTTCGCTTCAGACCCAGAGGCTGGCATCTTACCCCTGCCATACGCAGAACTGGGTGGTCTGCAGGACCGAATTAAGTGATATATTTACTTACGCATTATTCCCCATCCACCAGAGTGATCCATTCCAGAGTTCGAAGAGCATTGCTGAATATACATATAAATATATATATATATATATATATATATATATATATATATATATATATATATTGAACTGCTCTATGACGAAACGCAATGTAACAAGGGGATTCCTGAATCAATATAGTGAATATTTTTTATCTGTAAAATATGCATATATTGCAAAAAGTGCTGTATCAGGGATGCCCGTAACAATGTAATAATTACATCTTTGATATCACGAACTGTGTTATGTCAGGAAATACCTTTGCTAATAGTTTTTGTATAGTACCAATATGAGGTCAGGTAAAAAAACCCAACTTCCTAAAGAGAGAATGTCTGATGAGATAGTTTTGCTCAATTGATTTTTATGATATCATCAGAGATTTTTTAAATTCTCTCAATGATGTAATTTGAAGTAATCATAAAGTTAGAGTTCAGTTCCGCATTATAATTGTACGCTGAATTGAACCCCTTTCTGGAATATGACGTAACGGGTGGAATCTACCCGATTTAGTTTTATTCTTTCAATCAGAGCATGGTGTAGATGCAGGACTAAAAAGATCTTTTCTGCTAATGCGCCGAAAGTCTATTTTGACCATTTTGGGGACCAGCCGACCAACTGTCTGATCTATAGACCCTTTTATAGAGATGTGTGTGGATGCCTAAAAAAATATGCAGTAATAAAAAAACAATCATAGTTTCATGTATTATTCGACTTTGCCCGCGAGGCATGAAAAAAAGTTCTAATCCAGCAAGCCTCTAAGAACGTTTGCCTACCCCTGCGTTATGTAGTCAACTGCCCAGGGTGTAGAGTGCTCAAGACATGCATCTCTGGATGGCAAAGTGCATTGACATCTGGTGTTTATTAGATTTGACGGTTCTGCACAGTAGTTAAGAGTATTGTGCACTTAATACTCCCGTCGGTAAGACTTACCAACGTACAACACGTTCTAAACATATTAGTCCCGACACGATATTGAATTACAGTGTCCAACATTTCCCTCCAGGAATTAATTCCAAATATGAGAATATATGTAGTCACGCACACACACACACACACACACATATGTATAGAGAGAAATTTTAGAGGGAACTTTTTTGCTCGACACCGACGTCACCCAGTTGCTAATCAAGCTGCCCCAGATCGTGTGAATAAATGTGCGTCGTACGGAGATCTGGTGCGGCTTGATTTGCGACCAAGTAACATCGATGCCAAGCAAAATAAGTTCCCACTAAAATGTCTTATAAATATAATGATACTATATATTGTGTCATCTATAGACAGCTGTTTCGATGTATTACATCTCTTCAGTGTGGCCATAGACTTTCCATTAACTCATCCAGTACCGCGAGGCAGGATTGAAATCTTTGCTTCAGATCCGGAGACCGATATCCTACCTCTGAGCTATGGAACTGGACAGTCAGTAAGGCTGAATTTAAGCGATATATATTTATTTACCCATAAATCCCCCATCCACCAGAGTGCTCTATTCCTATGGAAGAGTATTATATATATATATATATATATATATATATATATATGAAGGAAATGTCCTAGGTACGCACAACTTCGGCTCTACCATGGTATGACAACATCGTAGCTGGCAAAATCAGTATGTAATTCTTTATCCTTCAATGAAAACTAGGTTCTATTCAAGAGACAATTAACAAAATTGACTGAACACTTCATTATATAGTAACATTTCCGTGCATATGAAAGGGCGGGGTCAGCTGTTATGCATGGATTTGTTTTCAAGCACCTATCATGAATTTTAATGAGAATGTTTTCTAATTACCTCTGTACGTTCGAATATTTTAGTGTACTTGAAGCAAGTTTAGACTGTTTTAGAGTTTGTGCATTTAAATGATGGGGGATTAGTTTTCTAAGCCTGAATGGCTGACGATGTAGCCAGCATAAGGGTGCTTGTCACAGTTCAATGTATACAATAGTTTATCTTTTTCCAAAAGTCTTCAGTACCACATTCCAGCTCAATCCGACAATCAATAATGTTTATATATATATATATATATATATATATATATATATATATATATATATATATATATATCAATGCTCTTACCATTGAGCTAAACAGCCGACGGTAATGCAAAGGCCCAATTGAAAAGGTACAATAATACAACCCTTTTTAGAAGAGAAAAAGTTTCACCCACGATCAACCAAAAAAGTAGACTAAAAACAACATACCTACTTCTACCCTACCCACATATACCAACACCTATCCATTAGATTTTAGACATCAACTCCCCATCCTATAATTATTTACAAAAAAAAAAAAAATACAACATTTTTTAGTTTTTTCTTTTTATCGTCCAATTGTCATTTTCATCAACATTCTGTCGGATCACTTCACATCCACTACACACACACACACACACATATATATGTATATATATATATATATATATATATATTTATATATATATATATATATATATATATATATATATATATATATATATATATATATATATAAAAGGAATGGACATATTTGGTCTGACAGAATGAATTATACATTCCTTTATATTACAAAGAAACTCATTTGAAATAATCTTCCGTGGTTGCATGGTTGATATATCACTCAATTTAGACAACGTAAACAGAATAAACAATTAGATAAAATGGGGCTGCAGCAGGAATCGAACCTGCTACCCTATCTGTTCCCTCAATTATTAATATAAAGTCGGATAAGCGTCCATGGACGTGAAGCGCAATGTTTTTCCTATTGTTATCAAGTAAAATCTGATTTTTAACTTAAAGTTACTTCGATTATGTCATGATCATTACCTGCTGACAGAAAAAAAAACTAACTTTCACGATAAAATCTTTCAAAAATAGAATAGCCGCTATGCAAAAAGGATCTAACGAAAATTAGTCAATTTCATTATTATCTGACAGGAATTAAAAAAATTAAGCCACTGTAGCCACCACAGGTGGTGAAGGGTCCTATCATTTTTTATGAGTGTGTTTGAGTATCCTTGGGCTACGGACCATACTAGAATCTAAATGTTCTTTTGTTTTTTTTACCATATTTAAGACGTTTTTCGGTGGAAAACACCAGTGATGTTAAAAATAGAATTCATTCCGGCCATATTTAGTTTTTGATGTAATTTTTTTTCTACTAGTTACAGTTGTCCAATTATTGACTATAATGACTAGTATTACTTACTTGAAATGTAGTGAAAATACATTTTTACAGCAGGTGTCTGTTCACAGTCAACCCAGTTCAAAGGTCAAATGGGTGCTGTATCACATTTTTTTGCCCACAAGGGATGGACACCCACTTGAATCTACAAGCACTCCATGAGACAGATAAACTATGGATGACCAAAAATAACAAAACCTGATATCAACTATAATGCGATGTATATTCCTAACATTAAAGCACTGTCGGATTTTTTAGCCGGTACTCGTTGCTTTGAAAAGTACAAAATGTGTCATGTTTTTCTTTTCATATCCAAGAGTGTAGATCAGATACACCTTTTATATTTCGCATATGTAAACCCCATAACAAGTCAGCATAAAATTCTATAATCTTTATACTGCCCATCTGAACAGTGTAGGCACAGGAACATTACAAATCGTAGAAAAAATGTTTCAGTTTTTCCCAAAAATCTTTGAAACATATGGCAATAATTTGAATATCTTCTTTGAAGTTTTAATGATCTTTTTGATTGCAAGAGAAAGTTGACCGTAAAAAAAAAAGAAATTAATTTTGCGATTTTAAAGCAGATCTAAGATTTTTTTTTAGAGATAAATTTTGTCATCCTAAATTAAGTTCGATTACATCACGATTGATGCCTGCCGACAGCTAAAAATTAAATTCTGTAATTAGAATCTTCCAAAAAAAAAAAAGTAGCCATTATAGAAATATAGATTTCAATGAAAATTTGCTAATTTAATGATTACTTAACTGGATATAAACTTTTTTTTTCACTTGAGTTTAAGTGAAAACACATTTGTTCTCAGCGGGTGTCTATTACCTGTGAATTCAGTTCAAAGGTCAAGTGGGTGTTGAGTCAGCCATATGCGATGGATTTTCGCTTAAATTTACGATCGTCTCATGGGAGCGTTAAAGTATGGATGACCAAAAATGACAAAACTTGATATTACTTATTACAGAATAAATATATTACCAACATTAAAACGCAAATGTAAATAACGATAACAATATATATGTATATAACGAAAACAATGTATATATATATATATATATATATATATATATATATCATGGAGTGTATATATCATGGCGTGTCTGCGTCCTCTGGTTCAACAACCTTTGCCAGTCATACTGTGTGAACACTCGTACGAATTGTGCACTGTTATTTCAGATATATTCGGAAACTCCTGTCTAAATTACGACCAAAAGACATCTCTCCTCTCCGCGCCACCTCGGTGAGCCATAGGATGCCAACTTTGTTTGAAAGGTGGGATCGGCCCTGCACACGTTGCACTTCACCATAAAACATCATTGCGTCGACTATAGGTATATTCTGCGTACAAGCCTCGCCGTCTAAGGCCGTGTTCTCTTGGAAAACCCGTCACCTATCGGACACTACATTATACTATATTATTCCACATTGCACTCCTGATTTGTACCGTATAAACATATATATATATATATATATATATATATATATATATATATATATATAAGTTCATAACAAAACATGGCAATGAAGTAATTAGAAATAATACTAATGGAGAAAGCATAAATAAACAAGATAGCAATTGTACAAACAGAAACAGATGCCCTTCGCAAAACAAATGCTTCAAATCGAATATTGTATACCAAGCTGAAATATCAACCTTAGAAAAACCCAAGTGAAATATTATATAAGAACATCAAAAACACCCTTTGAACGAAGATTAGCCAACCATAAATCATCATTTACAAACGAGAAATACAAAAACAGTACATCACTGGCGGCATATTATTAGAAACTAACCACTAGCAACCTCAAATTATTAAAACAAATACATACACACCAGAATATTGAAACCCCATGTTACCTATGCCTGGATAGGAAATTCGAAATCCTCCATTTTGCTAAGAGAACAAAAAAAAAACCCTAAAAAAACAAACAAAAAATAACAAAATAGGATTATCAAATAGCAAAAATGAAACAGCATTGAAATGCCGGAACTGCTCAAAATTTCTATTAAAAACATAATTTAACACCCTACATATAGGTATACTAAAAACTAACCACCATAGCTCTCTTATGCTCCTCGTTATTACTATCAACATAATCATTATTTTAAACCTCCAGTCACTTTGAAGAACAACCCAATCACTAAAACTATCTTAGATATGTAGAAACAGACCAAACACAGGATCATTAAACCAACAACTAATGTCATGTAAAAGTGAACCCTAACACTAGGAAATAGATTTAAGTGAGTATAAAATACTCTCAGAGACGGAACATATCACAAAAAGCTGATGGTTTAACAACATACTGATAAAGAAAATGTCTACACTATTCCTTGCTAATTTAAAATTCGTAACTACCAACAAGCTCGGCATCTTTACTAAATAAAACAGAATAACATAACAAACAATGACCAACCACAAAACGAAGAAAAAGAAAAAAAAAAGAAAAAGAAACAATATATAAATCGGGAAAGATCCTACAACCTGGAAAAATTGAGACACACCTGGAAATGGGCTCTACTCTAACTCAACTTGATGTTTAATGTTGAATGTATCGAGCAGTTTATGAAATAGACCCTTCACACATCGGATATTGTACTATGTTATATTGTGTTGTGTTCCTGATTTATGTTGTGTATAGACATATATATACATGTGTGTGTGTGTGTGTGTGTGTATGTATGCGAATATGTATATATATATGTGTGTGTGAGTATCTATATATGAATATGTATGTGCGTGCGTAAGTGGATATATATGTGTGTGTGAGTATCTATATATAAATATGTATGTGTGTGCGTAAGTGGGTATATATGTGTGTGTGTATATTTATGTATGTACGGTACAAGTCAGGAGTGGAATATGGCATAATATAGTACAATGCCGTGTCCGATGGGCGATAGGTTTGTCTAATTGAGCTCGATAGATTCAACAGAAGTTTAATCACAATGCTCAATATTTAAATTAGTAAACAGAACTATTCATAGAAAAAAAGATATTCACGAAGACATGTACCAGGTGAATGTAAACATTTTGTGGCTTTCACACTCTTCTTCGTCGTTCACTTTGAATTCTGAGAATAACCAGACCATTTACTTTTAAATAGCGTATCATCCAATCAGGATTATCCAACCAGGCATGAATGTTCCCTGACGACAAACAGTTCCAGCCATTAAAACTATGAATGTATACAATCGCACTCTCAGACTTAACTCCCTTTTTCTTCGACTATTAAACGAATCTGTACGACCATTCTGCCCTGTATTTCTTCCACGAATTCCCCGTTCAATCTGGCAACTTCTCCTGAATTTTAATTCTCGATTCGATTTTTTAAAAAACTTATGAAAGCATATAGTATCAGGGTGTAAATCGTTCCGTGAAAATGGCTTCGGGGAATAGTACCAGGATAATTATAGTGTTTATTACGAACCACCGATTCCTAAACTCAGCGGTCGTTGAAGGGGCTAATTTGGTTCATATCTATCTATCTATCTATCTATCTATATATATATATATATATATATATATATATATATATATATATATATGTGCACACAGGGTACATTGAAACATACGGAAATATGCTTATATACTTCGTCAACATTTGGTCAAACAAAAAAGCATACGCATCAGAGAAATTCATAACTAAGAAAGCTTATAACCTTGAAATCGAAATCCAAGAATGTTCATTTTCGAACGCATACAATCTGAATGTGTGATACACGATATGCGTGTATATATCTCTACATAAAGTTGCAATGTTTCTTTCCTTGAATATACGGATGTATGTATATACCTGCTCTTATCAATCGAGAACAACGAAAAATAAAGCAAGAATCGGTTCCAGTGCGTCTGAATACACATATTTTGGTCAGTTTTGTAATTATATATATATATATATATATATATATATATATATATATATATATATATATATATATCCACAGACATATCATCCACAGACAGCTGTTTCGTTGTATTACAACTCATCAGTGTGGCTATAGACTTTCCATGGGGTGGGGGGTTGTGTGTAAGTATATATAGTCAAGAAAGCTTTACAGCTTCAAACACAATTAAATATTCTTTTCATAATTTTATGTCATTTCAGTAAATGATTTCCCAAATCTTTTTTTTTTTTTTTTTTTGGTATACATGTATATGTCAAGGTGTTCCAAGTCCGACGCCCGAAACGTAGTTATTAACTAAATTGTAATTTAAAACTTTCATTCTGAAATGTTCGATTTATTTGGTTAATATTCAATACAGAGAGCGATCATATTGAAAATTGAATATTTCGTATGGAAAGCGAATGTTTTTTCACCAACCTATATAAGAAAGAGGTGGTATTGTGAGTTGGCGGAAATTAGGTTCGATACAACTTCTTCAGAGAAAGATAAATGGGTTGAATTTTTTTTTGGAAATTTCATCGAGTAGCTATTTCGAGTTATACGGGAGAGAAGGCTGGTAAGACAGGGGAAACGCTTGTTAACTTGAAAGACAAACATATGGTTCAACATGTTCGAATGCCACGGACTTTTCGAAGAATCCGATGTACATATTAACAAAAATTACTTTGATTTCTTGCAAGGAGGTAATTCTCATGCACCCAGTATATCAACAGCAGCCATTGTAGGTCCATTGTTGGTTTGGAAGCCTTTCCTTGCTCGTTCCATGACGTCCATGATTGCACTAACCTTGGCCATGTTTCACTAGTATGCCTTTTAAATCATCTCTCTATCTTATGTCTGATTATTTTCTACTGCAATTGCCGACCAATCGGTATATATATATATATATATATATATATATATATATATATATATATATATGTATGTATGTGTGTGTGTGTGTGTTATGGGTGATCAATTAAAAACTTTGTATTAGGAGAGATCAATGAATGACTAACTTCTCTCGCCTGTTGTTAGATAGTTGATAAGTCCAAATTAAAAAAAACAAAAACAAACGTAAACGTAGACGGACCCAAACTAAGGGACCAATTTAGCATAAGCTAACATTGTAAATCACCCCTATCTGAGGCTTGGGGTAAGAAAAAAGTATTTTCTAGACATAATAATTTTGAAATTATCAGCCCTCTAGCTCCATCAGTGCAGCCTATGCAAGTGATACATGCATACTCGCATAGCCAGCCAGCCAGCTAGCCAGTCAAACAGACCAACTTGAAAACTGCAGAAACCTTTGATAATTGTCTTGGTGACAGTTTTGACTTACAGTCTCTAATAGATTTGTGGATTACAGCGTCGTGTTGGTAGGCGTTTGTTCCTTGATTTTTTCCTTGTTATAAATAACATCCTTAATTTAAGGGCGGTGAATATTTATCAAAGTCAGAAGGTTTTTTTTTAAACGAACAAGGAAGAAACTCTAACCCATTTCAGCTCATAATTCTGACCTGGCGTCATGCGGCTCCCGAAAAAAGACAGTCGGAATTCAGGTTCAAAAGTTTATAATTGAAAATTTACAATATCAAAGGATTACGAAAAAAGATATTCTTAAAGACTTATCAACTAATAGCATTATTATGCTAAGTAGATAATCGTATGTATGTGCTTTTTTTCCTTTTAGAAAATATGCTAGAAACTGTCAATAGAACTTTCACTAAAACTGCCAACATAGGTTTCTCTGGTTTTCAAGTTGGTCTTGCTGGCTCTCTATTTACCTATGCATCATGCCTACCAATGGGCCTACAGGGGCTGAAACTTGAAGTGGTTACTCAAGCATATATTTATTATGTATTGAAGAAATAATGTTTTTTTGTGTTTTGAAATCCCTCGCACATAAATAGATTTTAGAGTATGTATGTGGGGAGGGGGTCTAATCCATGGATTATGTCCAGCAACTTTCAGGCTTATTTGTGAAAAGTTTGGACTTTCCTAGTAATCCAACAAAACGTGAGAGAAGTAAACAACTCTTTTATTCAATCTTCCAATTGATCTCTCCCAACGCGGCATGCTGCCAAAAGACTAGGTTTCTATCGAGTAACTAATGAGACTTGTTTCTTTATTGTTTTGTGTTTAAAAGCTGTGACTCAGTTATCGTCTGGCTTTGAAAATATAAGATGAATTGTTTTTACTTAGAAACCGTCAAGCAAAACTGTCGGCATAGGTTTTCCTTAGTTCTTAAGTTGTTCCGGCTGGTTCGCTATGTCTGTCGGTCCGTCCGTCATTTACTCCTTACTATGCCAAGAAAGACGTTTTTTTCTTTAGATACCCCTGAATAAGCTTTTAAAGGGGTCCAATTTACAATATAAGTTTATGCAAAACTGATCTTTTTGTTCATTGATCATCCCTCATTATAATTTTCGATTGATCACCCCTAACATGATTTGCTTCTAAAAGACATTAGTCATGTGACGTTTTCTATTGAGTGACATGCATTGTTTGTTTTAGGGCTAACGAGGCCAATGCGGGAGATACAGACCTTTCTGCAGCAGATGCTGGGTAGAGTATGACTGCTGGAGGGAGCCCCGGTCGTAATTAACTCCCTTCCCCAATCGGCTGGTCTGCGAGAATATTGTTAATATTTAACCGGTCCTTGGTGCAAAAAAGTTGGAGATCCCTTCTGTAAGAAATTAACAAAAGCTTTACACATGCAAGATACAAACTTTACGTAAGCGTACAAAATAAAGAAAGAGTAAAAAAAAAAAAAGCACATATACGTGAATGCACGCAGGTTGAAGTGAGTGACGGCACTACGGGTGTTTGTGGCCTCTAAGTTTAGTTTGCATATCGCAAAAACCTGAGTAATCGTTAATAAGATAATTGGAGCCCAAGCAAGGGCAGCCAGCATAAGCGTTAGAGCACCAACTAATTTTTGGGATTCCATTAAATTAAAACAGGGATTTGAGAATACCAGATATTTACCTAATTCATCTTAAGGCTTGACAAAGGTTACCATAGTGGAACACCCAGTGAGAATTGGATTCATTACAGTAATAATCGCCAGGACCACAAGCTTCTAGACCATTACTACAGTGAGTGTGAAACTAGGCATTTCATGGTATCACTGAAAGGTTCAGGAATTTTATGAAATCTCTCGGTATTTCATGAAATCAAGTTCCACAATCTTACTGTTGCATATAAACACACTTTGACTCTCTCTCTCTCTCTCTACCTCCTTCACCCCCTCTTCCTCTGTCTCTAACTCTCTTTCTCTCTGTGTTACACTTATGCAAACACACAGACATACACACACACACACACACACACATACAGAAACAACACACAGACATTAATTCTGAGGTCCGTCCTCACGCAGAGCTCGCTATTTCTTTCTCTGCCTCTGTCTCTGTCTCCCTCGCGAGTGCGGAAACCCTCACACACCCCAAAACACATACACATTCATTCAAAGGCAGACACGCATGCTTGTACCGTCACAAATACGTTCGCTGTCAAGTAATCAGTCAACTGTCGTACCTCTTTGACAAGCCTTGAGAGAAAACTCTGAAAATGGGTTCCACGTGAACTTGAGGGAAGAAACATCGGTCATCGTTTAAATTACTTGTCGTCCTCTCGTACAACGTAAAAATGACCCTTGAATATACATAAATCAAGGTGCGATATGTACATATATACTGGTGTATGGGTGGGGGAATGGGTTTAATGTCAAAGTTCATAGCACCCTCCTTTGAAAAAATATTTTTGTTATTTCGAAGTTTACTCAAATTTAAATTGCCCGAGCAATCAGTCAAGTGTAGAACATCATTTACAAGCTTAAAGAAAAAATTGCAGAAGTTAAGAAAATGGGTTCTGCATGAACTTCGGTCATCGTTTAAATTACTTGTCTTCCTCGCTTGTAGCTTGACAAACTGAAAAGTAAGTTTTAGATATTTAGGGAAGAGTTATGGCTGGAAAATGAGAAAAAAAACTGGAGTTATAAGAGGAAATATATTTAATCAGAAATGGTTGGCAAATTGGACTTGCCAAACCGGTGGATTCAAAAATGTGGCATGTGCATCCCCAGGGGGGGGCAGAAAAATAATGGTCGGGGTTCCATTGGAGTGTTGCCTTTGAATTTGGCATTGGGGACCTTCTTGTGACAGAGAAACAATATAATCTGTCACACAGCTACCAAATAATACAATTATTGGACATGGACCTGTAAATATTCAAATAAATGCAATCCATTTAGAATTAATATGATTTTAACGGTCAAGTTTTCACTATTATTGTAATGTATTGGTTAGAGCTAAAAATAGGGGTCCAACAGAATATTTTTTCTTGAGTTTTCAAAGTTTTGATGGATCTGAAACATGGAACCTAACCAAGAGACAGACTCACAAACTGAGAAACATGCAACATGCACCTGAGAGAATCATGCCTAATCTCACATGGAGACATCACAAGACAGCACAGTATATCAGGGAGAAACCAGGAGTCTGAGACATCACAAAATTTACTAAAAAACTTGAATGGCAATGGGCTGATCATGTTGCAAGAATAGCAGACAACTGATGGACATCACTTCTCACAACGGATCCCCAGAGATCACATGTGAAACTGAGGCTGGCAGAATTCAAGATGGAGAGACGAACTAGACAAATTCGGAAAATACTGGCACTACGACGCCCATGATAGAGAGATGTAGCGAATCCTATGGAAGGTCTATGTCCAACGACGGATGATAAAAGACTGATGGTGATGATGTTAGATATAAGCCTTCTCCATGATTCGCCAGTTTTGTATTTTTTTTTCACTTTGGGGCAAAACAGCGCTAACCCATTCTGAACTTGTCCTGGCGATGAAAACTGAACTGATTACGAGGAAACAGAACGAAATAAATCGTCTAGATCGGGGAGAGCCTTAAACATCTTAAGCAAGCCAGGATTCACTTGGAAAGCTCGTCCTTCTCTTCGTTTAATGGAAGTTAAATGAATTTTTAAAATTGCCGTAATTAACGGACTCATACTAAAACATGCATGTGGAGGGAAATAGTTTTAAATTTGTATGTATGTATGTGTGTGTGTGTGTGTGTGTGTGTTTGTGCGTGTGTGTGTATGTGTGTGTATACTAAAATAAATCCTCATAAGCTTCTTTTGACTGACACTCTTCGGGGATGAGCCGTCAGAAAAATGTATAAATATTCTGAGAGGAAATAATTTGAACAAAATCGAAAAATGTAGCTTAAAACGGTAAACAAACTCGTTGGAGACACGTGCAAAGAATTACAGGTGTGATGATCGAAAATCAAAAATTTTCTCCTACTTCATTTCCTGTCTTACTATGCATTCGTTAATAACGGCAATTTTAAAAAGAAATTGTACCGCTAAAGGACTTGAAAGGAAATACTTGCAATTTGCTGAAGAATTTTACTTGATCGTTTGAGAGGAAGACTGGAACAGAAAGAACCTTTTTCTAGGCAACGAACTCGATCGGTAATTTTGCTGCATGACATCTCTCGTCCTCATGTTGCAAAACTTTCTCCTCCTCAAAACTGAATGTTACTTGTGACCGTCAACACAAAGTGGTGGCTTGATATTCCTCTCAGAGTTATAGCTAACTCAGATATAAGAGCCTTTTTGCAACATAAAGCTGATCAACAAACTTTTCCTAAATCTTGGTTCCCTATGAAAGAAAACAAAAACAATGAAATTTACAAAAGACAAATCTCATGTTTACTCGTCAAAAAATAACAGTATATATGAAATATATGGATACACATTGAATTTTATATACGTGGATTATAGGGATTTGCATGGCGAAATCAAAGTATCGGAAGAAATAGACTTAGGTGTTGAATTTGATAAACAATTCAATTTCGAAAAAAAAAACATATCTTTTCGATCGTTGCTAAAACTCTACCCCTAATTGGCTGCCTTAGCAGGAACATTTAATCAATGTGATATGCTATGAATTTATAAACCAATGATACAACCACATTTGGAGTATTTTGCACAGGCTTGGACCCCCGGCGCTAGACATGGCAATTGGAATTAAATTTTGATATCGAAGACAGTGAAGAGAAAATTTACCAGAATGATAAGCGGCATGGGAGATTCAAGTTGTTAGGACAGAGTAGAGAACTTTGGCAAGATTCCATTTTTTAAGAGGGCAAGAGGAAACCTAATTGAAACTTTCAAGATATTAAATGGTTTTACGAATTACGGAATTCTGATGTTTAATAAGTTAGATAGGACGGCAAATTTACGAGCAAGGTCTGTTGCAAAAACAGAGTCACAAACAAAAGGAGGACAATTCTGAATTTAGAACTGGGAGTGGAATCCAGCCCCCACCGAGTAAAAATAGAAACGAAAGTGTTGGTGGGGCTTGTAATCCGCCCCTTAAAAACTCATCGGTGCGCTAGCGAAAGTGCCCATCATATTCAAGATTCAGGACATTCTGGTATATGTTTCATCTACTGGATAATATGTAAGCACTCGCTATTCCCTTTCATAGCTACAGTTTATTGAGCAAAAAATGTATCTTTAACAATGGGACAAATGATCGTGAGAAGTATGCAAGTAGGTGTCAAAAAGCAGTCATGAGAAGATGCGAGACCACGTCAAAAATTTGTGATGGTCCAGCGAGCAGCAATTCTCATCTTCATGTCAGATGAAAAGGAGAATTCATTCGTACCAAGGAGTCATAATTGCCTTTGACACACACACACACACACATATATATATATAGAGAGAGAGATTCAACACAGACGGTCGGGTGGGTAACTTCTCTGAGTAATGGACTCGGCGATGAAGAGTTCAAAGTCTGGCTTAGACAGTTTCCCTTCATTTCACACTAATGCACTTGGGAAAGTTATGAATCCCTCTCACACCCAGTTGCAGTAAAAAAAAAGTTCAGAATGATGAGTGTTATACCACGTTGGGTACTTGCCGTCTCTGTGTCTTATTCACAAATCGCACACACACACACACACACACACATATATATATATATATATATATATATATATATATATATATATATATATATATATATATATATATATACACACACACATATATATAGCCGATTCTTGGTAACATTTCTCTTAACATTGAGCTAAACAACACACGCACACACACACACGCACATATATATATATATATATATATATATATATATATAGAGAGAGAGAGAGAGAGAGAGAGATCACTCTGATTTCACGCCCGTTTGACCTTTGCCGATTTACAATAACGATTTAAACTTTGTTCTCCATTTCGGTAATTCGGGTAATATTTAATCAATTAATTATGAATTAAAATGAAAAAAATTTCATATTTATGAGTAAAAACTTGTGTCAACATGCTTATATAATGGATTTATTTGCGCCGATCCCGTTTACACCCCCTTCCTCTAGAGAAGCACCCCGACGTAAAATCAAGGCAGCATCTGCTTGATGTGGGGCGACCAGCCAAAATGTGTAATACATACATACTTAGCATTACTTCTGTAAATATATCGCTGTATCCAAGTGGATGAGGAAGACGGAGATTTGTGTGTATAGCTTTATGTAAGATTAAGGTCTCTGGCGACCACTTGTATCCGATACCTAGGAATCCAGGGACTTAATTAAATATCTAATAGGTTAATTAGGGTGAAGCGCTGTGAATAAACTAAAAAAAAAATCTTATGACGGATCATAAAATCAAGCACAATGAAAATAAAAAATTAAAATTCTATAGTTTGGCGAAAAGTAACAAGAATGGCAACTATCAAAATTAGATTCAAAGGTTCTTATTAGGATGTCAAAAGTTACCTGGCGCGTCTGTTACCGCCAGATCACTAAGGACATACGAGTTCTTCTGTGGTCACTGAAGTTAAGCAACGTCAGGTCAGGTCCATACCTAGATGGGTGACAGTAAGCAGCTAAGGACCATGTAGAGAGTTTCTTGTGGCGATCTCGAACACTGACTACTGGCGCTAGTGGGCTATACAAGGCTATCTCAGCTGGTGGCAGTAATTTCTATTCAACGGTAATAAGAAGCCCCTTATTCTAGAGGTACGGATACCGCTATTGTATTATAAGTTATTGAAAGAAACTGCTGAATGCTCGACGTATATAGTCGTATGCTAAAGCCAGCTTAGTTTGATGAGAAACCAGTGTAGCAGACAGTGTAATGGCAGTAGTCAATGTGTTTGATTTGATTTTATTGCTTCAGAGTTGGCTTTTGTAGCAAGGGCGTTGGTGACTATTACTGTTATGCAGTCAGTCGGAATGACCGTCGGTATTACTACATCAATTTAGATAAGAAAAAACTAACAAACAACAACAACAATTACTTACCGCAAGTGCAACAAGTATTCAATATATTCGAAACAGTTTATTGTCAAATCGGTGGCTGTTGTTGACTTTGTTTTTCCAACGTACAAGAACAAGAACAATCCTCACCTTTGGGAGGAGTAAACTCATCACCGTATGTCTACACCGTCACGTTAAACGTAATCGATGTATAGAATCAACATTTCTCTTTCGACATTTGAAATCATGACCAAGTGATTTATAGGCGGCTCTCTCACCCACTGAGCCAAATATCAAATATCTGCAAAGCTGTACGTTACAAATACGCAAAGGTTTATTTCATTCTAATCAATAAATACAGTTATTCTGTAAAGAAGATATATTTATAATTTTCATTTATTATATAAGTCATTCAAAAGTTGCAGGAATCATCTTCTGTCGAAATAGAAATTGGAGTGGAGTTTGGCCCTGCAGCAGCCAGGCTTATTTTGATTGTCCTATGCTCCTTAGTAGGTGGAGTTTCGACCAGAGAGTTCTGTTTTTGTATATAATCTTCAAATGTTTAATCTTGTTTCACTATTTAATCACCATTATCCACAATAGACCGGTTTGAACACTGAGGCTGGTTTAGTTCATCCACATGTTCTAACATTTATATCTCTCTATCTGGATTAGTCTTTGGTAGAAACTTGAAATTTGCAAACACGCTCCTCTTAATGTGTAGGGAAAATAGTTTTTGTTGTTTTTGTTACTTGAAAATTTCCCTCCAAAATGGGGTTTTAGTGGCGGTGTTCGATATGCAATGTAAGTTTATGCTAAATGGGTCACTACTAAACGCCAGCTTATTTTTTGAATATTTAGACAAAAGGGCAAAAGAAATAACTTTTTCATTGACCATCCCTTTTTCCAACTTCTTAATTGATTACCCCAAACACAGCATTTATCGGTGGGAGTTATTCATAATTTCATTTTGAATGTTAGTTCAAAATTTGAAATGTTTTGCTTTTTTTATTCAGATTTTTTTTTCATCTTTGGTTGAAACTCTGTCAATTTTGAAGCTGTATGGATTATTTTAAAAAAATGTATCGGATACTTTTTGCACTCACTGTATGTCAGAGATAAGTTTGGAGACCGATGTGGTTTTAATGGAGAAGGAACTTTTTGCCAACCCAAGAATTTGTGGAAATAATTTGTCAGTTCGTTTTTCGTCGCTCTGAGAATATGGCTTTTCTCCAAGTTAGCATATTCCAATTAATTATCCTAATTGTAATCATTATGTCAATTTAACTGATTAGGAATCATGTTTTAAAACAGGAACCATACGTTTAAAGATGCGTCCCCCATCTGTGGTAGTAGTAACAGTGGGAGGGAGAAGAAGGAGAAGAAAAAGAAGAGAATGTAGTCTTTCTTTAAGTCAATTTGATTCTCACACTTGTAAAATATGGCGATGTCGAAATATTCTGCAAGTATTTTATCGATAAAAATTGTGAATGACCATTTCTTGCGCTTTTCTATTTCTTTTTTTTTTTTTTTTCTTGCTATTTCGGGCCTTTTTTTTAATACAAAAATGCAAACCTTGGATATTCTCCTATGACATAATTAGCTGCTGGTAAAAAAATCGATCCGATTATTACATCTTTTAATGACGTCACATATTTTAATGACATCTTATAACTTCCTTTCTTCCTATTTTTGTTGTTTAACATAACTGGGACCGACCGACCGACCGACCGACTAAAAGACTGCCCAACCGACCGAAAGAGTGATGTACGGACACATCTCAAAAGTGATCATATCTTACTCTATTCTCTTGAATGATTGACCGAATACCAAAACCTAGGGCTGTATAGTGAGCAGGTAGCAGTTGCGATTCGTTATAGTCCCTCTAAATACACTTTTAAGATATTATCGGTCACCATCTATCTTTTGTGACCTTTGCTTATCATCTTTCTCAAATTTTTGTGTGACACAGACATGGTTTTGAATGAACCTGGAAAAAGATATAGGATCTGAGAGAACTCGTTTAGCATTGAAAAGATCAGAGGAACAACGATTTTACCGAAAGCAAGACTCTCCCTCAGGTACCGGTAACACAAGGAGTCACCCAGGGCGCCAAGTGCTAGGAGGTATCTATCATGTATCTGAGGTTGTAGGAGTTTCGAAATAAAAATAGAGAAATAGGAAAATAAACAATTTAGACGTAATCGTCAAAAAACAGTCGAAATGAGAAAATTCCCTTATTCGAAATAAGAATATTCAGGATTATCTGATTGTTATATACTTTCTGTTGTAATGAAACTACAATACCATACTTCAGAGGGTACTGTTGAGCATACCCAGCGTTCCAGGAAACCTAGGGCGAGACCTGACCCCAAATGTGGTGTCCTGTTCCTTCTCTTGTACAATATTCGATACGTCACAATATTTATTGTCATGGTGGTTGTAATCATATTAATGATCGGATCGATAATGCCGATCATGATAGCAGGAAATTTAGGTGATCAACAGCGTAAATATATGGTTCGGTTGTCACATCGGAGTTGCAGGCTGGCCTAAAGATTGAAGGCACAGATTATAGAATCGGCACACCGAGATCAAGTTCCGTCCAAGTCTGCTCATGTTCACTTCACACTGATGCACATGGGAAAGGCATGAATCCACTTTAGACTTCTCATCGTAACAGTGCAAATTAACCTCGGTGGCTACGAAAGCGGCGCCATTCTTGTGCAAAGTCCCCCTCCCAGTTAAAAAGCATTAACGCACATCTTGCAATGCAAATATCTGCATTGAGGAAGCCACAGAGTTCTGAACAAATGTATCAAAACCTTCATCAAAACGTATCAAATCATCCACAAAAACACCAAATAAAGGAAAACATTTCTCTTATTATTTATTATCATGAAGATAAACTACTAAAAATTTATAAAAAAAACCAAAAGCCTTAATCAAACAAGCCTTACTCCACTCCAATTTCTATTCCAACAGAAGATGACTACTGCAAAATTTGTATTGTTTATATAACGAATACAAATATATATCAGAACGAAATAAGCCCGCTCGTATCTGTATGAAAAATGTTCGTCATTATATGACACTTGTCTGTTTAGCTCAGTAAGACCAAATATTGACAACCAGTTAGTTGTAAGTTCAAATCACTGTAGGGGAATGTGCATCGTTCATAAAAGTTTACACCTCTTATTTCTGAGAGGACTGTTCTTGTCATTCTTGGTCTTGTTATGATAAGAAAATAAAGTTGACACCAGTTTTTGAGTTTAACAAAATAATGAATTAAAAGAAATTAATCAGACTGTACTCAAGTACTGTAATTTCATTCATATAAAGTTATTCTTTCCTCTTGTTTAAAAGTTTCTCAAACATGTAAGGGTATCAGCAATGATGGTGGTCTTCTCTGTCTCCTCTACGTGAGGCTTAACTATAAGTATTATAGTATCTACTTTAATATACCATTGAAGTTTATAAGAGTCTAGTAGGAAGTGAAACATAATAGACTGTGATATTCAGCTCGACTATTATATAAGATAGGTCGGGTTCGTAACTCAATAGGAACAATAAAGTGACTAACGTCCTTTGGCGCCATGCCGTGTTGGTGATCAATTAAGAGAATGGGGAAAAAGGGGTCATCAATGGATAAGTTACTTCTCCCGCCTTTTGTTGGGCAGTGATCATTAAAACGTCTGAATTTTCAAAATAAAAGTGGGCAACAAACTAAGATACCAATTTACCATAAACTTGCCTTGTAAATTGAATCTTCCCAAAAAAGAACTATTCACAGGGGATATTTTCAATAATCAACATTATTTTTGTGGATATAATGAGTAAATGCTGAAATTTTCAGCCCTCTAACTCCATTGGTATACCCCGTACGCATGATACAAACATACATAGCCAGCCAGCCGATCTAACTTGAAAACTTAGAGAAACCTAAGGAGACAGTTCTGGTTGACAGTTTCTAAAATAGATTTGTAATGAAATTGTCGAAAAGTACCAAATTTAAAAGAAATAGTACCAAACATTATCATTCTTGTGCAAATGTACCAAGAGTGGCACTCCTGGCCAGAACATATAAAAGGCAAGACAGATCGATCGTTATATGAATATCAGTGGGTAAATCAACTTTGGGCACAAGGTCACTTTTATTGAGCACTCAGTGATGATCGAATTCACTGGCACAGACTTACGTGTCGAACTTGCTAATCACCTCTCAACGACTGTTCATGGGTAAGTAATAATCAAAAAGTTGAAAATTTAACACTCGTGAATCGAGCCGATGGGAAGTTGGTAACAGCGCAATCTTGGATTCCACTCATTTCTAATGACTAAATAATTGCGTCACGAGAATGACGAAGTATTTTTAACAAAAAAATTTGTAACGGTCCTTAATCAGTCTGAAAACAGCGTTGACCGGCAACGCTGAAATATCACCGATAAAAATTCAAATCAAGTAGTACATTCGAAAAGAAAAATAAGAAAAACAAATTCATATATTCTCACTAATCACATGTGTGCCGTGTCATCAAAAATGACGACAGTTAGAAAACGTCAACCAAAACTGTCAACATATGTTTTTCTCAGTTTTCAAGTCCGTCCAGTTTGCTGGCTGGCTGTTTTTATCACTCATACAGGCTACAACAATGGGACTAGAGGGCTGAAATTTTAAATTTCCACTCCTTACTATGTCAACAAAAACGCTTTTTGTGAATGTTTATTTTAGCGACGGTTCAGTTTTCAATCTAAGTTTATGCTAAATCAGTCCCTTAGTTTGTTTCTCTTCTTTTTTTGGAAGGGGGGGAGGGTGATTCTAACTTTTTAGTGATAACTACCTGACCAAAGGCGAGCTGAGTAATGCATTCATTGATCACCCCTTCTTCCAATGTTTTAAATGATCACTCCAAAGAGGTATGCTGCCAAAAGACGTTAGCTGCGTATTGGTTTCTATTGAGTGGCAAATCAGGCCTGTTTTATTTTATTTTTTGTTGTTTTATTTTATTTTTCTAAATTATTCTCATCTAGGTATTTTGCTGCCTTGACCCATTGTCCTCTTCCCCTAGTGTATACTATCTGACATACTTAATGCTTAAATTTCAAGACCATGCCATCAGTGTACCCTTGGCCCACTGATAAGTCATCAGCTGTAGTAATTCCATTCGATTTCATTTACCAGTTTCCTTCTGCGTGACAGAAAACATACAAACAAACTTATAAATGAATAAATATGTGAATAATCTTTTAAAAATCCTATCAGTATTTATTATACGTGTTTTGGCTGATTAGTATCAGTAGGAATTATAAGCAGTATTAGTATGGCAACGGAATAGGGATTTCAATAGGAAATGAATTTTATGTAATCATCTCAATTTTCTTGGTGGTTGTAAAAACTTCAATCCGTTGGATACAAGCGACACAAAACTGGCGTCACGATGGTGCCAGAAAGACTGCGACGTCTTTTTCCTTGTTTCATGACTTGCACTGGAAAATATTTGAAGTTTTCTCTGATCAAAGTGTCTTCAAGAAATGACTCGAGTACACCCCCCCCCTCCCAGAAATCATTTCTACGTGCAGCAAGCAGAAGCATGGAACGAATGCGGGTGTGGCAACGACGTGGAGGAATGCAGTTCTGGAGCGTGTAAAATTCATTTATTCCTTCAGAGATGCAGAATGAAAGAAAGAAAAAACAACCTCTTTGCAGCAAGTAACGAAACCACACGCAAACACAGACACACGTGCATATATATATTTTGTATATGTATATATATATATATATATATATATATATATATATATATATATATATATATGACTATTTTATCGATGTAGATTGTAATTCATCCGATAGTGTTAGAGTGGAATTACAATTCAGAAGACCATGTGATGTACAAATAAAATTCCAAATACCCCAGCCTTCCAAAACACATAATCCACTCCTAATTCAAACACTCACCAAGATGGTATTTGATAGCCTCCCTACCAACCAATGCACTGAGCTCAACCCTGCTCAAGATTTTAGAACTCTTAAGATAGATCTAGTTTATAAACTAATATCTTTAACTGCCCACAACCAGACTTCGACTCTATATAACAGACATTTTCTTGTATCTCTTTTTTTACACTTTTTTCTGAAGAAGCCAGGATGAACTGTCGTGACGTCAAAATAAACAGAAGAAATGTCATTTGTACACTGCATGGTCTGTTGAATTGTCATTTCACTCCAATATATAATAATACAGTCATACATTTTTGGGACTTTAAACTCTAGCCCACCACTGGTTTATTGATAATGACTGGCGATGGTCAAAAGTACTTGAATCGTACAAAGAAAATAAACTCCAGTCACCCAGAACCTGATTTTGCGCGAACTAATTTGCCAACAGAACAAACTGAATGGAAAAAAATAAATTCTGTCAGTCAAATTTAACTGCTGCATATATATATATATATATATATATATATATATATATATATATATATATATATATATATATATATATATATATATTCATATATATGAGTACACTCCAATATGTGTGATTGCGTCATACTGTCGCGTCCTCACTATGATGAAAAACGAGCATGCTTTTTCCCTCTTCCTAGATGTCTGGCTACTACTACTGCTACTACTACTACTACTACTAATACTACTACTAATGATGATAATAATAATAATGATAATAGTAATGATGATGATGATGATGATGATGATACCACCACCACCGCTGTAAATGACATAACCAGTGAATGTAGTCAAAAATCCCATAGAGAGAATAAAAACAGAAATGGGTAGGTAGTAACAGTGATACACCAAGAACTGAGCAAATGACTGGGATTCGACCAAGCTGACAAATGGCTTTAGCAGAAACCATAGAAAGCCCTGGAAAATAAAAGCCACAAATAACTCTGCGACTTTGACATCCAAACTGACCATCCCATCCAAGCGAGAAGACTAGTCTCGGTAGTCGTGGACAAGGGGAGGAGAACCTGCCAAGATGTGGTCGTGCCTGTGTATCACAGAGTGAATGCAAAAGGGAGTGAAAGGCTTTGGAAATACCAATCCCTGGCAAGGCAACTGAGAAGAGTGTGGAACATGAAAGTTGGAATAGTACCAGTAATAGTAGGCGCACTCGGAACCGTACCAAAAACCAATATTGTAGGATCTTGAGATAAGTGAAACGGTTGATGCTATACAGCACTACAGCGCAAATACTGGAAATATGAGATCTGCGAACACCAGTTGTCAACAATGGCCTAATAACCAAGGGGAAGGCATGGTAGTGATGGTGCAAACCACAACGCAGCTGTGATAGGTAGGGATGATATGAAGGAAGGGATTGAGACCTGAGGAGACTTACTGTCATTCAGCCTTCAGTGATACACATCGGTCAAGTGGTGTGAAACAGAAAACCACAGTACTGCTGTGAACTGAGAGCGCGAAGAAGAGGGCTCTAGACATGAGGAGACTAGTTGTCACTCAGTCTCCAGCAGTGACAACCATGCAACTCCAATGCAAATAATAATAATAATAATAATAATAATAATAATAATAATAATAATAATAATGATAATAATAATAACAATAATAATAATAGGCAACTGGTGTGAGATTGCAAATAATAATAATAAGATATATACTTTTTTGAAAAAAATGTACGTATTGTGCTCAAAGCTGTAAATCTTTTTAGAGTATCTCTCTCTCCCTCCCTCCATCCTCTCTCTCTCTCTCTCTCTCTCTCTCTCTATATATATATATATATATATATATATATGTATAGTGGCGCAAAAGACGCCAAGTGATTTAAAACAATCATAATATCAAAAATACTACTTTCTTTAGAAATAATTTTGTAGTTGAATTTTCAGACTTGATCATTTTCATAAATCAAAATAAACTGTGCTCAATTCATTAATTATATAATATAGAGCGATATACTAAAATTAGGTAGATAATCATGCAGCACATGTTTCTTGGCTCAAGTGTGGTGGATTTCATTTAGTTTCAATCTAAATACTTTGAAAGTTACGCTTAGAATGAATTATTAAAAAATCTAATGCGTTTTAACGGTGACATTAATGTAATAACATTAAAATTATAACTAAATGACACTTTAGTGCCCTTCAGAGTACTCCCTTAGGATTTCAAACACTTATTCCAGCGATCTTTCCACTTCTCGTAACAAAATCATCTTTCGCGATCACCATCGTCACGTTCTCCCAAATATCGACCATAGTCTGAAATCCTATCTTCTGATGGTGAAAAACCATAAGGCAGAGAGCTAAATCTGGACTGTAAGGGGGGTTCTCAACTCTTGGAAATATAAATATAGGACATGGGTAGGAAAGGCTGTGAAGCAACCATTTGCTTGGGGGGCAGTTTCCAAAAGATAGCTTGAAGGATGCTTTAAATTCCGCTCTCCCTGGATTTTTTAAAATTAGACAAAAAAACTAAGATTATTCTTAAATAATTATGAATACTGTGAAGAAATCTGAAAATTTTCCATTTTAAAACAAAAAGCTTTGTTGATTGAGGAACCATTTGACACGAAAAAAATTGGAAAATGATATATTGCTATGCTGTAGAGGAGGAAATTTTACCCAGCAGGCAATGCGCATATGATTTTAAGCAGTGAGTGGTGAAAGCGAGACTTTGAACAACAATTCAATAAAATGCCATTAAAAAATTAACTTCTGTTTTTATCTGAAGACAAGTCATCGGAATATACGACATTTCCAAGTTATCAAAGGATATAGGACAATGCATTGAAGTATAAGATTGTCCTATCAAATATAGGAAGGTTGGCAACACTAAATGTTAAGGATCTGATATCTCTGGGTGATGACTTTGTAAAAGACGTGAAGAAGGAGCAGGCTAAGTCAGTGTGAATATGACGGTGCACAAGCCCACCAAATGGCCATTCACTGTCGATTGTGTAACCCCACGTTGTAAGGATGTCTCTGAATGGTTCCCAAATTTCGCGCAACCAGTTCTAGGGGTATTCAACATGGCTGGGTACATTTGGGAGAGATATCATGTATATTGTTCAACGTAGTAAGAAGATCTTCAGAATTATCACCTGTCAGATAAAAATTGTCCATTTACTGATATTCCATATTGTGTAATGTATCGAATACGTGATTTGAGTTTCAATGTGGGTTTTGATGTTAGAAATGTTCTTTTGTCATCCTGGATAGTATCGTTTCATGATACGTACATCCTACTATAATGGATTAGATCTGTTAAAAATCTTCGAAATTCAAAATAGAAAGGCGTTGTTTCAGTTTACGTCACAGGAAATCGTGGATCACTGTGATTTGGTGAAACAAATTACGGATGGATTGAAAGCAAATAATTGACTAGAATTACAGCATATTTATTAGAAACTTCCAACTGAAACTTTCATAAAAACTGTAAACATAGGTGTCTTCAGTTTTTAAGCTGGTCTGACTGACTGGCTGGCTATTTATCATGCGTACAGGATACATCAATGCCAAAATTATTAACATTTACTCATCGTTATGCCTAGGGAATATCTTTTTTTGCTTTTTGAAAATCCCTCATCACATAATAGGTTTTCAGTGGGTGCTCAATTTACAATGTAGGTTTATACTAAAACTTTTTATACGAAAATTTTTAGTGATCATGCCTTACGAAAGGCAAGTGAAGTAACACATTCATTGTTCATCCCTTTTAGTTGATCAACCCTCCAACACAGCCTGATGCCAAAAGATGTTGGTCACATGACGGTTCCTTTTTAATATATACACGTCGTCAATTCAATGTTTGATTTTGATAATCGAATAGGCGGTTGTTATCCATCATCACATTCACGTATTGTAGATAATATTTTGCTGTTGAATATAGAGTACGAAGTTTTTAGGTATGAAATTCAGCAAAAGTTTAACCCGTCGCTCTGAGCAGATGCGTCATTCATCAGTGAAGATAATTAATGAAACTGTCGCCATTTTTTGACGCTAAGTGTACAATAGTTTTTCAGAATTCCCAAGAGACGCTCATAAATTGGAGCGGACTTTTTTCACTTAGGGATAAGGAAAGCTAACTCAATACCCACTTGAGTCAATAACTCAATATCCTCTTAACCTTTCAACCCAGTTGACAGGTAACAAACACCCAGTGTAAGCAAGTCTATTTTTCACTATATTTTGATTAAAAAGTTGGGTTTTTTTTCCAAAATTCAGTTAAGTAATCATTAAATTAACCCATTTCCGTCAAATCGTATATTTCTATAACAGCAACTTTATTTTTGGTAAATTTTAGATTGAAACAGTCAGTAAACACATGGGCTTGTGGGAACTCTTTAATTAAGGAGTGGCCGAGGGTTTGATTTCCCTGAAAATTTACTCATATTAAAAATGCTAGTACTAATTTCCAATAAAAAGTCTTTTTTATCGAACGAACATACACTGTTACTTCGGAGGATTGTTATATGCTTTTCTGCACGGCAAAAATATCAATCGCCCGAATTTCAACCTCTGTTTTCTGCCCAAATTTTGGTTGGATTCCATGCCCGCTGGCTCGAGCGCCAATGAGCAGATATCTATCATAGTTTGATCTAAGTTCATTTTGGGCGACAGAATCAGACATTAAAAGTCTTCTTTAAAAATGCAAGTTGTTTGGGAAATCTTTCGGCGATTAAGACAAGGTGAAAAACTTCAACGATATTTGAATCATTCCAGTACATATTAATAACTTCTTGGAGGTCCGTAATAATTGCAACCGTTTGTAATATTTTGGTGCCGATATAGTTGAGTTGAGCGATGTATAAATTGCACTATTTTATGAGGAGGAATATATATATATATATATATATATATATATATATATATATATATATATATATATATATATATATATATGCTCTATTTGCTTCTTTCAACGTGGACGATTACATAATCAAATTTCGTTTTTGCGTTGAAAGAAATAAATAGAACAGATATACACTATAAATGAGTATAATGATAATTTACAGGTTCGATTCCTACATTTTCTTTTATTCTTTATTCTAATTACGTTTTCTAGATCAATTGATATCTATCTGTCATCTATCGATTTATCTATCTATCTATCTATCCATCTATCTATCTATCTATATATATATATATATATATATATATATATATATATATATATATATATAGTAAAGAAATGGATATGTGATACGACAGAAATGATTATATTTTACATTTTATTATTTTCAGACTCTACTTGAAATGATCCCCCGTTATCACACGGTGAATCTATCAATTGGTCTGGACAACGTTAATAGAATAAACGATTAAAGAAAATGGAGGAACCTTACCTGTGACCGATAGTGTAGCTGCTGCAACGTAGCTTTGCTCTTACCATTGAGCCAAACAGTCACCGGTAATGCAAAGCCAAGATAAATGCTTTCCCCCCGAATTCTCATTTTGTTCATCCATTATCTATATTCGGTCTATTTGTTTCTCCCGACCAGAAAAACAAAATTTATAATCATTTCTGTCTGATCACATATTCATTTCTTGATAATATAATTGTCTATGTTGAAAGAAACAATTAGAGCAGATACACACTATGAATGAACACATTGAGAATTTAGAGTGAAAACATTTATTCGGGCGATAGTCAGTCATTCGATTTACAATACCGTGTGGTTTTACGGAATAATTTGAGTGCATAATATAATCTAGGTAAAAGTTTACGATGGGGGTGTAACTGTCGTTATTATCATAGCTAGATTATTTTTTCTAAACGAAGTACAGAATTCCAAAGGTTTGATACGGTCATACACGCACGCACACGCAAATACAATTTGCTCATTGGATAAAACAAAACAAATCAATTCATAGTACCATAATTCTGTGAAAAAAAATATAAAGACCCTTTGAAAGGCTCATATTCATTGGATTAACAGATATTTGGAAATAATTGACTGTAATGACAAAGGATTAGTGAAAAATCATTTTACATCTCTAGCATTTAAAGCTGAAAAGCTTTTCTAAATTATATATATATATATATATATATATATATATATGTGTGTGTGTGTGTGTGTGTGTATGTGTGTGTGGTACAAATCAGGCTAGCAGTATAACGTAATATGATAATATATCAATAATATAAAGCCACTTCTGAAATGTTATGGATTTATTTCATAGAGTGCTCGATACATACAACTTTTTACTCTTGAAGTTAAGTTGTTTTAGAGTAGAGCTATAGTCGAATGTGGATTCACTGCACAAACTAGCTCATATTTCGCCCTCTTTGGGCCTCGTCAGGCGAATGATGAGGCCTGAAGAGGGCTAAAACATGAGCTAGTTTGTGTAGCGAATCCACATAAGATAAACATCTGGGTACATGTGCATCGTTTTTCTTAGGAAACTATGGTACCCAGATACAATGTGGGAAAACAAGTTAGTTGAGGCTGTGTGATGATTTGGACAACATTCTGCTGGGAAACAAAGGTCCCTATCAATCATGAAGAAGGTTCCTGTCGCTTACCACCGACTTCAACATCATTCAAGGCCAGGTACAACCCTTCAAGTCAGCAGTCTTCTACACTAGCAATGACGTCTTTAAGCAAATATCTCAATCCCAAGAAGCACTTTTGAGATTTGTGGGAAGGAAAATTCCAAAAACTAGGCAATTTAGAAAAGAGAGAATTGATCAAAGCTGAACAATTGGTCTCTTATCTACCGAAATGATTACAGTAAATATCAGTTTTATGCAAAATTCTCTCGGGACCGTCATTGAGAAAACCAATTCTTCGAAATTCAAATAACATTCAATGACACAATGCAATCTTTGAGCCCTCCCCACGCAGCGAGGAGAAAATTGAAGGAAATGTAACCCGGTGCACCAGGCGAACGCAATGATTGAAACCATTTTAATTAATTGATTTTGGGCTATGACGCATCGACACAATTTTATTACATTCCGGAAAAGCCCACCATTTTCTTCAAGATGGCGCCTAAAGATTAAATCAAATTACGGGGGTCAATAGAAAATCTTATGTTCAAATTTCTTTATCCCCCAACCCCGAAACAAGTCGGCGGATGTGATAAGTAGAGCATACCGTTCCCGTACATATTCCAGATGAATATAAGGAGTGTTTTAAAGCCGTTTAATTAAAGAAAAAAAATATTTATTGAATGGATTAAACCTTCAACGCCAGAACTAACAGAAGGCGTTGTGTTGTCGCCATCGGCTCGCGGTAAATCGATGTTAGTCAGCGAGTCAGATAGTGTAATGGTTTGTCTGTTTAACACGTAAAACGTCCCGGGTTCGATTCACTGTAAGAGCGAAGAGTGCGCGAAACTCTGTACCCTCAACAGTACACTCCAAGCTCTGTGATTCGGGCAGAAGTATCCCTTCGATGAACCTGCATCCTGCCAGGAGAGTGGTCATAAAAGTTCCTGAGTATAAAGTCCTGGTCTATTTGTAATTTGGAAATTTTTTAATGATCATTACCAAACAAAAGGCGAGAGAATTAGCTTATTCATTAGTCCCCCTTTTCCTTGATTTTAATGTTTATTCAGTGCTTAAGTTATTTGCTAAATGTCATTTTATTTCGTTATTTGATTTTTAAAAAAAATCTTATTGTCAAGCTCCCGCTACTGAGTTTTGACTTCATTTTCGTTTGTCAAGAAAATGAAAACTATCTCACCAGAAACCAGTAACATCATGACATCATGAATAAGAGTTGTGTACGCAAAAACTGATGACGATATAACTGTCTGAGCTCAGATCGACATGCTTTATTACAGTGACTATTGATGAAGGAGTTGGAATGTGAGACGTAGTTTTGTAATGATATTGTATAGAGAAATGAATTCTCTTTCGTTTACTTTTTAGATTTTAATGAAGCAAGGGAGTTTGACACTAGCATAGCCAGGCTTGTTCTCATGGGGTTTTTTTTCAATCTTTGATCAACATTCTGTCAATCATCATCATCATCATCATCATCATCATCATCATCCTTTTAACATCTGTCGTTGGACATAGACTTGCTCCCCAGATTCACCGGATCTTGCTCTCAAATGTGTCGCTGAGCCAATACTATTCAAACTTGTCTAGTTTGACATGACACCATATTTTCTTTTTTAAATGAACTTTTTCAAACGTATCGGATACTTTTTGCACTCACAGTTTATATCCCATGAAACCTGCCTCCATTATTTGATATTGCCATTATCTTCATTTTGCTCAGATCCATTTATTCATCAATTTGATTCAATAAGCTCATCGTCGTTTCATTATTTATTTTATTCGCCATGTTTATTTCGTTTATTTAATTACCACATTCTATTTATTTTGATTTCTTCAACTGTTTTTTTTTTTTTTTCGAGAAGACACGAGGCATTGGAAACGATTTATTTCTGTGGTTTTCTCAAATTTTATACATCCGCCCCACGGTCCATTATTGCGACGACACCCTCAGACACACCTTCGGGGGGTCAGACTCTTATTCACTCTTTATTAACCTATGCATCATCTTTCTTCTCACAAATACGTACGTTTACGTACACATGGTTTGATTTAGATAAGCTTTAAAATTACTTTTATTTCCTGAATTATTCAGTCAATTATCTTCATCGTTGTGGTTTTAATCACAACGATTCTGCCGGTACTTTCTCCAATCTGACAACCTTTGAATTGAATGCTGACAGGAAAAAAGTTCCCATCAGGAAATGCGCCTATCAGGAATTCTGCCCATTTGTGAAGTGCCCACCAGGAAATCTACCCATCTCAAATTTATCAATGGAGGACACTTGCCCCTAGAAATATTGTTTGTCCATTATATGGTTTCCGTGGAAATTTTATTGGGTTTTATTTAAAAACATTCAGTATAATTCAGCTAAAGTCATCCCGACTGGAATTCTGATTTCGGAATAAAAGAAATATACAAGGCTAAAAAATTTAACAAACAATTTATTCAAAGCTGCAAAAAAAAAATGATTTATCAACGAACTATTATTTTTCTCTCATGAATTATCTTATTTATAAATATTTTTAATTAATGAGAATTTTTTTCTTTTTTATTTCTTCTAAATTTGGGCTTTTTACTTTCTATCAAAACAAGGAAACATTAATGACGACACTCAGTGATACACAGGGGTCCGTTTAATTTCGGTTCGTTTTTTTAATTAAAAAAAAAAGAAAAAATCTGTTTTCATTTCGTAGCAGAAAATATAATAATGTGGAAATTCGTGGACGATACAAATTGAAACCTTTGGTCAAACGAAATCACCTTTATCAAGTACAGATTTATCATTATGTTTCACTCATCAGGATTTCGTACTATATGATAGGCAAATCATTTTTTGATGGACACTTTTCCTCCCTTGATAAATTCCAAATGGGCATATTTCCTGATTGGCAGATATCCCAATCGGAACTTTTCTGATCTTATTGAGAATGATTATCTTTGTTAATTTTAGATGAGCAAGCATCTCTGCCATCTTTTGCTGTCAGTGACTGACATACCGAAATGAGTGTTACGTCCTTTTCTCAGTGCTGCCAATCTAAATGTTTACAGTCGAGTCTACGCGTCAGAAATAGCTATTTAGATGAATTCTAGTAATAATTTTATTTAATTGATGGCAATCAAATAAAATATTTGATTTATCATTAATATGCAACATATTTCACACACACACACACACACACACACACACACACACACACACATATATATATATATATATATATATATATATATATATATATATAGTTCACAGACCAGTGACGTAAATTAGAATTCAAATAGATTTAATCCATTTAGAATAAATGTGATTTTTAAAGATAAAAATGTTTTGGATAATGTATTTCATTGATTACTAAATAATAAAAGTAAGGATCTGCCAGAATATTTCCTTTTAAGAAGGACTCCTTGAGATTTCAGGGTCTCAGAACCACTGCATTAGCTTGGTTGAAAAATAACAGCCGTTTTTCCGTATTAATGGCTTTCATCGAGTTCACATGGAATTCACTTATCGAGCTTTTTCATTTTCACAATTTCCTTTAAATGGCTTGAGATTGTTGCAAAGCCAACGCCTATCATCTGTGACAAATCTCTGACAGTTTGGCATGGGTTTTGTTCGACCAATATCTTCAGTTGTAAATTTTCGATTGCAGAGGGACTTCCTATGCTCTCCCTCGATTTCTGAGGCTCAAATCTCCACTACGAAACTTTTGAAACCATCGCCGCACAGTACAAATGGAGGTGGTTCATTGACCCCCATGCTAGGTTGTTATTAGCAAATGTTTGAGACACATTGTGACTAACTTTATGATTGTGCAAGAGAATTATGTACAACTTTTCTTTTTTCATCATCAATTTTATGGATCTACACAATCTGCTGATAACTCTGGAAATAAGCTGTGAATATAAGTGGAAAGCGCACATTTTAACCATTAAAGCGATCTATTATTACAATATACTACACTAATATCGTACGACACAACTAAAAGTAAGTACCTAAAACCAGCCCATATTCCCTGAACAACTTAATATTTGATGTTTGGGTCTGCCTATTCGTTTTCTGTCTTGATTTTGCCCTGAAAATTACACGAACGTCGCCTTAACAAAAATCGAAGATTTTTCAAAACTTTCAACCGTCTTGGTAAAAAGTTCTGAGAATATCTCAGAATGATTCATGATACTTCGAAAAATATTTTTGAAGTATTTTCAAAATTTAGAAATGAATGATTTAAAAATTACAGAAAAAAATATCTCAGTAGTTCTATGGATAATTTTATCGATGAAAATAAAATCCATGATATAAAGACTGTTTTTATTCTAATTCATCAAATAAAATCTTCAGTATTATTTTGGAAAATAATCCCTAACTTTTGAATAATCTAGAAGTTTTTACTGTTGAATTCTCATTTAGATTTCACCCAAACTATACACGTTGACAAACACGTACACACTTATATATGAGGATATATTTTAACATACTTATACCACATCAAAATTGACAGAATTTCGACCAAAGATTAAAAATTACAGAAATAAGAAATTTTGAAATAACATTGAAATGTTATGAACAATATTCAGAAATCTTGGGTCTGGATTCAGTCAATTTCGAAGCTGTATAAGGATATTAAAATGAACTTTTTGAAATGTATCAGATACTTTTTGCACTTACTGTGAATATGTGTGTGGGAATAGTGACAGAGAGAATGCATATAACGTAAATTGTTAATGGTTTCATTGCCATATTGATATTAACCCCCGTATTTCTCGGGATTTACGGTCTAATTGCCAGGCTGTCTCGACTTTTCAGTTGATCAGCGATGTGGAGCAACCATCTCCTGTTTAGTCCCAAGTGGATGACAATTTGAGAAATCTAGTCGTAGTAAATATAATTTAGAAAGCAATTTCTGGTTTCAAATCACAGACATTAGTGTTTCACTCTAGTCAAATCTGAGACTCATCATAGGAAGGAGATTATGTTGAAAAATAAATATTTTTTCATCATCTGTTTACGTACTTATTTATTTGCCTAACTATATTGTTAAGTACATGTACATTTTTGAAACCAGCCAAGGAAAGCATACTGAACTCATAAATATTCAATATTAGATTACCAAACGGTGAGGTGTTGTTGATTCTGTTTATATTTCGATTTTCACAGCATCTGCAGAACGATCTGAACGGAAACGGTCCTCTATATTGCCTATTTATAGAAGTACAGAGAAATGCAGCAATTAAGTTTTCAAACCCATGTCTTTATTTAACGATCTAAATAATTCAAGAATATTTTATAATGCTAATTAAAATTTGAAGGGTTTCTATTAGCAGATTTTTCAACCATCATATGTATCAGATATGTTATTTTCTCCAGTGGGATATCCGACCGGGTTGTATTGAGAACACAAAGTAATTTTTTTAAGGTTTTCAAGACGTTTTTATTATTATTATTATCGGATAAAGTATTCTTATAACAAATTTTTTAAAAATCTAATTTGACTAGTTTCTTAATCTTCATAGTCGTTTTTATAAAACTTTCAATGCAGGCCATTGTTTCTCCGGCAATTAACAACATAATCAGTAACGAGGAGTGAGCCCTTGGTCAGGATCGAACGTACAGCCTCATCTCCAGGGGGGCATCTAGTTTACGCCTGGCTTCCTTGAGCATTTGGCCACCGAGACTTTATATGAATTATTTTGTTACTTCACTCAATAATAATAACGAATGTTGTTTTATTACAGCTACTATATCCCATAAGTAAACAGCATAGCGACAAGCATCGGTTATGAACAGTTGCAGTAAAGGAATGAATGGGCTTCCGTAGAATTATAAATAGTCTTTATGGCCGAAAAGGTTCGGCAGCCAAGCGTATATGAGACACCCGATTGCAATAACGAAATGAGTTCGATTCTCCCCAATGGCGTATCTTCCAGCTTCGCATCATTTTCTCCACTTCCCAATCCAGAATGCCCCACCCATCTTCATTTATGTTCACGTCAGGTGATATGAATTCTTTGGCTATGAAAGTCGCTTACTGTCTCTTTAAACCTGATATTTTCAACTCTTTTTGCAACTGGACTTCATCCTTCATAAAGCATTGTGTTCAATCAACTGTCATGAATATTGAAAGAAATCCGTCCTGCAGTATGGATATGTATTATTTTAAAACTTTTATTCCACACGTACGACACTAAATGATCAATGCTCCGAATTTCTCATCACACCATGACATCAAATCTGATACATTTTGCTGTGAGCTACAAACTGTTCAGAGCAAATTCTTAACTTGGCAATCTTCAGAGGCATACATTTTGAAAATCAAGCAAATGGGGACTCATGTGAAAAGTGAACATCGTCTGAGGTCCCCCTTGCAAAATGGATACGTATTTTCTGGATTGATATTTCCCACAGACCCTAGAAGTTTTAATGATCAGCACTTCAAACTGCTCCTTACATAAAACAATCAAAATTCTGCAATTTGATAATGGGTTTTGAGTAGTTCGACCAAAGGCTGAACAATTTTCAGAGTTTACCTAGAGGACCTCCAACTAATGCAAGATGAACTGAACAAAGAAACCAAGAAAGTTAACCTTCCCGAAACAAGTTGGGAAGCTCAACCTTCAAAAACTAAAAAATCCCATTAGTCCTTAAAAGAAGAGTATACAACGAATACATCCTCCCAATAGTCACGTATGGAGTTGAAACATGGAACTTATCGAGATTGATCCACAAACTGAGAACCATGCAACCGTGAGAGAATCATGCCCAATCTCACATGGAGAGATCACAAGACAGCACAGTATATAAGGGGAAAAAACATCCAAGACATCATAGAATCCATAAGGAAACTCAAATGGCAATGGGCTGGTCATGTTGCAAGAATGACAAACAATTGATGGAGATCATGAGTCACAATATGGATCCCAGAGATCATATGCAGAACTGAGACCGGCAGAATATGAGATGGCGAGACGAACTGGGCTGGTTTAGAAAATATTGGCTCCACAACGCCCACGATGGAGAGTTGTGGCGAATCCTGGGGAAGGTCTATGTCCAACGATGGATAATAATAATGATGATGATGATAACTCATCGGAAAATCATGCAAATTATGAATAATGAGAAAAGACGAGAATAGACCTCAACTACAATCGTCTTTCTACCATTCCAGTTTAACACTTCTTTTTGGGCCAAATGTTGATTAGTTTAAGGAGTGGCTTCTTTCTGGTTGCTCCTATCCTCCATGAGTGCGTTGTGCAATCATACAATTCACGGTTGAAAGTGTAATTTCAAATCCTTATCAATGTTGACTCATTCCACTTATAGATTGATTTACAATGCAATTTACATTTCTAAGTAAAAATTGAATTAATAATGAAATTCTAACAGATAATGTAACTACAATTTATACGAAACGCAATTTTGACGTATCTTGTATAAGTAGTAAATGGTTCAATCCTTAATGAAAATGTCTATTTGCATATTAATGAATGTCTGACACCGAACCGGCTACTCAAGTGTGGTGCCACAGTTAAGGAAATTGAAAGTAATAAATAAATAAATAAACCTTTCACGGGAAATGAAAAAACAGTATAACTTTCTTAGAAATGAACTTTCTAAAGAGCTTGCCGCGTGGCTGAGTTAACCGAGTGTCTTGAGCTTTAATACTGGGCTTCTTAAAGCTGGGACCAGGATCTCTCCGGGGGTCGCCGAAAGATTTATTGAGGGTTGCAGAAATATTTGAAATACTATTTTCAAAGAATAAAATTTCAGTAAAATACATCTCCGTTTTGACGGACGGAAATATTTATGACTGTTGATTGAACAAAACCCTTTTTATGAATGATGAAGTACAATAGTTAAAAGATATTCTCCTAAAATCTTATTTATTCATCTAACTACCCAAATTTAATCCTCGTTTTGCCGAAATTGAAGTGGCCCGATGTTTCACTCTATTGAGAAAAGGACAGTTTCGTTTTTGTTGTGTTTTAGCAATTTTCTTTAAAAAAAAAAATGTTCAAGAAACCTTGTTCTGGGAAACGCCAGTCCGGGGATTTATGCAATCACAATCAAGTTATTATTTGCATGATACAAATGCATTGTTTATGGTTGTACTATATAAACAAAGAATGCGGGAATATTACTATTATCCGCTCTCTTAGTAACTATAATGTTACTTGCTGGATAGAAAGACCAAACTCTCAGGCATGGTCCTTGAGGTGATTATGTTTAACTTTTCCGATGGATCCGAGCAAATTTATCGATATAGTAATTGCTGTCACAAGAATGCATTGAAATTTGAAATAATATCTGATCAATCAGATACCTCTCCCCGAATTCGTCCGTAAGGATTCCCAAGATGAGCTTTTTTTTTAACCTTGCATGAACGGGGTGACATTCAGCGGTCATAAACTCTATAAATACTGACTCCTGGAAGTCGAGATAATTACTCGTCTCCTTTCAATTGTCTGTGTTTTCTTCCTAACTGAGAGAGGAGAAAAATTCTTTTTTTTAAATTTAGTAAACGAAGAATTCATCTACACAACACACAAAAAATCCATTGTTCAATTCTGATTGCATAAAGATTACAGACAAAAGAAATTTAATGAAATATCTTACCAACCGTCACGTGTGGTTTGCTTTGGCAACAAAAGTACTAATGTCATCACTGACCCATATATAATAATGCAATGTTAGAAACAAGATGAAAATGTGCTACAACCACCAAAATAGTTCAATTATACCTTTAAACCAATTTGTTTCGCTCCCAAACAACGTATAGAATTGTATTTATACATTCTTTGTTTCCATAGCTGACTGTAAAATCTTTGTACCGATTGGTATGTGTATACCTTAAACATTAAATGTTTTACAACATACAAATAGTGTATAATTCTGTACCAGCGGAAGTGACATGTGTTTCTGTATGAATTTGCTTTTCTTATTGTGACTGCAGATTGTCAACGATTTTACAACAGGTGCCTTGTTAGGGAAGATCAATCAAATGAATTAGCAAAAGGAGAATAATGAATAAGGTATTTTTTTTCGCCATCTGTTGGGTGGTGATGAATGAAAAGTCTGATATTTAAAAAAAGGAAAGCATTAACGCCACTGGAAACAGACTAGGAACCGATTTAGCATAAACTTACTTTCTAAAATATTCATGTAAATTGAATACCTCACTAAGAACCTATTTAGGGAGGGATCCTCAAAAAACAGACAAAACGTTTTTCCTAGACTTAATGTGAGGAGTGAATGTTGGAAATTTTCTTCTCAATAACCACATTTGTGCATCTCGTATGGATGATTAATCTAGCGAGCCAGCAAGACCAACTTGAAAACTGAAGAGACCTGTGTTGATGTTGACAGTCTTGGCTGACGGTTTCGAATTGAATTGCGCTGAAAATCTCACAAAGAAAGGATTCAATGCAAGCGTCAACGACTGGATTGCAAAACTTTACTGTAGACATGGAATGAAAATTGCGAAGGAACTGATTTTCAGTGACTAAGATTTGGCAATTGTAAGCATTGTTAATGATTTTACTGTAGAAAAGTATTGCAAATAATCATATTGTAGAAATGCATTGACCAGGAATAGACAAGCATGAATGAAATAGGGTCTCGTCATTCATTGTGGATACGTTCCTAAACTCCTACGGATGTTGAAAACTGCGGATAATAGTGAACGATACATATTACCGATTTTGCCGAATTCATTTCAGTTTTACATCTAAACTTAAGTCAAAAACATGTAGACTCCCAGATATATATATATATATATATATATATATATATATATATATGTGTGTGTGTGTGTGTGTGTGTGTGTGTGTGTGTGTGTGTGTGTGTGAAACATATTACCTAATATTTATAGATTAAATGTGACTTAAATCAGTAACATTTACTTGCTAAAATATTTCTGATTTTATCGAAAATATCATTTTATTGTAATAAGTTAAACAAAGATATGACTTATTTTGTTAAAAATAATTTGAATAGCAATTTCTTGGCGTGTACAAAAGAACCAAATACATCTAGATCTAGATTTAAAAAAAAAAACAAAACAAAAAAATCATCTAAATTTGGCCAAGTGAAAAATAGGCGATTCCGCGGTTGGTGAAGTCCTATCGTACAAGGATTTGTACAGAAAAAAAATCTGTTTCCTATACAGACACACGAACACATAAAGCCCCCCCAAAAGGCTTGGCTTTTCAGAAGCAATACCTACGTATCAGCCAGACACTGAAATGTTCATGAGAAGCTGTTTTATGTTTAAGGTTGTCAATATTTCTCCTTCAAATTGCTCGAGTGGTTCAGATCAGAAATCTGGCTAGATAGGTCACGTGATAATGAGATGTTTATCTGCCTATTGCTGGGTGGGGGTTAGAAGTAGGATCAGGGTGAGTGCTTCAGGTGGGGCGAGGTGTGGTGGTTAGAATGAAAAAATCTAGGGCGGCGTGTGAGTCTCTCGGTAGCAAGGTTTGAGGTTGAACCATATGTAAATGGGTTCAGGTGGGGTTCACCCTCGGGAGAAGTAGGGTAAACTTTGAAAGTTCGGATGTTGTAACTGCTAAATCCAGATGGGCTAGTGATGGAAGCGATTTGGAGAAGAGGGAGAAATATGGGATTCAACGTAGAGTCTGCTTAGTCTGATGGTTATATAATTTGATAGAATGCTGGTTTTCTGGCAAACACTTCTCGGGGCTTCTAATTTCTTTGCAATTAACGAACATATACGAAGAAGAAACGCTTGAGCGATATATTTTATAAAAAGAAATGGATATACGAAAAGATATAGAAAGAGGTGATTAAAACATAGTTTAGAAAATATCGATTGGTGGAAAGGAAATGCTATTTGTAATCGCCTGTAGGTTTGTTTACAACGAGTTTTCTCTTAAAAGGTACCCGTGGATCCAACCAAACCATCACGTAGCCCAAGTTAATGGCATACAATAAACACACAGCGCGCACACTCGCTCGCTTGCTCGCTCTCTCCACACACACACACACACACACACACACACACACACACACATATATATATATATATATATGAATGATAAATTGCATTATATTATATGGAGACTCTTATTTAAAATGATCTCCTGTCATTACACGGTAAACATATCTCTCAATATAGACAATATAAATAGAACAAACAATTAAAGAAAAAAAGGGGTTGCTGCAGGAATCGAATAGGGTAGCCGATTCAACGTAGCGATGCTCTTTCCATTGAGCTAAACAGCTGCCGGTAATGCAAAGGCACACAAATAACTGCTCTCAACACCGATTTTCATCTCGTCAATTCTCGGTCAATTTGTCTCCTTCAACGCGACAGTTATGTATTGAAGAATAGACATTTTTGCCCCGACAGAATGAGATATGAATTGCGTTATATTGTGTAGAATATTTGAGAAAATCTTCCGACATTACACGATCAATATATCACCCAATTTTGACAACGTAAATAGAATAAACAATTGAAGAAATATATCAACTTGAATCAACTCAAAGGGGTTTTCTGTGTAATTAGTATTCTCAGAGATGATATCATAAGTTGATTTGCGTGCATTCTGAGATTAAAACCAACACAGCGGATTCAATATTAACATGGATGAACTCTCAATAGAAATGACACAAACAGCAAGCCACGCCTGTTGTTATACTTACTGATGACTCATCGTTAAATACGTTTCGGGGGTAACCACCGTAAATACACCCTGTTTCAAAAAATTAAATGATGTGTAGTATAAAATGATATCCATATACAATACACATAATAATAATCTTTATAAAGTGACAAACTATGTGTATTACATAAGCTATATATCAAAACATAGCTGAAAGGGGATGGGTGTTTGATTAACACTGCTGTGGTGCTATGTTAATTTAACTGTATTCTTTAATAAATCCCCGAAACGGTTACATGGTAAACAATTGATGATCCCTAAACAAGCGAAAATTGATGCATTGTACCATATCAATAAAGTATATGTAAAATAGGAAAAAAAAAAAACACTGAAGAAAATTACCAAAATGCATTGACAGTTATTTAGAAATAAGTGACTGAAGTGACAAAAAAATTGAAAACATTATTCAATGTTTAGTGTTCAAAGCTGTAAAACTTTCTAGACTATATATGTGTGTGTGTGCAGTGAGTTCAGAAAGTATCCGAAACATTCCAAAGGGTGTAGTATAACAGCTGTACACTCCTTCAAAATTGACTGAATGGAGCAAAGTTCAATCTTGTTCCAATATTTTGAGGATTCATTATTTTTTTTTTTTTTGCTACTCCTTAATTTCATCTCTGTTACTTTTCATTACGACTTGACTCAGGTCCGTTTCCCTTCGGTAGTAAACAAATTGATTAAAAGCGCAGATCGGAATAAAGACTGAATTCCTTGTATCCTTATTCCGACCTGCACGGTTTAATCTTTTTATTCACTCCCAAAGTTGCAATAAAAAGCAATCACAAATTTAGATCAAGGTAAATAGTAGCAATAATAATAATAATAATAATAATAATAATAATAATAATAATGATAATGATAATAATAATAATAATAATAATAATAATAATAATAATAATAATAATAATAATAATAAGGAACATGAAAGCCTGGGTAGTACCGGTCATAGTGGGCGCACTAGGAACTGTCCCCAAAACGCTTAGGGTGAGACTGGAGGAGATCAGAATTAGGGGAAGGATTGAGACTGTACAGACCACAGCACTACTGGGAACTGCACGGAAACTGAGGAAAGAGCTAGAAATAAAAGGACTGCAACGATAACTGTCAATAGTGACCCAACAGAGAAAGGGAAATGAAAGCGGAAATTCAAATTGTAGCACTGACATGATAGGCGAAAGAGAGAGGAGACGTTAGCTGAAGACCTGAGGAGACTTATTGTCACTCAGCCTTCAGCGATAACCACTGGGCAACCGGTGTGAAACTGTAAATCGCAGTATTACTGCGACCTATGAGTACTAGGAGAGGAGGGCTGGAGACTTGAGGAGACTTGCTGTCACTTAACCTCCAGCGGTAACCACCAGGCAACTGGTGTGAGATTGCATAATAATAATAATAATAATAATAATAATGATAATAATAATAATAATAATAATAATAATAATAATAATAATAATAATAATAATTCTTCTTCATCTAATAAAAGTAAATTGGATCTTAGGGATTGTCGTATTTTTTAATCTTTGGTCTGAATTCTGTCAATTTTAAAAGAGCATAAGTGTTTTGAAATCTTTCGAAATGAATGTATCGGATACTTTCTGCACTCAGTGCATATAAATGTCTGCCGTCTCCTGGCAGTAACGCTCACGATAAGACTTGATAACTGACAGTCTCTGTTTCATCTTGATTTTGAGTGCACTAAATGGATTGAGAGTCGAAACTTGATCAAATAAATTGTAGGCTCAAAATTGCAAAATTAATCTTTTAATCATCAAATAAATATCAAGTTCGTCAGAGCATAAAATGACTAAAGCTTGGCGAGGGAGTAACAGAGCATCTGTACTTTGAGAGACCATTAGAAAACTGAAACTTTACTCAGTCCTGTGTCATTACGTCATAGGTTACATAAACAGTGTATATCTGTATATCTATCTATCTAGCTAGCTAGCTACTTAGCTAAATGGATAGCTAGCTAGCAAGCTATCCAGAAAACTATCTATTTATTGATCGATCGATCGATTTATATATCATTTCTAAAACTCTATTCCTGATATATTTATCAGGAATAGAGTTTATAGATACTAGCGGAAATACCCACTCTAACGGGCGGTGTTAAATTGCTGAAAAAATAGCTACTTGTCTACAGATAAGCGGCATAAATTGGCAATATTTGTTTGAACAGCTGAAATAATTTTTGATAAATCTCAATCCTATAGATCATCATCAGCAGCAGCAGCCTTTACAAGTTCTCTGTTGGAAAAAAGGTCTCGCCAATTACCTTCCATGACGACCGCTATCGCACAAACTTCTGCCGGTAAACAATTGTATCTCATTTTTTTTTTTTTTCCAACTACATTTACAGTCTTGTCCCATGGTACTAATCAATGATCCTCAAGCTCCATTCATTGTTATTCCTTCTTGGTAAGTGTCCAGCCCATCTCCATTTTTGTCGATTGGTTATTTGTGTAATATCATTCACACTAATCCCCCCTCTGATCCATTTCTATCTTTTAGGGTTGTCCCAAAGATAGCTCTATTCATGGCTCTCTGTGTTAGTTCTCAGTCCGTTTTGCTAATATCCATGTAATTCTTCACGGCCACAGCTAGTTTAATCGGTAGATATGTTTGGTTAGGAAAAATCATTTTCCATTTTTCTTGCTCACTGAAGAGTATTTGATAATTTTTTTACCTATACTTAAAAGAAATTCTGTGATTGTTCTCCTGGTCCTCATTTTAGGCTCAGTCTGCAACCAAGCATGACACTCAAATCTATGGAATACACCCTTCCTGCTTACCAAGAGTGATTCTTCGCTTGATTTCGTTGTCCTAGGTAAATGTTGTGGTCTATTTTCTTCTTGTGTGCGTTTTCCATCTTGATTATTGTGTTTTAGTTCTCAACATGTTTGTTGTACATGACACTTGTTTTTCTAAAATTCGCGCGAAGATCAATTCCCTTGCTTTTTCATTCAGTTCGTCTAAGATTGTTTGGAGATCATCTAGGTTTTAGCAAAAAGGGGGTTACTTGTGTATTCCCTGTCTATTCCAATCCCTTTATTTTACCAGTTTAAGTTCGGATGATCATCTCGAGGCATTAGATTTTCCATCGTCTGTAAAAGGTCTAGGTGAGCTGGTATCACTTTGTCTTACACCTTTTTCCAGTTGAAAGGGCCCTGGGTCTTTATGTTGCCTGATAAAGGAACTACTGTATCAGTAAGTAGGTTGCAAAACTCCAACATATACAGGGTCTACGCCTTGTTCTATAATAGAATCGATGACCTTCGGGATTTCGTCATCTCTGAATAGAATTAACAGTGGTGATTTTTCACTCAGTTGATGTACCTTGTGAATTTTATACAACATGGAATTCATTTTGAATAGAGAAAAGAGTATGAAATGTTCGCTTTTACTGTGGACTTTTTCATAGCCCAGTGGTAAGACTTTAGACCGAGCAGCCAGCGTTGGGGATTGAATTTGGGGTGCGGTTACATGATATTCAATTGTATTTTCAAAAATCTTTTATTACTTTGTTCATTTCAGGGAATTCTTTTTTAATTGGAAGGAGGGTAAGAAAAGAAATAGAGGGGTGTTGCAGAAAATGATTTGGTAGTTCTATAAGAGTGCGAGAAGAGAAAGAGAAGTGGATCATTCAGACTCGTGGGTGGACGTCTTATATTGTCAGGGGTGGAGGGGAAAAAGTGCGCACAAAGATGGCGGGGTTAGAGAAAGAGGGGATAGGAAAGAGAAAGGAGGGGTCAGATTAGGAAAGTGGCAAAAGCGGGGCAGAAAGGATATTTTCTTATTTTGTACCAACTTTTCGGGACCCAATAAATTTCATGCTTATCGAGTTAAATATTAAATTACCATTTTGATTGACTTGAATATTTTTTTCCACTCACGTAATAATGCTCCCAACAAAATTTTCCCAAGAATCGAACGCTGGAGGAGAAATTCAATTTCAAAAGAAATTATGTATTTCTTAGTTCTCCATGGACTTCCTACGAAATGGAAGTTTCCAAAATAACCGTGGAATTTTCGCCATTACTGCTAAGTTTGAAATTAAATCGGGATTTGGCGTAGAATACCATTCTTCGTCGGACACTGCAATCAGTGTTCCTCACGACTACTCAAAACTGCAATTTAAACAAGTTCAAATTGCTACAATTTTCGGCCTTTTGGCGTTGTTAATTAGAATCTAGAACATTTATTTACCAGGTATGCCTAATTAATTTTGATAAATGAACCTGACTAATAATTTATTGGACAGATACTTTGATGTTTTATCAAAATTCTATTCTAAATAAACGTCATTTTTTGATACGTCTGCGCATCTCAATAAGACGCTTTTCAGTCGGTTGGTCGGTTCTATTTCTATTAAACAACAGAGATGGGAAGAAAAAGAACATCTTTCCTGATCAATATGTATCAAGTCTTTGTTATTTACAATGTTGCCTAGTACTAGTTGTTATTAATAGCTAGAACTATTTTCAAAAATGTTTAAAATCGACAAAACTTCTCGATTTCCTGCTAACTTTATGGCTAAAACTGTTATGTTTACCCATTTAAAGCCCACCTATCAAATGAAATAAGCACACATTAAGGCTCCAGAACAATTTATTGATAAAAATTATTCGCTCATTTTAATTTAAACTTGCTTATTGTTTTTGTTTTTTTCTATTGGTCAGATTTTCAGAGGGAACACCCTCTCCTCCCTTTTCCTCCTCCTTTTGCTACTAATACCACAACTAATAATGCTACTACTACTTCGTTTAGAATTTCTTTAAAATCGGAAATCACAGATATAGACGTAAGGATGACTGATGCATAGTTGAACTTATGTTTCTTTCTTTTTTTTTTTCAAGTTCGTTTTATTTTCGGATCACATCTGTTAAAAAGGATTAGAGGGATTGCCGAGCGAGTGACGGCACGGGAAATGGATTCAACGAGTTCAAGTTCAAATTGGTGTTCTTCGAAATTCCCAGAAGGTTACTGAGTACGATAGATACGTGAAGAAGGCCGGTGTGTACAGCGGTCGAAATGATGTGGTGATAATAACCAAGATGAGGATATTAGCACAGATAAATCTGAATAAAAAAACAGCAACAAAAAAAAACCCGAATGATCTGCATTCTATTCTTCAACAGATACGCTTAGATGCTTATATTCACTGCTGCTGATTGAATCTTCATTTAGTGAGAACCGAACAATTGTTGCCTTATTTTCATTCACGTGATCAATTCAGCGATGGGCAATGGGGACCACTGCATCTAGTCATTATACTGGAACTACGAAGAACATCCGCCGGGACTTTTAGGTTTTTTTTAGATGATGGCAATTTTGCAATCACTAAAACAAAAAAGCCCTTTTTACTGCAATCGATTCAGATAATGCTTTTGAACAGGAGCCGAAGAAGATAAAGATGGTAGTAGGGTTTATCAGCATCACGGGTAATGGACATTCCTGAACAAAATGCCTCTAAATAGCTCGCTCACTAAGTAGTTGTACAAGAGTCCAAAAAGTAAGCCGGATTTGAAATAAGGCAGCCAAGCTCGCTGCATCAAGAACTTTTTGAAGGCAAAAACTTTGGGATGCTTGCCAATACTTGGAAGATTGTAAAAGTGATCACTAAGCAAGGTAATCCATTCCTGAAGACCTAGAAAGTAATCATGTAACATTTGCAGTGGCTTCTGAAGAGATGTGTTGCCATACTGAAGTCCATAACGGATTGGGATCAGTATAAGGCAAGCTACAGAGCAGTCAAAAACAAGGCGATTCCGTTGATCCTCAGAAGAAGAGTATACAACCAGTGCATCCTCCCGATAGTCACTTATGGAGCTGAAATATGGGACCTAACCAAGAGATAAACCTGCAAACTGAGAAGCATGCAAAGGCACACATGAAAGAATCATGTTCAACATCACATGGAAGGATCACAAGACAGCACAGTATATCAGTAAGAAAACCGGACATCATAGAATCTGCTATAAAAACTCAGGTGGCAATGGGCTGGTTATGTTGCAAGAACGGTAGACAACCGATGGCCATCACGATTCAGAACATAGATCCACAGAGATCACATGCGGTACCGAGGCCGACAGAATACCAGATGGAGAGATGAACTGGACAAATTTAGAAAATACTGGCTCCGTGACGCCCACGATAGAGAAATGTGGCGAATCATGGGGAAAGTCTATATTCAACGACGAACGATAAAAGACTGTTGATGATGATGAGTAGCTGTACCCCAAGGACGTTGGAGCTACAGTTCAGACTAAAGTTAGTGACTGGGATTGTATCGATCGAACTGGAAGACTCGCCATCACAGTCAATAATTGTACAATTAGTGTGTCAAAATTTGAATTTATGAATAAAAAATTCTATCAGAGAACAGTTATGATCAGAATAAGTTCTATTTATGACATCCCAGGCAGTTTCCACTGGAAAAAAAAAATCAAAAATAGAGAGAAAAAAAACATCAACTGGAGAATCTACATGTTATAGATAAAACTACTAGAATAAGGCCCGTAAAAATTAGAAGAGACATTACTTCAAGGAGTGTAGTGGAGTATTGATGTCAATTTTCAAGTCTGTTGACACAATGGTATGGCCAGGAGCGCTGGAACACACAGACGTATGAAATATAAAAAAAAAGGATAAAAAACTACTCCATCTTTGATGGCTACAATTGTTCAACTGATTGCATGGGAAAAATGTTGAAATATTTTGGTTGTCCAAGATCAAATTGCTGTTAAAATTTGACACCCAACTAGCTCCAAGAATTGAGCTTATATTAATCTTTTTGAAGAAAAAATCTTTTCAGGCTTTCGTAGTTTGAGATTTTGGCAACTCGACTGTTATCTTATCGAGATAATAACCAAGTTTTAAAAGCAGCAGGGTAGCATCAGAAGTTAAGGTTTGTCAATTGGGAAAAAGATTAGTTTTTGACGGTAGCTTTTAACTTAGAAAAAAATACATCTTTTTAGCTAACAGAAGTACGGTGAGCTGTAATGGCTATTATCAAGTGTGATGGGAACTAGAAAAGAAGACCCCATTTATTTTTTTCTTTATTTTTTCTTTTCTGTCCCTCGCCTAATCCTTATCCCCTCTTGGTAATCGCTTTATTCAGTCCGTGTCATCTTGGTTCAAATTAGATAGGCATCACAAGACAATAATGTTTTAAAAGTGTGCATGCATCTTCATCATCTTTCCTCAACTAGACACTTTGTGTCTTTAGAGTGTTTTGGAATCTTCATGGAAGATAAACCGAAAATTGCGTCAGTCTTCAGCTCTGAACTTCTTGGGAATGTTTTCCTTTCATTGGCAAATAGTGAGTGTTTCTGAATGGAAAAGTCAAGTAGTCGTGTTGAATACTTAGAATATTGCACTCCTCAGAAATCAGATATTGCCATTGTTTTTTGTTATGGTTCCTGGGTCTTCATCGTTCGAATATTTGAAGGGCCAATCAAATTCGGGAATCACGAAGTGTAAGGGATGCGCGTATACTTAAATTAGGTTTGAATACAGGATTTGCCGACTAATCTTTTTTTCTTCAGAAAGCCTTTTTTCTAGTTCCGTTAACAGGGCATTAGTTCATATTTTCTCCACTGGTGGCGCAACTGATATAATTTCAATCAATCAGCATAAAATTCTCATCATTCTTTTAGCGTCACTCGTGGGACACAATCCTCCCTCAAGATTCGCCAGATCTCACTATCACGGGCTTCGCGGAACTAATACTTTCTAAACTTGTTTACTTCGTAGCACCGTCTTATCTTTTGCCATAGCTTTGCATGTAACCTCAAGGGATCTTAGAGGGGGGCATTTACAAACGCGATCCTTTCATACACACTCAATTTCTTTGAATATTTATTATTTTGTTTTGACGTGGTGATACCCGTTACATCACAATCCATGTACAATAACTTGTGAATCGGTTATCATTCACAAATTTCAAGTGATATTTTGTGATTCAATATTGATTATAAACATTGTTTGTTTGTGAATTTTTGAACGCCTTGATTTTGCACCGATTCTTTTTACGCTTTGAGGAACGCAAACCCGGCATAAAATAAAATCATCCACTTTTATAATTAGTCATGAATAGGTTAATGAGTGCAATAATCTGTATTGTCATTATTTCAAGCAAACACAGCATTGTAGTTGGCTTTAGAGAAGAATCAACAAGAACAGTCTCACTCACGGGCAAAAAATGAGCCAAGATTTTTTTCATCGTTTTTCTCCGATCACTCTTTCATTTGAACAATTAAACGTGAAATACTCGACAAAGTGTGCCGAGTACGTTTTAGTATGGGATAGTTTTTGATTTATTTTTTTTCCCCAGAAAACTGAGCGGTTTGGTCAAGCTGTCCGAAAATTATTTACAGTGTGCTGATACAATGTTGTTCCATTCATCTCTTACTTCTTCCTACAAATGGTCAGTATTCCCAAATTTTCTCCAAGCCAGTTTGGCCTCGACATGCATCCATATGTTCCCTACGGTGTTAAGATCTTTCATCTGATGGAAGGGGCTTGGTTCATCTTTTACGTAATGGAAAGTGCTTGGTTCATTTTTTTGTTCAAGGATGTCAATTTAAAAGAAAAACTTTTGATACGTATTCGGATATGTGAATGCATACCTACGAATACAGAGGAAACACCTAAAAGTTGATCAATCTGATCATCTATCAAGTTATTGGGTGTTTCCCTGGCTTCCCGGATTATTCACACATTTTTCGAACTCACTTCATCAGTAATAAGTCCAGGTCCTTTTGCCAGATTAAGATAAACTTAGCGAATCTCTCTCTCTTTCTCCCCCCCCTCTCTCTCTCTCTCTCTCTCTCTCTCTCTCTCTCTCTCTATATATATATATATATATATATATATATATATATATAATTGCTTCACCTTGAGAGCCGTACCGACGCTTTACCTGGTCACCCTGCATCATTCCACCACATCCATGAGCTGCAAGGTCCAAAGCACGTATGTCCGTAAAAATTCAGACTGCTCATAGAAGTGATTGAATATGCTTGTGAAATGGCAGCTTTGGGCAATTTCCTTGGTCTCTCCAGTCAAGGGATCGCCTTACATACCTTGCCATATACTGCACAAGTTGTATTGCCGGGAAAATGAGGTAAAGATTTTACTGGCGGTTTCTGCAGGGTCCAGTAATTTACATAAAGTAATTGTAGAATGTGATTTACATCTTTGAAAGGAAAGCACAGACATCAGACTTCCAATTTTTTTACATCCCCCGGCAGATTCACAGGAACCCTTTTGCACAAGATCCATTTCAACTCTGTGTGCTTGATTTGCATTTACAAAAATATGTAGCATCTTTCTTTAAGAGAAAATTTCCATTCACTTCAATCTAGTGTAAACTCTTCCGAATTTTCCAACGCTCATTCCTTGATTATTGAGATTATCCTCTAAGCAGTCTCTATAACTCTTCTTAGGCTTGTGTTATAAACGCTTTCCAGACGGCTACTCACCATAAAAAGCTGGGGGGGGGGGCTTTTATCGCTCCTGCGTACAACATGCACTGTCAAACACATTTGGCCAGTGATGATAGGCAACTCAGTGTTCAGACATCCAGCCCTCAGTCTCTGGTTTTGGGGTCTGGCATTTGAGATTGAGTTTATACCTCAAGCAGTCTCGACAGAAACTCTCGAGCAGCCTAGGGAGCCGACTTTGAGTTGTCGCTGATTTTGTCGAATACAAAAGAGTCGTCAGGACACATGTTTTATAAGCACTGACGTTGGTTTGAATAGTTATTCCACGATGAGACTATGCTCTCTTTTCTAATCTACCAAAAGCTGTGTAAGCTATATATAATTTTTCTATTCATTGTGTCATCCACTGACAGCTGTTTCGTCGTATCACAACTCTTCAGTGTTGCTATAGACTACCCATTATCCCATCCGGTACCACCTGGCAGGATTGAAACCTTTGTTTCAAACCCAGAGGCCGGTATCCTACCGCTGAGTGACGGAACTGGACGGTCAGTAAAGTAAAGGGATATATTTATTTAGCAAATATTGCTCATCCGAGAGAGTGCACAATTCCTATGAAAAAACATGCAAATGTGTTTATAGGGATTCATACGAAAACATATTCGAACCTATATATATATATGTATTTATGCAAATGCATATATATGCACACACACACACACTCATGCACACACACACATACACACACACACACACACACACACACACACACACACACACATATATATATATATATATATATATATATATATATATATATATATATATATATATATATATATATATATATGTCTTCTCTTGTTTCTCTGAATCGATGAATGTCTGCATATCCAGTCCTCTGTACATAAGCGGTGAACAGTTACTGGCGATTACGAATATTTCCAAATGCCATACGAATAAGTGATTAATGCGTGAAAATCAGGTTAATTATATGTAAATAGAATTACTCTCATCTTTTGATTTCTGGGGTCGTGAATCAATAGTTATAAGGAATTTAGAAAATGTAGAAAAAAAAGACCGAGTGGATGGGTTAACCAGCCACGACTTACTAACAACTTACTCACCATCTGTGAAGTCATTAAACGATTGGAGACACTGATTGCTTTAAGTGCATCAGAGAGACAATTAAATTGGACTTCAACACAACCCACATATGATCTCACGTACAGAAATCTATTATAATCTTTTATATTCAATAAAATAGTTAACATCTTGATAGAAATTCCAATTTTCTATTAAATCAAAATTGAATCTATTATATGAAAGTATATGGTTCTTTGCATAAATGAATCACCGTTACCCGTGCGTGAACCAGAACAAAAATCATTTGAAAAGAAATGGATCTTTTATCTAAAATTAGCTAAAAAAATACCAGCATTAGATTTGAGTATTCTTGATTCAAAATGACCACTGAAACCCCAAAAAGCACTTTTTGGGGAAAAAAACGAGCTACTTTTAGATGTATAGTGGTATACTTGTACAAAATAACCCGAAAATGTGACCCGGAGCGCCCGGACACACACAAACAGACGAGCAAAGAGGAAATAATCTGTAGCCGACTTGGCTGGTTGGTCGGGCAGGCAATTTCTGTTTTTATATGATAGCGTTTAGTTTTCATGTCACCAACTGTTATACAAATCCCGGTTGAATGTTCACTGATTAGGATACATCACTGTCGTCTATCTCACTATGGCAAAATCAGTTTGGTCTACAGCACTTTCGTCTAATGTTGTCAAATGTATAATTTATCTTCCATATAATATAATCTGAGTTATGTCAAACTCTTTTTTTAGTATATACCAATTTTGTATAAAGAAAAAAAAACTTGTATTTTTGTAGGGAACCTTTTCAATCATATCTTTATGAGTGTGGGGGGAGAGTTCGTGCTTCTAATTAATCAACAATATTTTATAGAGTGGGGGTTAGTGGCCTCGAATTTGCCGATAAAGTTTTTAGACTTAAGGGGGTTCGGTGTTGCTGACGAAGCTCGCTTGCCGACAAATGTCTTTTATTTTTTGGCAACCGGAAAAGATGACCATTTGAACAATCCAATTTGCGTATTTACTCAATTGTTTTTAATTTACAAAAAATAAAAGTTTGCATGATCTTATTTTCACTATAGTGAATCTACCCAAACAAAGACGACTATATCCATGTTGTCAAGTGTTACATTTAGAGGATGCTTATAGCTTCAAGGATTACAATTCAATTCCTTGCTCTAGCATCTCTGGTATCTGGCGTCGTCAATACAGCAGGTTGCCTGTCAAATTTATCTGACGAACTGGCCTGAAAAAAATGGGTTATCCTGATAGGTTGTATTGACAAATTGGTCTAACTGAATACTCTGGTAGGTTACTTAGACAGGTTGTATTGACAGAGAGATTTCATTTGACAGCCTTCCAGAATGGCAATCCATGAGACCAAACAAGTACACCTATGTTTTGACTTCTAAGTACTCCATACTTTTTCTAGATATGTTGTATCAGTTTGATACTAAGACTTATTAGTAGTTCATTGAGCGGCTATAATCGGCAAACTGGATTGTTGAGTTTGTTATGGTTGTAAATAGCTGACTTACAAATCTCATTGATGATCTCGGGCCATGTCATATTTCACGTATGCACGCAACACACAATGTCAATCTACTTCTCTAATCTTAGCTTAGTACGGCACAAGGCTAAATGGGGGTAGGAAGATTGTTTTGCACCCCTTTTCCGAGTGGGGTTGGTTTCTCTGCTTTAGAAATAAGGATTAGAAATCCAGGTCCTTCACCTCTTCTCAAACATTGACCACTTTATGCATAATCCAATAAAAATTTTCCTGGCACTATGGATGGAGTAACCCGAAGATAGCAAGTTTGTTCGTCACATAATATTTGTGGATGCGAAAGAAAGCTCTTTCCAATATATATATATATATATATATATATATATATATATATATATATATATATATATATATATATATATATATATTATATATATATATATATATATATCACTCTTAATGATCTCAATGCCATTCATAAGAAACAGTTACGGTTATGAAGTTCTAAAAATAAAGTGTTCTTTAGTAAATGTTGACAACAAACGGAATACAAAATCTATCTTGAAGAAATTACAAAGATATTCTGACTAACAGTGAATTTTTTTTTTTTAAACTATGTTTCAATCGAAACGATTTTTCATAGGGAAATGAAACAACCAATCCGCTCACCGGATAGTCATCTATGGAGCTAAACTAAAGATTGGCTCTCAAATTGAGAACCACACAATGTGCTCAGGTGAAAATCATACATAACAGCACCAGGGGAGATCACAAAACGGCACATTATAACAGAGAACAATGAAAGGTCGGAAATGTAATACAAAAAACAAATATAAAAAACTCGAATGAAAATGTGCAGGCCATGTTGCAATAATATCAGACAAACTGCTGCGAATGAATACCTACAATATAGATTATCAGGGATCATATGCAAAATTGTGTCCGGCTAAAAATAGGATGGCATGACAATTTCGACAATTTCATAAGATATTGGAACTGCGACTCCAACGATGGAAAGGGTTATCGAACTTTTGGGAGAGGACGATGTCTAACGACATTTTGGGGGATAATAATCATTGGTGATTGCAACGTAAATCGATGGTCATTAGCAATTATTTTATAGCTACACCGCAATTCAGCGAGAAATGCGATCAAGCAACTGGCCAAGATATTAAGGTATCGAGCTGGCTGGTTAACGAATTAAGGAATCAGCCAACACCTGGCTTCGTAGATGCTAATGTTTACATTAGCCAGTTGCACTAACTAATAGATTCTGGTGAATCTAGATGTTTTAGAAAGAGGACTGAAGCTAATTTCTAAATATGTGGACAAAACGGTAAGAAACAAGTAGAGCAGATATAGACAATAAATGAACAAAATTAAAATGATGGAAACATCGTGTTTTGATGGGGATTCTCTTTCAATGGTACAAGGCACTTCATGAGATTGAGGAAACCATGATAGGAGCAATACATCGAGTATTTTGGAAGCTAGTGTTCTCTTGAAGAGGGTTGGATCTTTCAACAAGATAACGACCCATAGTATACTCGCGAAAGTTTTGTTCAGAACAACGTACTGATGCTTCAGTGGCCTAATCAATCTCCTGACTTTTTATGACGATGCTTGAAAGATCGAATTTATCAGAGGGATGCCAGAAACATCGTTGATTTGGAGGGTTTTTTTTTTTTTTGGCTTGCAAGAATACTTTACTGTTGGGATGGTGATTTTTAGATTATAGCCACATTCATCTTCCCCCCACCCTACATGACTATCTGGGCTTTTGCCAAAAATTTCAATTTCTGATTCATCTGATCGAAAAATGCTCTTCTAAAAATAATTAGGCTCCTCTAAGCGGTCACGTGCGATCTTTATCCGGGAATCTTGGTACCTTTTTTCCAACACTGGTGCTTTCCGCAGCGTACCGGGATTTCAAACCATTCCAATGTAGTTTCATTACAAATAGTTTTTCTAGTAACCGATGTACCTGCAACTCTCAATCAACTTGGATCTTCTTTCCAATTGTCATTGGATTCGCATTGACAGTCATTCCAGTCATTTTTTGAGTTGCTCGTGGAGCGTCAGTTTGGGGGAGGTTTTTGGTGATGCCAAACTTCTCCAATTTGAGCTTAATCGATCCAATGGTACTGTTAGTGATATTTAACTTATTGGCAAGGACCTTGTTCATTGTTTTGCTTAATAACGACATTTTTGTCCGGATAAGTGCTCATTTATTTTAACCATGACTGCTACGTTTCAAGAAGGTAAAAGTGGTGAATGACAATTGTGATGTAATCATATCTTAATTATTTCTGGAACATTCCTAACGTTTTTATGCAATTACAGAAAGCATTCCATCCTCAATAACATTTTTTAGATGATTTTTTTCAACCGTTACTTTTTTATAAAGATATTTTGTTCTGCATTATATGTTTGAAAATACGTTTTTTCCTTAGTAATTGTTGATATTAATATCAAAATACACCACCTGAGAAAATTTAAAGTGATTGTGAGCATATCACTAAGTATATTAAATAAAAGTTTATAAAAGTTTTGCAAGTGTCCAAATACTTATTTCCCCTCATTGTAGATAGATAACTTCAACAACCACATATCTATGTAATCAATGTATGTATAAATTAAGGAATGCATTTGTATTAATATCTTTTCTCATCATCTTCTTAAGCGACAATCTTCTTAGTTCGTTTTTCACATAGCGATTACTATACACGTCACCACACGCACACACACACACACACACACATATATATATATATATGTATATATACTATATTAAAAGAAAATTAAAGTTTTTTCTATCATTTTGTCTACAAATGCGCGTTGGGATTATTTTAAATGTTTTTAATAAAACATTTCAGTTAAGTTTTAGAGATACGATCAATGTGGTTCTTCATAATCTAGAAACGCGCAGAGAAGGAATAGAAAATGACTGACAACAAAACAGCGACAATAACAAAATCCCAAGAGAAATATGCTTACCATTTTAGCTTGTTGCTGAAAGAAATAAACTGAAATATCGACTTGCTTTTTTTCTATTCAAAGGTATGCAAATAATTCGGTAACCAGCAACATGGAAAATAATACCTTGTTCAGGTACAATGTCATCCATAAAAGATCACAAACCAACCACTTATTTCAGATAGAAGATCAATTTTCGTCGAAACCAAATCAAGCAGGATTTTATTATTTCTAGCAGAATATTACTCGATTGAACAACCGTAGCCATCAAAGATGGCGAAGGGGATTAGGTAGTTTGTTTTTGTGCTTGTTTGTTCCAGTTATCCTGATCAAACCATTTTGGGAGCAGACTTGAAAATCGAAATCAGAACTCCATTAGACCCCTTCTGAAAATGTTTTTACTTTTGGGGGCTAAGTCTGACTGATTTATTTGTTCCTGGCCATACTTTTTTGTCGACAGACGTGAAATTTGGCATCTGCATTCCAAAAAACCCATTCAATGGATATTTGGGGTTTTGTTTGTTCGGGTTTTTTTTGTTTTTTTTTTTGTAAAAAAGGCGTTTCAAAAGATGGGGGAGGGGTTTATTCTGACGGGTTGTAATTCATTCTCCTTTTACTTTATTGTTGATGATTCCCTGTGAAAAGGTCCAGGGATTTCATGAATAGAATTTATTCTGACGTTTTATTTGTTCAATTATTGACTTTGATGGAGAGTCAAAACATACAAAATCAGCAATTGTTTATTGCCCAACTCTGTGTGTCTTGCAGAGGATTATAGTCATAGTGAGAAGTTACGGAAATGAGAGGAGGAGAAGTGCCCTAACTACATCTATATTTGTTGCAGTTAGATAACAAATAGTTTTAGAATCAGTGGCTCACAACATGGATCTCCAGAGATCACATGCGCAGCCGGAGCCGGCAGTGTTCTAGATGGGGAGAGGAGCAAGACGAATTCAGAAAATACTGGCTCTGCGACGCCCATGATAGAGAAGTGTGGCGAATCCCGAGGAAAGTCTACGTCCAACGACGGACGATAAGAGACTGATGATGATGATGATGATGATGATGATGATGATGATGATGATGATGATGATGATGATGATGATGATGATGATGATGATGATGATGATGATGATGATGATGATGTAGTGGTTAACAAGCTTGTAATGCAAACTATTACTACAGCAAAGAGTTTGATTCTCAGTGGGAGCTCCGCTGATGTGACATTGTATCAGACTAAACTAACTTTAGAAAATATCACGTATACTCTGCTTCAGTATTTGCAGAGAACACACAGTTTAGTTTGATGCCGGGCAATATCATTTTCTTTCTCACAATATCTAAATCAGTTTGTTGCATCTCTTTATATGTAATGATTAGACCCAACGCGTGTTTATTTAATAAATCCTCCGTTTCTTACAATACTTTTCATTATCATTATTTCATTGCTAGCTTTATTCCATCTTATCGTTAAATTCTATTACAACCTTCTGGGTCAATACACTCTTCAATTGCTAAAGCAAAGAGAAAAAAAATCGAGAAAAAAATGGAGACTTTCTAGTTCCAGCCAAAAAATGGAAATAAACTTAGCTGTATGCTCTGGAAGTTGAAGAGTATGCCAACGCAGTGTTGTGATAAAAACAACAACAACAACAGTAATAATAATGAAATGGAGCGAATTGAATAATAAAATAATTGTGGTGAAAAAGCCTCATATAAAAGTGTCAAAAATAATACTTTTCATATTCTCTCCAATATGGAAATAATTGCCGATTTCATAGTCAATATTATAAAAGAACATTTTTTGTATAATATTTTGTTAAAGAACTTCCAGTTGACGTGTGTTTTGAATAAATCTTTATTGTGATATTACGGTTGCATAAATAGCGTGTTTAATAATGTGTGAAGATTATAAATCTGAGTTTATTTTGGTTTGCTGTCGTTTATTGCATTGGAGGTCGATGAGTCAGTCTACGACCGTCTTATCGCATGGGTACACAGGACACAATTTCAGGGGCCCCACGATCATCATCAATAGTCTTTTAACGTCCGTCGTAGGACATAGACCTTCCCCAGGATTTGCCACACTTCTCTATCATGGGCGACGCGGAGCCAGTACTTTTTAAACTTGTCTAGCTCGTCTCTCCATTTAATATTCTGTCGGCCTCGGTTGCGCATGTGATCTCGGGGGATCCATGTCGTGAATCGTTATATCCGTCGGTTGTCCGCCATTCTTGAAACATGGCCAGCCCACCGCCATTTGAGCTTTTTAATGGATTCTGTGATGTCCCTGACTCTTGTCTTTTCCCGGATGAACCGTGCTGTCTTGTGGTCTCTCCATGTGAGGCTCAGCATAATTCTTTATATGCACGTTGCATGGTTCTCAATTTGCGGGTCTGTCTTGGTTAGGTTCCATGTTTCAGCACCATAAGTGACTCACGGTCGTAGGACCCACGAAATTCATCTTGGAAAATAAAAATTGAGATCTTTTTCGGTCACTGGTCTTTTCAGTATATGATTTAATGATATCCCGTGTGTTGCATGCTTAGTTGTACCTTGGTAGTTGTTTATCGGTAGGTTGCGGGTTCAATCCATGGCCCAGTCATACCAAACACTTCAAAATCGTACTCGACGTCTACCTGCTATCCACTCAGGAAGTCAAAAAAACAGATCGGCCACGGTAATACCGAAACCACATGACTGCTTTCAACCCAAATTCTCCTTTCGTTTATTCTCGGTCTTTTTCGTCTCTTCCAACGCAACAGTTGTTTATTAAGGAATGGACATATTTGGTCCGACAGAATGGATTATAAATTGTTTTATATTATAGAGAAACTTATTTGAAATGGTCTTCCATTGCCGTATGGTTAAGTGTTATTAGGCCTTTGCATTACCGGCAGCTGTTCAGCTCAATGGTAAGAGCATCGCTAAAGCGGCTATCCTATCGGTGGCAGGTTCTATTCCAGTCTCAACCCCATCTTCTTTCATCATTTAATCATTTTATATTGTCTAAATTGAGTGATATATTAACTGTGTAACGTCAGATAATCATTTAAAAAAAATTCTGTATGATGTAACGCAATTTATGATTCATTCTGTCGGACCAAATATGTCATTTATTAAATACTAACTGTTGCGTTGAAAGAGACGAAGAGACCAAGAATAAACAAAATGAGAATTTGGGTTGGAAGCTGTTATTCAGCCTCAGCATTATCGGTGGGCTGTTTAACTCAATGGTAAGAGCATCGCTACGTTGAAGCAGCTACCCTATCGGTCGCAGGTAAGCACCATTTTTTAAAATTGTTTGTTCTATTAACATTGCCTAAATTGAATGATATATTAGTCGTGTAACGAAAGAAAATAATTTCAAATAAGCTTCTGTATGATATAACACAATTTGAAATTCATACACACACACACACACGCAAATATATATGTATGATATATGAATTTATGTTTGCGTATTTATATATATATATATATATATATATATATATATATATATATATATGTAAATGAGTGTTTACGAATATAGATACATATCAACACATATATAAATATGTAAGCATAAATGTATAAATCATACATATATATATTCATGTACAAACCTACATATATAAAGAAAGGTTTATATATATATATATGTGTGTGTGTGTGTGTGTGTGTGTGTGTGTCATCATGTTCGTTTATTTGACTGTGTTTGGCAATAGGTACGAACATGTACTGCTGATTGATTGATATAAGATTGTGAAGCAGTGAAATTCACAGTCTCAGAATCATTGTACTAATGGTTAACAACTACCTTGGGCTGGTGATTACTACTACTACTACTACTGCTACTACTATTCAGGCCTAGACGTCGGAAAAGAAGAATTACTTTCCATATGATTCCTACCGCGCCTTTTATTATTGTGATGATTTATCTTATATATATATATATATATATATATATATATATATATATATATATATATATATATTGATGATTTCATAGATTTTTACACATCTAACAGATGAATCGTTCGAGATATTAATTTTGTTCATTCTTTGTATAAAAGAGCTCAGGAACTTCTCCAACTGAGTGTAATCGATAAAAATGATGAAAACTCTTTTTTTTTAAATATCAAGTAAATTTTTTTCCAGATCAAAACCCTGAATTAAAATTAATCGAATGAAACTAAAAAAAAATGCTGATAAGAGAAATATTTTACCGAATTTTCCTTTTCTTTTTTTTTTCCAATTCCCAAAGTAAGATTCCTCGTTGGAGCAACCCCGGAGAGCATTTCCAAAAAAAGTAAACATAATTGATATCTCAAGGGATTTATCTTTGAAATTTGCAAAAATAAAATAAATAATCAAAATGGTGAGAATCATATGAATTAAAAAAATAATTCCCAAGTATTTATAAAGAATAATCATTATCTTCAAAAATTCGTCCTTTGATAAATAGGTATTGGAAATTTTATTAAAATCAAGTCAAAGCCAGATTTTAAAATTTCTCAGGTGTAGATTTTGCAGTGAAATTACGTCCATATTATTTATGTCTATCAATCGAAAAGTGGAAATTATCATGGTTGCCAGTTTTTTTAATGAACTTTAAGGGCAGCCATTTTTGGAATTCAAAATAGACGTCAGTGAATGTATATTTCTTCCAAAATTGACGGAGTCATTGTTTGGTGATAAGTCCCAAAATTTAATCATTTCATTTGTAGCCTATTACCTATCTCTGCGAGAGGTTCTATTGAAATTCATAGAGGACTTTCGAAGATATCATGTGGGCAGACAGGAGCGAATATAGAAATAAACGATGGGAAAAATGCAAAAATGTCACTCGATCAAAAATAAATTCTTGAATACATACAAAACTTAATCATTTCTTTTTTGCCATGTAGATTACTCTTCCTCCAAATTTCATTGAAATTCATTGAGAACTTTTTGAGGTATCGTGTGAACAGGCAGGAGCGAATAAAGAAATGTTGGAAGAAAAACGGAAAAATAAATTTCAACCAGAAATCAACCTCCGGATCTGGCACAAAATATAATCACATCTTTCTTGATACATGCTTTACCTTTGCACAGAATATCATTGAAATTCATTGAGAAATTTTAGAGATATAGTAGGTATAGTCAGAAACAAATACAGAAGCTTGAGAGAAAAAAAAAAACAACACAAAAATATATATTTCAATTAAAAGCAAATTCCTTGATTCATCCCCAGAATTATTCCATTACGAAATTGTATTGATATTCTTTGAGAACTTTTTGTGATATCGTATGGACAGACAGGATAATGCATAAATGTAGGGGGAAAAATAGAGAAAAAAATCAGTCAATGTAAACTTTTATCACATCTCCTCTTCATTTGCGTCTTAGCCGTCAAGGAAATTTCTTTAAAATTCATAGAGAACGTTTAGAAGTATCGTGTTGACAGACAGCAGTGAATACAGAAATTTGTGGGGAAAAAAAATTCTTTTTACTCGCCTACGGCTGTCAACACGGAATCTTTAAAAGTTTTGAATGAATTCCAATTAATTTTTGGGAAGGTTACGGCATGGGGTACGAGAGAAGTAATTAAATTTTGAAGCGGATCCAGGAATTTGTTTTTGATATTTTCTTCGTTTTAATATTTTATACATTTCCGTATTTACTCCTGTCTGTCTACACGATATCTACAAAAGTTCTCCATTAATGTCAGTGAAATTTTGTGTAAGAGTGAGCAACATTGTCCAAAAGGAGTGGTCGTATTTGGGGGTAGACTAAGGAAATTGTTGTTAATTGTGAGATTTTTTGCGTTTTTTTTTCTATGAATATTTGCATTTGCTCCTGTGTTTCAACATGATATCTCAAAAAATTCTCAATGAATTTCAATGAAATGCTGTGGATATATGTAGCACGTATTAAGGAAGATGTGATTAAATCTAGGGTTGGAACCAGGCATTCGTTTCTTATTAAAAGTTATTTTTTCTGTACTTTTTCTTCCCACATCACTGTATTCGCCCCTGTCTATCCATATGATATCTCCAAAGGTTCTCGATAAATTTCAATGAGATTTTGCTTAAAATTTGCATCAAATATGGCCATCGCTCGATCACGAAACTTATCTATACTGACTCGATCTGCATGAAACTTCCACTGTTTCTATCAATTCGACCTTCACAAAGATGAATGGTAAAAGTTTAATATTCTGTTTGGAAATACTTAGAATCACTAATTTTCAGTTATTCATAATCAGGGGTCAAGCTTAGAGTTGAATAGATGAGAATATTTGAATAACCTGATAGTGTGAAAGGCTATGAAGATCTAGGAAATCAGAAGCTTTTTATCTTTGAATAAAAAAAACAGTAGAAGTTTCATACAAATGAGGGTCTATCAATGGTTGTCATTTTTATTTCTCCGTAACTCTGAGATAAAATATTCGACACACTGTCCATTGCGATAGAAATATGTCTCTGCGTTGAGACTGAGTTCACGTCTGAATTATCATAGAGCATATCCAGGATTGCCAATTTAATGCTTTTCGCACTAAATCCAGCGCGTTCCTTGTTTTGGCAGTGAGAAAAAAGACTAAATTAGCGTGGTCGTGCTTCATCATTTAAGTCATTTTTCAATACGTTTTTCCCTATTTTTACTGTCTTTTAGGTGCGTTTTGGATACTTTTAGCATTCTTTGGCTATTTCTTTTTTAAAAGTCCCCCTTTTTTAGCAACATTGAACTCTTTTACTCACAAACCCTGCGGACATAATGAATGGTCTTGAACTCACTGTACGATGGTGACGGGCTTGCTGCTGCTGCTGTTACTACTACTACTACTACTACTACTACTACTACTACTACTACTACTACTACTACTACTACTACTGACTTCCATATTCTCTCGGTGAAACCAAGCTATATGTACACTTTAAATTGTGAATCAGAATGTACTCCATATTGACAAAGCTTTGCTTAGTAACATATATGCATACATTTTATAGAGATTCCTAATACATACATACACACATGCACACGCTATTCCATTATGCATCTAATTTGCACAAAGAGATATGTTATTAAATAATTTTTAAGACAGACCTGCCCGTCTAACAGAGAGGGAAATTTCTAGCTGCCCTTCTCATGTTTGATAAACCCGCGGTAAGAAGCTCATTTATCAATACAACGTTACAATACTCTCCCTAACCACCTGTTCGTTATCAGCTAATCAGTCTTTGATAGAACTTAAGGAAATATAAAAGAACCTCGCCCAAACATTATAGACACTTGTCAAACGCTAAATCTGAATTAATAGATCAAACGTGCCACTAATTAATTATTAAACACACACACTGGATTCATTAAAGACAAATTACATACAAAGTAAATTTATTATTTAATAATAGTCCAAATTAATATTCGATAGCATTATATGACAAGGAGAGTCTATATATATATATATATATATATATATATATATATATATATATATATATATGTATATATATATATATATATATATATATATATATATATATATATATATATATATATATATATATATATATATATATATATATATGTGTGTGTGTGTGTACGTATATATAAGCAGACATTTCCTCGCTAACGCTGTCAAAGTTAAGGTCTGTTCATGCTAGTGGCCGAAGTTTGAGTTTAAAATTCCGAAAATATGAAATTTGTCAAGAAAATTATTTCAGTCCTAAATGATTGTTTGAGATTCTTCGTTTTGAGAGAGAAAAGTTTCAACCGTTTTCGAAATCGACTACGGATGCAGGAAAGGACAAAAATAGAATGAACTGTGACTGAAGTCATACCAATAATTGATTGTATTAGGTAACGATTATAAATTGAAAAGTACCACACACTCACTTGATGTTAAAAATGGCGCAAAAGTTTTGTGTACCGTTTCAACATTGAGTGGGTGAGTGTGGGGAAAATTCACGAAAGGAAAACAGAGTGTAATACATAGATCATATTATTATAGCATTCAATATCATCCAGTGAAACAATAGTTTTTTTTCTCCTTCTCTGCCTCCGTAGTCGATTTCAGCTGTGGTTAATTTTTTTGTACTCACTAAACGAAGTATATATATCTAACAACAACAAAAAAAAGATGTAACTGAAAGGAAATAATGGAAGTAAGCGAATACTTCGAAGGTGTACTTCTGTAAGACAGATGGAAAGTAACGGCCAAGAACAACACTGCTCTGACGGTTTGAAATAATAATTTCTCTAAATACTGGACCTGAGCTCGATTTCTTCGGATTTAAACAAAAACAAAAAAAAAATGACAAAAATTCATGTGCTTAAAAGTTCCGAGTGAGACTAATTTTCCGAAAAATTCGTTTGAAAAAAAATATGCAAAAAACTGTTCTCACAAAATATGGACACATGAAAAGATGTTCACATCGATACTGGAAAAAGGCTACAGTGCTGTCTGTGAATTTAACATATTCGCATGCGTGACCGGGGAAAATAACTTCAAATTTGACAAAACAGTTTCCAGCGAAACTTTTAACTGAAATTAACGTGACTTTTTGTATGAATATGCTATGAAACCAATAATTCACCCGGCAAACTTGCCTGTTAGCATTTACACTGAAAACTGGTCGGACTGTTTTTTTGCATGAAGATGCTAAAGAATCGAAAAGTCACAAATTTTCATGTGCGTACAGAAAAAAATCTCTCCAAAGCAGACTGGGCTCCTTAGCCTCGTAAAGCAATTATAATGCTTCTAGTTTGAAGTAGAGTAAAGTGAGGCGGTGTCCATTTTTTTTCCTCTCAAAATATTCAACCCAGTGTAGACGGGTACGTCAGCAAGTCGTTTATAATTGTCAGATTGAATACTTCCTGCTGATCACCAATCATATTTATGATCAGAGTTTAATGATGCTGGATGTTTATATGTATAGATGATTTGAACGATCGCTAAGTAAGTGGACTGAGGCATAGTTTCAACTTAATTTACATTCACTTCAGCTCTTGGTATTATAACACAGAAGATTTGAAGTTCATGACTTCCTTGTTTTTCCTGTTGCACCTTAGGCCACGAACTTATCAATCCCACCACGTGTGTATATATATATATATATATATATATATATATATATATATATATATATATATATATGCAAGAAATTGTCATATTTGGTTGAACGGAAGGAATTATAAATTGCGTTATATCATATAGAAGCTTATTTGAAATTATCAACACGGTTGATATATTATTCAATTTAAACAACGAAAATAGGAAAAACAATTGAAGAAAATAGGGCTGCTGCAGGAATCGAACCTGTCACCGATAGGGTAACCACTTCAATATAACGATACTGATAAGATTGAGCTAAGCACCGGTAACGCAGATGTATGTGTTCAAGAAATGGACATATTTGGTCCGACAGAATGAATTATAAATTGCATTATATTATATACAAACTTATTTGAAATCATTGCTACGTTGGAGCAGCTATCCTATCGGTGGCAGGTTCGATTCCTGCTGCAGCCCCTTTCTCTTCAATTGCTAATTCTACTTACGTTGTCTAAATTTTGTGATATAATAACTGAGTAACGACTGATCATTTCAAATAAGTTTCTATATAATATAACAATTTATAATTCATATATATATATATATATATACACACACACACAGAACCCCCCCCCCATATATATATATATATATATATATATATATATATATATATATATATATATATATATAATATGAACTGTAGAGAGTGAGTCAGACTTTGGAGTAAAGTGTCTAGGTGTCCTAGACATGTTTCGGGATGGTTGTTATATTATTTGAAATGACTTTCTGTTATTACAGGGACATTGTATCATGTCTAGGCCAGGTGACTCATTCTCTGTGTAACAACTGGAGGTCATTTCAAATTATATAATGTATATCTCCGAACGCAGCCCAGCAAATTATTTTTTAAAAAAAGATTGTTTACACCGAGTCCTTATTCTTTAATTACAATCTGGGCTTAGTTAAGTTGTGATTAAACAAGTTTAACATCCGTTCAACCACTTAGACTGGAAAAGTATTTATGGTTTGTTTTTTTGTATTTGTTTTTATTCCGATGAAATTTGGGGTGCTTCCAATTAATAAGATCCCCGTCACGTTTTGAGGAGTGTTTGTTTTTGAAGGGGACAATTTGTAGTGGGTTGAGGGGACCCCATTCACGTTCTAACTAATGCTGACCTGGACCCTTGTTTCAAGTCAGTTGTACGAAATTATTCATGATAGATGGGAAGTAAGTTTTACGTTCAACATTATAGTTACATTGTAAATAGCATCCCCATCGAACCGAAACATTTTTCTTAACAACAGACACTTATTCGGAAGTGATAGAGACATTGATGGTTTGGGGGATAGTGTTTGAATAGGTTTTTCGCTTTTACTGATAAGAGAAATCCTAACCTAAGAACCTAAGTGAAAAAATCAGATGAAGGCAAATAGTATTCAAATTGATATTTAGCTTTACAGCAAGGTTTCTCCAATTACTTTTTATTTGCAACCGTTGGAACAAATGTTTTCGCGAACAACCATTCAGTGTTATAAAAGCAGTAGACACTAATATCATTAGTTTTTCGTAATTTTAAGGTAACATTAAATGAAAACAAATCATTCTCCATCTTCGAAATAAATTTGTATACATTTAGAATGTTAATTTGCATGCTTACTCTTTGTTATAGAAAAGAATTACTAAAATGTAACAGAAACGAATTTTGTATTCATAAATTTATTGAATAACATTGCACCATTCTACAACAAGTACCATTGTGATATCTATCTATCTATCTATCCATATATATATATATATATATGTGTGTGTGTGTGTGTGTGTGTGTGTGTGTGTGGAGATAACTACTTTCAACCCAAATTCTCATCTCGTTTATTCTCTGTCTCTTTCGCCACTTTCAACGCGATATGTATTTGAGAAATGAACCTAGTTGATCCAACGGAATGGATTATAAATGAAATGAAATTATCTCCCACCGTTTCACAGTTAATATATCACTCAATTTAGACAACGTAGTCGAACCTGTCACTGATAGGGTTGCTGCTTCAACGTAGCGATCCGGCAGCTGTTCAGCTCAACGGTAAGAGCATCTCTACATCGAAGCGGCCACCATATGAAAGAAAAAAAAACAAGAACAAAAAAAAAAAAAAAGCACGAGCCCCGGATGGGTCTCAAACACTTGTCCGTGATGCGCTATTTTGCAGTACTTCATCTGATGAAAATAACTAGGCCCCTGTTCGCCAGGTAACTCTCTAGTATTTGTGGTTGCTGCTCAAGTTGCTGACAATTTATTTCCCTTGTCCCCCTGTCAGGCATGAACTCAAACATGATTTCAGATAACCAAATTTATATTTGTACTTATTTATAAAATTGACATATTTTTGTTTTATACAGACTTTCATGGATTCGAAATTGATAAAAGGTGTGTTTAGAAGTTGAAGGCCAACAGTTTGGAGATATATTGTGATTATATATCTATACTTAGGTGCGGGACTTCTGAGACACTATTGTTTGTGTGTGTAAGTGTGTGCGTTCGCACACACAATTAAAATCAACAGACGCCCTCTACGAGATCCTGCAAGGTCTGAATACTGACCCTCATATGTCCCCCTTCCCCAATACTTCAGACTCCTAATTACTTGAGTCTTCATCACCCTAACCCTGACCTTCCGACACTTGAAGCGTTTATCTATTGCCCACTCTAATACTTGAAGGGTCAAGTTTTTTTAGAAGCAGGCAGGGGGAGATGTCGATAAGACATTTTTTTTTTCAAAGATCTTGTTTAAAAGATGACTGCCAGGTCTTGCAATTGAAGTTTCTTCTCCATGGGCAGACATCAAGGCTATCCTTCACTGCCAGACAGAATGCACCTACCCCGCCTTTTCTACCCAGTCTTGCGTGCTGTGGGGCTCTAGCTTTGGTGGAAGTTGGTCGTGGGGGAGGCAACCATGGGGCTCAGGCGTCGTTGAGAGTTGGTCATGGGGGAGGGCCGGAAGATAAATCGAGGAAGAGGGAAGCAATTTTTTTTCCGTATCATTGTGACGCTTAAGAGAATTAAAGGCTCATTTCGATGAATCGCCCATGCGGCTAATGAATACGGCAACTCTACTGAAAAGACCGGCTAATTTCTCAGCCTATCAACTTACCATTGGACACCTTCAAAAGGTCTGAGAATTTTTAACCCTTTGCTTAATATTAAATCTTTCTGTTCAATAACCACCAACGATACAAATATTGTTTTTCCCAATAACTCATATCCCATCTGCAAGTTCCTTATTAGAACACATACGCAGACGCAGCCCTACGGTTAGCATCCGTTGTTAGACATAGACCTTCTTCAGGATTCGCCAGACCTCTCTATCATGGGCGTTGTGGAGCCAATACTTTTTGAACTTGTCTTATTTGTCTCGCCATCATATATTCTGCCCGCCGTGGTACTGCATATGATTTGTAGGTATCTACGTTGTGAATCATGACGTCCAGCGGTTTAACATTCTTGCAAATTGTCCTGCCCATGGCCATTTGGGTTTTCTAATGGTTTCTATGATGTGTAGGACTTCTGTTTCTTCACCTAATATATTGTGCTGTTTAGTGATTTCTCTATGTGATGTTGAACATGATTCTTTCATATGAACGTTGCAATGTTTTCACATGTTGAGTCATCGGTCCCAAAAGGCCCAGCCACATCACTTGCTTTGGGTGGGATTGGTGCACTTTGGGGGCGACTACCCAAGCACTACACCATGAAGCTAAACTTTGACACCCTTCAAAGTATCTTATTGAATAGTAGCTACCGAAGTTTTTTTCACCCCTTTTTATAAATGTTTTAGTATTCCAGTGCTCTTGACCATACCGTTTTGTCTACAGAACTGAGTACTCGGATAGACCCTTTCAAAAAACCTTTTTGGTACTGTGGAAAAAAAACAACCTCTTTTTACCTTTTTTTAACCTATTAGGGTTTCATTTTGACTGCTCCATTAATAACGTGTTGATTCTAGATATTTTTCTCCTTTATTTTAGATCTTTTCCAGTGGAAATAACATCCATATTCTACAGATTCTAGATGTTTGTTTTCTTACTTAACTTCAGATGTTTTCCACTGAAAAACTCCAGTGATGTCATAAGTAGAATTTATTCTGACCATATTTATTCCTCCAATGGATCTTTTTTTTACTTGACTTCGAATTTATACGCTGTTCAATTATTAACTGTGATGGCGAGTTTAGTTATGTTTCAAAGTGAGGAAAATAGATATAAAGAAATGTATATATTTGTTATATATTATACTGATTGAATGAACCAAACCAAAAGATGTCATCACACTGAGAATAATGCAATGTGCACAGAAGAGAGAATCATGCTCAACATCAGATGGAGGGATCACAAGACAATGCATTATATCCGAGAAAATACAGGAATCAGTGATCTCATAAAAAACATTTAAAAAACTCAAATGACAATGAGTTGGTCATGTTGCAAAAAATGTCAGACATTCGCTGGACATCAAGACTCACACCGTGAATTTCCAGAGATGACATGCGAAACTTTGTCCGGAAAAAATAAGATGGCGTTACGAACTAGACGAATTCACACAGTATTGGCTCCGCTATGCCCATGATAGAGAGGTCTAACGAATCTAGGGAGAAGTCTATGTCCAGCAATAGACGCCTAAAAGCTGGTGATCAATAATTAAAGTTAGAATGCATTATTGAAATCAGCTTGTAGTTGGTCATAACAATTTCATTTGCCAAATGTTTAGCTTTGTCTCACCACAACAGAAATATCCCCGAAAAATCTGACATCCTATCCGGGTATTTTTTTTCCCATTTTGACCATTTTTTTCCTGTTTAATCTATTCATTCCCAAAATTTTGTATATGTGTTTGGAAAGCCCAACGTTTTTCAGACAAATAGCAGTCATCCCCTAACATTTGGCGGCCTAGGTTACTGTCAAGGTTGCCACTACTTTGGATCGATCCTTCACATACGTATACGTTTATCTAACTGTCGGAGTAGCTAGGCCTCGTAAATATCACAAGCATGGAAAACAGAGCCGACTAACCGAGTTCAAATTCTAGCCGAGATTCATTTTGAGCTGATATCTTTGGGAAAGGCGTAGTCCTGCTTCAGTCTGTGCTCTCTCCCATGACCAAATATCTTGAGATATTCACGTCATTCGTATGCCACAGTGATTGATCGAAAATAGATTGTGTGAGTTAGCACTTGGGCAGACCACTTCTCCATGACTACCTTCAATACCAGGGCAACAGCAGGTGAAACTGTTTCCTATGGTCCATCTTTAGAGGACCCTATCAGCATCAGTAAATTCTTTTCATCACAGAATCTAAACGGAAGTATTTGAACTCCCAAGCATGGCTGCTGCAGGGTCAAACTCCGTTCCTACTTCCATTTCGATTGAAGATTATTACTGCAACATTTGTATCGTTTATATAAAAAATTATAATATCATATACATTTTTTCTGTGGAGAATTATCGAATAAACCAATTTGAGTCTGACTGGCTTATTAAATAATCTTTCACAAAAAAAACAAAAAACAAAAAAAAACTTACGGCCAGGGTTGTCAGATTAGTTTTAGCAAAATCAAAGGCGGATAATCGAATAAATAATTCTCGTCTGAATTTCATGAGACTGTGAGTATTAATCATTCTGGTCAAACTAATTTCCTCGTCTATGAGTCCATTCGTTCATGTCTTCGTCCGGCTTTGATGGTTCGAGGATGCAAAATCACTCTTCAGAAAGCATATTCGTATGAGCTGGATCATTTTTGGCCAGGTGCTGTTTTCAGTGTCAACTTCCGAGTTGCTTCCCTTGTATTAGACAATCTATGTATAACTTCTGTTCACAATATCATCCTCTTTTTTTCAGATAGACGATATATCTTTGGGAAATTAATAAACTAAAATGAAAATTAAATGTACCAATCATTTTTTTCCGACTCAGAAATATCAATCTGAATTTATGTGGGGCCTTGAATTGGATACCTTAGGTCACTTTTGGATGTCCGGTTGAATTTTAATCGGACATAAAGGACTAAAAACGGACGCTGTCTGGAATCGGACATATCCGGCTACCCTGGGCTTGATGTAAAACCATTGCGTCCAGCGAGAATCGAACTCACTTCACTCTAGTAATGATCCACAAGACTTGTTTGCTATCCATTACCCCACTGCCAAGCCCCCATGTTTAAAGTCAAGATCTTATTCATATACTGGTTAGCTTTACCCTCACCAATCAAGAGTGATATAAACAATTCCATAGATTAGTATATTATCTCATCGATTGTTCATGTATATCTATGTTGTAAAGGATAATTATCTTTCGTTTATGTTCCTTCACAACCAAATTTTTATTTTTGGAACCAAACGCCTTTGTTCAGTATCAATTTCGATCAATTTTGGTCTTAGAAAGTACCAAATGGCAACCCCACTGCTTGCATGGTAGTACTCTTTGATATTACCTAATTCTAAGTCAACTCTACAAACGCCAGTTATCTGGAAGTTAAAAGGATTCTATTGATGTTCTTTGAAGTCTAGCATCGAATATCTCGAGCTTTGAATTGAGTTCATTGGAAACAACGAATGCTGCAAAGTGCACATTTCAAGTTGTTTCATTTCGTAGAAACAGTCTGTCATCGATTAACTTCTCTAACGTAAAATCTATAATCAATGCATGATATCAGCTTTGACGCACGGCTGCGAGAACTGGAAACTTGGAAAACCACTCGAAAACAAACTGAAAATTGCACAGAAGGCAATGGAAAAGCAACGTTTGAGATGACTTTTGGTGATAGAAGAAAAGACCAGCATGGGTCTGAGAGAGGACCAGGGTTAAGGATATTGTACAAGAAATTAATCAAGAAAAATACAGCTAGGTTGGTTGCAGAGCCAGAGGAAGCGACAACAGATGAAGCAAAAAGCTGATCGATTGTTACCCATGTTGCAGTAAGCGGTGCTTACTTCATCATCATCATCATCATCATCATCATCATCATCAGTCTTTTTACATCTGTCGTTGGGTATAGACCTTCCCCAAGATTCGCTTCACTTTTCTATCATCGGCGTTTCGGAGCCAGTATTTTCTAAATTCATCTAGCTCGTCTCTCCATCTAGCACTCTGCCGACCTCGGTTGCGCATGAGATTTCTGGGTATCCATGTTATATGTCGTGATGCCCATCGGTTATCTGCCATTCTTGCGACATAGCCAGCCCATTACCATTTGAGTTTTTCAATGGATTCTATGATGTATCGGACTCTTGTTTCCTCCTGGATGTATTGTGCTGTCTTGTGGTCTCTCCATGTGAGGTTGAGCATAATTCTTTCATGAGCACGTTCCATGGTTCTCTATTGCGGGTCTGTCTCTTGGTTAGGTTCCATATTTCAGCTCCATGAGTGACTATTGCTTAGTTGCTGTAGCTCAATTGGTGGAGTGGTACCTAGTCAACCGTGAGGGACGCGAGTCTTATCAAAAGCCTTCTCTATATTTCCGATTGACACTGATTACTCACAGGTGTAGATGAGCAGTTCGGGTGAGGGCACGATAAAAAAAGCAACAGGGACATTAAAATGAAGGTGTTTAGGTGTAGAAAGAAACAAAATTACCCAGGATGCATTGGTTATACACCCTTCTTTTTAGGATTAATGGGATCTTTTTATTTTTGAAGGTTGAGCTAGCTCTGCCAAAGGCTTGCCATCCTAGTGTGATTCTTCGCTTGATTTCTTCTTCTTTTGAGGGTCTCATGGAGATTTGTTGTTCTAGGTAGATGTA
>OY735205.1:68122270-68177270 GCA_963457665.1 Thysanoteuthis rhombus | reverse complement strand
TTCATTGGAGTCTATTGACTCATATCCAAGAATAGATGTTTTATCAAAGATTATTGCCAATCAATGATAAATAAATAAAATTATCATTTTTCATCACAAAGACTTACAAAATATGGGCTGTAAATTTTCCGGGGGCATTAGGAATATCAATATTTCTCCCCAAAATTATCACTGAACACGAGAAGCAGTAACCGACCGGCTAGAATTTATGGCATGACTGTACTAGAATATTTGATTCAGAAGTTTTCTATTTTCATTGGCTGATTCTTCAAATGCAAGCAGTTTTTGTATCGGGTCGATTGTCTTTATTTCTGAAGTCATCCTGCATCGATGTCGTTTTCTATTCTGGATAAATCTACAGTCATCATCGAGAAAATTACGGACAAACCATCGACAGCCCACGAAAAAGTGGAACCGCAAGCCAAAACACCGAATTAAGGACAGCCTTAAAACTTGCCTAGATAAATAAACCCGTGCAACGACTTCAAGATCCCATAGACTCTATGCCATGCTGTATTGACACTGTTATTCAGGCGAAGGAAGGAGCAACATGTTCTAAGGTCGCTGTCTCAAATTCATTTACACTTCAGTTTAATGTCCGTTTTAGCAAGAATATTTGGGGCATCTATTTTTGCATGCTACAGATCGTTAAATTCGAGTGAAGAATGTTTGTTTCGTTTGCTATGTTGAGATGAATTCTACGCAAAAAAATAATTGGTGAACGCGGAAATATGTTGATACAAATTGAGCTGAAAACAACGCCTGAATACAAGAAGCCAAAACCTTCAGTAAATTTCTTTAGTGATCATTACAACTACTTCGATATCGAAAGTTTTTCAGTTAATAAAATGCTTCTCGCTCAAGATACACAATGATTGTAAATACATATACACGTATGTATATACATATATATATATATATATATATATATATATATATATATACACGCCTATATATACATATATATATATATATATATATATATATATATATATATACCCATATAAATAGATGTATGTGCATATATGTATACATGTATATACGCATATATATATATAGAGAGAGAGATATGTAAATATATATGTATATATATATATATAGGCATATATACATGTATACATGTATATGTATATAGATATGTATATATAGATGTATAAGTATGTATACATATGCATATATACAATTATATATATATATATTTACAATTATATGTATATATATATATATATATATATATATATATATATATATATATATATATATATATTAGTAAAAATAACAGACACATTCCTCTTTGATTTGTTGCTTAGTTTTCTCTAGTTTGCGTACGACCCTTTTATTAATGTCATCTGAGTTCTTTTAAAAATGTTCTGAAGTTGGCTGTTCGAGATCCTCCGACCATCATCGGTCATCAATCATCAAGAAAATGTTATAGTGATATTCAAAGAAGCAGTATTGATTACTCTTCGATGGCATTAATGAAAGAGTAGTACGCATACAAGAAAAATGAACAAAGAAATTAGATTTTAACTGTTATATTCTTTTATCTATGTATGTTTAAATGGAGGATTGCCGTTTCGTTAGTGGGAGATGTCCGCTTGTGCGTTTGTATGTTACGCTATAAAAAGTACCTAAACATGATTGTAGCCCAACCAAAATTTTGCATGCCTACTCAATTGACCTATGGGAAGGTTGCTTTATTCTTTGCAAAAAAACATTTTTACTCAGTTCATACGTAAATTCTGTTATGGGTGTAAAGTGAAGGGAAACTGCCCCCGCCGCAAGGGCACAAAAGTGAAAGGATATTTTTCCCTCCCTGTAAAGTGTAGGAAAAAAAATGGAAATACCGTGTTCCCATAGATCTCCACACAAGGAAAAAACTTGTGCAATTAAAGTCTGAATTTCAGGCTTGTTTTAATTTTCCCTAATTAAATTTGAGTATTTCCCCGATCTGAGCTAATATTCGTTTCGAATTACGTCGAACGGTTCATTTAACTCTGTTCCGGATAACATGAAAATATTTTGAGTGCCTGACTTTCAGGTCATCTGGCATTATACAGCAGATTCCCGTTTTGACGAAATGCAAAATTTGGTATGCAATTTTATAAAGAATACGGCAAGCAAATTATCTCCTTTTTAATTTGCTCGGGATAATCTTCGACAATAGTCTTTCGTGAACGTAACAAAGAAAAGAAGAAAAACTGCGATGTTGCAAATAAAACTTTAGCAACATTTGGCGACATTTGACAACTCTTGGCAACATTAGTTTCTGCAAGAAAACTATTTCTTTCCAATTGATTTCCAAGTTTATCTTCGTTGAAATTTCCATTGCATGAAAAATAAAACGAAAAATATATGGAACGATATATAATTCATTGGCAAATGAAAATGTCACACACATATATATATATATATATATATATATATATATATATATATATATATATATATATATGTATATATATATATAATGCAAATCAGGGCTGCAATATAACATAGCATAATATAATATAATATAATATAATATAACATAATGCAATATGCGATGTATGATGGGTTTATTTCATTGAGTGCTCGATACATTCCACTTTAAATATCAAGTTGTTTTAGAATAGAGCTAGAGACATAGTAGCTACTACATATATATATATATATATATATATATATATATATATATGTGTGTGTGTGTGTGTGTGTGTGTGTGTGTTTATGTGTAAATTTCTGATCTTGAGAATTGATTTTTAAAAAAGGAATATGACGTAGTGTGACGTAAAAAAGAAAAACATATTTCTCTTTCTCTGCCCACTCTCTGTATCTTACCTTTCTACCTTCACCAACCGATCATGAATCGATTTCAAAAAGTCTGAACGAAAAACGATTTCGCCATTCATGGACCCACCGTCTTTCGTCACAGTTAGATAGAGACGTGCATTTACATTGCTTAGGTCATTGGATAGTGCCGTTAGAACGAGTGCTGTTAGAACGAGATTTTACTATAATTAATTTCTAAAACGTTGGTTGGGATATATATGCATACTCTTATTGCAGTGGGCACACGCTGATTGGCACATAGACATGGAGACATACATAGATATACATGTCGACAGAAATGCGTACATAGATAAACAATCGTATGCTCTCGTTAATACACAATGTTGCAAACACACACGGACACATTCTTACAGACGCTTTCGGACACTCATTACACAGACACACTTGCTCATACATATAGTAAAAGGCGCACAGATACATTTGTAATGACACCAACAAGACTATAGACGTTCATTCCGTGGCTAAGTTTCCTCACCCCTTTTTTTATGTGCACTTGTTTGAGTGTCTCAGCGCTCCTGATTAAATCGTTTTGTCTACTGACTTAGAACTTTTCATTCATAAACGTGCGTACAACTATTTACTAGCTGAAAACGAACAGGTACGTATGTAAAGGCATACCGAGATAGGTATACACGGATCCTTAAAGACATGCTATCATGCAAACACTTGCATAAACACGCACTAATAGTAACATACACGAACAAAAAGGTTAGGCACGGACACGCTGACTCTTTCACTTGATCCTTGTTCTGTAGTCCAATGACCCAAGACAGGGTTTTCCACCCCCTATCTATGAGATTCTCAGAAGAAGAAGGAATTAAGCCATGGATTTCTTTAGGCGGACAAGCTGAACCTTCAAGAAGAAAATCACATTAATCTCAAAAAGAAGGGTATGCAACCAAAGCAATCTCTCGATAGTCATTTATGAAGTTGAAATATGAACCGTAACTGGAAGATTGACCGTCAGATCATACATCATGTACAAGGATCCTGCTCAACGTCACACGGAGAGATCACAATATAGTAGAATATATAAGAAAAAAAAAACCAGCAATAAGAGATAGACAATTCATTATCAAATTCAAATGGCAATGGGTTGGTCATGTAGCAAGAATTTCAAACTACTGATAGATATCATAACTCACAACATGGATCCCAAGAGATCATATGCAAATATGCAAAGGCGTAACGAACTAGATAACTTTAGATAGTATTTGCCCCATGACGCCCATGACTGAGAAACCTGATGGATCTCACAAGACAAACTTGCATAACATATACTGACACATATGCTGTCTCACCATCGCTAGAAGTGATTCCTATTGTTGCTCTCTCCATTGCCCACTTTGCTATTCTCAGTTTGTCTTCGAGTAGTTTTCTACGTTTCCTGGTTTTGCACCCGTATGCTATAGCTGGTATTGTGCATTCATCGTTTACTTCACGTTTTAAATATATTAACAGTTTGCTCTACGCATATCTATTTATTATAACTTAGAAATATACAATGTATCAGCATATATTTTACATGGGCGCATCCATATAAGCACCTACATAAACGAAAAATGTTGACAATTACTACTTTGAGATTCAAAAATTATCTCGCGCTTACAGGTTTCCTATTTGAGGAAAATCAACGACCATTATAAAGATTGATATTGGAATACTTCATTCGTTTTATAGTGGCCCAAGTCTTCCTTGTTTCAAACATCTGACAGTCATATTAATACAAGGAAATTTCATGTCGACCTCCAGATGCAAAAGTCATGTCGACCCAGACCAAACTCACTTTTGATGCTTTAATAGTTGAATGTTATTTTCTGAAACCACTTGAAATACTCGTCTAGTTAGACGCCCCGCAGGTTTTATTTTCATTTATTTTTTGTTATTCTCTGGTAGCTGCAACATCATTTTTGCACATTTGTGTTTTGTAACCCTTTCACCGAAACGAATCAGAACCTTATCAGCTGCGCGGGTGTCCTGCCCCCGTAACCGTTTAATAACCGTGACAACATTATTTTTTAAATTCTTTTAAAATTTTTTTTAAAGAGGTTAGTATTTCCAGGGACAAGCGTGCCATAGAACGCACAGCATGCATCTGGGAAAGCATGTTCTTTATCTGTTATATTGATACAATTGCCATATTTCACACAGTGTAAGAGAAATCTTAGAAGCGTCTTTGATGTTCCCTCAGATCTTTATTGCTTGTGCAATCAGTCAACTGTTGTACGTCATTTGCCAGCCGTAGGAAAATATCAGAAGCTTGGAAGACGAGATTCTCATTGTATGTATGAACGAATGCATCATCGTTCTCCGCTTGTACCCCCATCGTGAGTATTGCAATAGTCAGTAAAACCCACTTCCAGCTTGCCAGGCCTGAAATTTTTCATCAACCTAATATTACTTTCACAATGATTACGCTGAAAATATAACTATAACAAGTCTGGTTAGTCACTCAACAAACAATGCCACATAAACAACGTCTTTTACAGTATGCCGTGTTGGTAGTGATCAGTTGTAAATTGTAGAAGGTGGCGGTTTCCATTCCTTTTTATATATGCGTTTGTTTGTGTGTTTCATCACTCCTGGTCATACCGTTTTGTCTATAGACAAGAAAATTGGCATCAGTTCTCCACTGGACCCCTTCTAAAAATGATTGTTTTGATCATTTTTTAACCATTTTTTGTCGTAGGAGGGATCTTTTAACGTGTTCATTCATAACGTGTAGATCCTCCAGAATCTTGAGGTTTCTAAAAACTTTTTACTCTATTTTCTAGATGTTTTCTGGTCAAAATAATATACAAATTCTCCAGTGTGCTTATCCTACGTCTCAAGTGAGAGAACTAACTCCATATTGCATATTCTCTGTGAAGTAGTATAAAGCAAGCGAATCCCATGGAACATTACTACTGTAATGAGTCATATCTTTCAGGGGTACCCCATACTTGTGGCCTTGTGTCAGACTTGGCAAAGCATAATTTTGTGCTTCGTAATGCAGTATTCCGACCAGATGTACCTTTCAAATGCTAAAATGCATTGTTTTTAATTGAAATTTTGAACCTATCAAACAATGAAGAACTAAATAAGACTTTTCATAATGGTTATTTATCCTCTCGAAGACAGCAGCCTTTGATTTAGATCTCTGTTCACCCATTTATTCGTTGTTTTAAGCCTCCCTATCAACAGGTGTGCCTCGTAATGGCGTTATGGCATTACCAGATCTTTCTACATCCAGGTGAGATTTTATATTCATGATTTAAAAGTAAAAGCTATAATTTTTAAAGTAAGATTGAAAAGTTCCGTTTCTCAGTGGATAGGGCAAATCCCCATTTCAAAAAAAAAAAAAAGCTCAGGTTATTAGAAGGATTAGGTGCTCTTGCACCTTTAGGGGTAGGCAACCAACAGCCCGTTGACCAGACCCGGTCTGCATAGGGATTTTGATTAGCCTACGAGCAAATATTGGTCTCCCCTATGTTCTAAAGATTCTTTGTGTCTTTTCGATGGATTCAAAAGATGATGTGGTAAATTTTGACTAAAATGACATTTTTTTTTAACTATATTCATATACACCGCATTTCTCTTCAGTTTTTTGTATCTCCCAAACATATATACAGCCTAACATTTTTCTATTGTATTCTGCATTTTAAGTGCTTTCGAAAACGCTGGCGCAACTACAACGAAATGTATCAAGTCTATTTTTGCGATCATAATTTTTTTGTTGATTTAACAAACTTGTTATCTCAATTCCTTCATTTTCACATTGGGGTCGAGCAATGTTCTCTTTGAACCACTCATTGCAGATCTTGTAGCAGATAAAAACATCATTCATTGTACAACGATTGGAAAACTTGATCTTCGTACAAAGACCTGTGCCATTTATAAGAATTCGAATAAACTGAATTCATTTAGAATACATATGATTTTTATTGGTCAAAAGTTTCTTATTATTGTAGTCCATACTTTTGTTAATATGTCAAAACAGCCGAATCACGCTGGATACACCGGTTTTCGTACAATCACTGAAGTTAATCAACGTCGGGCCTAGTCAGTATCCAGTGACCGTTTGCGTATATCAGGTGATGTAAGCAGCTGGAGATCACGCACAAAGTCTCCCGTGGCGATCCCGTTAGTCTGCCAAGGAGGGGGACAATCTCAACACAACGCTAAATAATGCAAAGAAAAGGTTTACCCTCTCACTACGACTCCGAAACCCCCGATTGACCAGGCTGCAGGCGACAAGAAATAAATGAATTCTTCAAAGTCTGGATTTTACTTTTCCAAACACGACTGCAACGAATTTTCGGCTTCACTCTCCAAGACTTGTTCGTCATTACAACCGTACCATTTACCCACCCACCCAGCGAGTTAGCCAGCCTGTTTACTCGCCAGACACCAAAGAATTTCGACCTTCACTTCATGCCTTTTTAAGCCCCCCCCCCTCAACCGACAGGATTTCCCGATTTTATACCACTCATCCCGCAGGCTGCTTCGTTTTTCATCTTAGTGCGTCAAGCTGCCCTTTCATATTGACGCTCTTTTAACGTTTCTTTGTGGCAAGTGTTTAGACACTTATGGCTTCTGGCTACTAAGCTAGGTGCTTACGATGCTATATCACATTCAAAGGATATATATATATATATATATATATATATATATATATATATATATATATATATATATATATATATATATATATATATATATATATATATATATATATGTAAAGCGCAAAAAGAATCCGATACAGTTTAGTTTAACGTCCTTATACATCTTCAGATTTGGCCGAATTTAAAACAAATATTTCTGAATCTTGGATATATCATTTCAAAGTTCAATGTAATATTGACATATATTTTTTGTATTTCTTTGATCAACGATTGAAATTCTGTCAATTTCGTTGCTGTATGAGGAATTCAGATGTTAAGAAGAACGTTCTGCACTCACTGCATCCGTGTAAAGAAAGAGAGAAATCAAAGAATCTCTCTCTCAATACCACCCACTCTGTATAGCTGCTTCGTTATATTACAACTCGTCGGTGTGACTATAGACTATCCATTTTCCTCTCCAGTACCACGAGGTAGGATTGAAACCTTCGCTTCTGACCTGGAGGCTGGTATCCTACCTCTGCTCCACGGAACTGGACGCTCAGTTAAATTGAATTTAAGCGATATATTTATTTAGCTTATATTCCCCATCCACCAGAGTAATCTATTCCTATCGAAGAGCATTGCATAAGCTTACAATGAACGAGTTTCCCCATTTAAAGAGTGCTCAACCCTGAATAGGGGAGCGTTAATTATTGTGTCATACATAGACAGCTCTTTCGTTATATTAGGTCAGTGTGTCTCACAGCTATTAGTTGAAGGAATCAAACGCTGACCACTTGTTCGACATTTGCTTATCTAAGCCAAAAAAGTTGAATTCTAGTCATAGAATAAAAATCTTCATCCCATATTCGCATGTAAATAGCAACCCGCAGATTACTTTGCATATAACAACTAACTTATGGGTGCCTGGCTGCAGGATTATGGTTATCGGTTTAATCTACCAGACCAGTACTGCAGGGTAGTTAGTTCAGTCCTAAATGAGTACCCAACACTTGTGGTCTTGCACCAGAATAAGCAATGGTCTACAATTTAGAATCTAAATTTGCAGACCGTAAACAAAGTGAGATCGATCCTCATAGATCCCGTATATTTTTGCCCTAAGCCTGTCTAATCTGAGGTAATATCTAGAACACCGGTGAGAAAAGATGAAACTGTCTCAACCACTTGGCAAGCTATGTATATATGTAATGATATTTGTGTAGCTCTCCTTCTTTGCCTCCCTATAAGATAAATTGAACAAACTCGGATGTGCTTGATCCGTCGCTTCATCAGAATCTAAGAGCCAAACAAAAGAGAATTAGTCTCTTCAGCCATTGATTTAATAAGATCACGTGTGCTGTATGTCAAGTTGTATTTTGGTGATTTCACATTTATGAATGAATAACACAAACACATGATTTTATAAGATACTCACACTTCATCTCGTTTGATCTCAAAATCTTCACGACCCGTGATGGCTTGTTCAATGAGGTGAAAGGTTAAATGATGATGACGAAGTTATCGTAGAATGAATTGAGGAGAAAGATTTCTTCCTGCGTTAGCTTCGCGAGCTTCGTTTAACCTCTCACCTCACTGACGTAGATTATGCTGAATGGAGAAAATTTTGAGATCAAAGTGAATATAATGTACGTGTGTTGTAAAATTATGGTTTTGTGAGATTTATTCATGAATATGAAATTACCGAAATACAAAAAAATAGAATTCAGGTCTCTATATTGTATTATTCCAAAACTACGCGTTCCATTTCATTTCCTTTATTTTTGGCTCCCATAGATTAGATTTGCAAAACCATTTGAACAAAATTGAGCTTTAGAAGTGGGAGTGAATTCGTCATTAGTTTTTACCTACATCACCGTTATTTGTGCGTGACGTCACTGGTTTTTAGACTTCTTGTTGTCATCCGAAATACGAAATAAAGTCGAAATTCAATAATAGAAATTTGACAATAAAACACATCAGGTAAGTCAATCGATAGAAACCGTCATGTGACCATTGTATTCTGACGGTTTGCCGTGTTGGGAGAGATCAATGAAAAAAAGTTGTGAAAGCGGTAAAAAATGAATAAATGGCTCCTCTTGCTTTTCGTTGGAAAGTCTACTTTTTCAAAAGAAAAAAGAAAAAAGAAAAAAGGAGAATAAATGAAGCTCTACACATACTAAGAGATCAATTCAGCATGAACTTACATTACAAATTGTAATCCCTACTATGAAGCTATTTACGTGGGGTCAGTTTTCAAAGAAAAGTTATTGATATAATAAGGAATAAATGTTTATATTTTTTGCCCTCTAGCTCCATTGTTGCCGCGTGTACACATGACACATACATACATACATGCATAAACACATACATACATCGCTAGCCAGTCAGCCAAACCAACTTAAAAACTGAAGAAACCTTTGTTGACAGTTTTGGTTGACGGTTTCTAGTATTCATTTTCCTAGACCCAAGTATATATGACCATTGCTCTCTCTCTCTCTTTCTCTCTCTCTCTCTCTCTCTCTCTCTCTCACACACACACACACACATACAATTTATATGAATGCATCGCAGTGTATATCCAGAGAGTAAGCTGCCATTTTTGCATAACTTGAGCACCGTTTGTTCGGCTGCAATGTAACTAGACAATCAGAGAGGACCTTATTGCGCTTGTATAAACAGAAATTCTCCATTGTGTCACTCAACTGGGAATTCTTTATTATCATGTGGGCATCTTCAGCTGCATTGTAGCAGTATCAGAAAAAACCATATGTTGTTTACATGTTTTGGATTTGAAGGATGAAATGAAAAGATTTCTGTATCGTGGATTGGTTAGTAGGAGTGGGTGGGGAAGTGTTGGTACCGTGTAGGTGAGAATCAGGTTAGTCTGAAATGAGAATCAGTGAAGGGCCAGGTGTTTGTACGTCTTACAGACCTTTTTCTTATTTCAGACCCACCTGATTCTCACCTATGTGACTACAAACACCTTTTCACATCCCCACTCACTTTCCAATTGTCATTTTCCCAACATCACCTCGTATACACACACACACACACTCACACACACACACACACACACACACACACATATATATATATATATATATATATATATATATATATATATGTTCACCTGATGAGACTCAAACTGGGCTGAAACATGAACTAGTTTGTGTAGCGAATCCACAATCTACTATTTATTTCCAGCTTTACTCTAAATCAACTCAACTCCATGAGTAAAATGTATGTATCGAGCACTCTATGAAATAAATCCATTACATTTCAGTAGTGGCTTTATATTATTGATATATTATTATATTATGTTATACTGCTAGCCTGATTTGTACCACACACACACACACACACACACACACACACACACACACACATATATATATATATATATATATATATATATATATATATATATATATGTATATATATATATATATATATATATATATATATAAATAATTGATATTCGCCATTGAATTAATTGCATTGACAAAGGAGATATTCTACGGGAAAATGAATATTTGATGTGAAACGAATGCTTTTATCATTAGGAGGCCATGGACTTATCGATGTAGTTACATACTCGCATATAGACTGATTCAGCCCTTTCAAGATCGACGATGGGGGTAACTAATTTTTGCCGTTACAGCCCGGGAATGTAAAGTGGTTATGGGAGAGTGGTTTGGTGAAATGCCCATTCATTTCTGTTTTTCTGTGTCGATCATTGCCAGTGACAGGTTATTTCATTCAAATAGGTGACGACACGACGAAATGGAATCAGAAGTAGATTTCCACGCTTCTGTGAAAATCATGAAAGCGAAACTAACAGACTTAGTTAGAATTACAACTCGCTTCGGTTCAGTTTCAATAATATCTTTTGCAATAACTGTTACTCAACTCAACACACACACACACGCATACACATTATATATATATATATATATATATATATATATATATATATATATATATATATATATACACGATTAATGAAATAAGTAACCGTTAGATCCGGGAGGCGTGTATCTCTAGTTTAATAATACCACTATAAAAGTCACCTAGGTGTCTAACAACCAATTTAATACGATTTCACACTCAACCCTTAGAAACCCAACTAAGTCGATACCAATATAGTGTTGAAACTTGAACCAAAACTAAGACGATACGATAATAATAATAAATATTATTTGAAGGAAAAAAAAGAAAGACTGAAACGATATTAATACATGTTTGAAACTCGTAATTAAATTAATTAAAATTAAATCAAATTAAAGTAAATGCTCACATAACTGGAAATCTAAGACTACATTGACGTTCATGACCCCCCCCCCGCCTTCTGACCCACGCGACCACATCTCCGACTTACCATAATGAGTTTTTCTTATGGAATACTTCGTCCCAAAAGCTCCGTTCCCCGGTACTCTTATTTTTACAACCATCTTATAAATACCGAACACTGGCGTACCGACGGGGCGTTTCATTAGTCAAAATTGTTGCAAATCAAAGCCTTGTCGAGAAAAAAGGGTACGTCTAAAGGTGGAAATCATGCAGTATGTAAAGATGAATTCCTGGAATTTGTGGCATGTAACGGACTTTGTACAGTAAGTCTAACGGCACTTCAGTTGAGCCTCGTTCTATTTTCGACCCTACTTTAAACAGTTCAGTGAATAATAAGAAGGAGAAGAAAAAAGTTCTTGGGATTATCGTCGATAATCAAAAGAACTTTCTCCTTCTCTTTCTTATTATTCCAGAAATTTGCTTTGGACTTTCATGCATTTTGGACTTTTTTGCATTTTGATCGTTTTGACTTTGGACCATTTGCTATGGACATTCCATACTTTGATCATTACTTTAGCGCAAATTTTGATTTGATGTTATCGTTGCATGAAAGTCCAACGGAAATACGTCCAATGGAACAAGGTCCATTAAAGTAAATACGTCCAATGCAAAAAAGGCCAATGCAGTGAAGGACCAATAATGCAAACATGTCCAATGCAATGGAGTCCACTGCAAAAAAAAAAAAAAAACAATCCTAGAAGGGCAAATGCAAAATGGACCTATTTATACATTTATACTCACAGATGATATATACGCATATGTACACGTTTATGTATATGGACACAGACCTCACATGATCTCCACGAAGCATTCCCAAGTACCGCTTCTCTAATGTCGCTTAAATTGCTTTTCTCCTGTTATTAAAGGTTTGTTCTCTGACTTCAATATTTCAACTGGCTTGTTTTCTGTTGCTGTCACATGGTTTCAAATGACGACAATGAATAGGATTTGTAACAACTTTTGTGTTGGTCAATTGAAAAAGTGATCACAAGAAACTATAATTCATGAAGAAAGCAATTCAGATACAACTATAATAACGTTTGAAATCACAAATGGAAAGTCAATTTCGTAGAAGAATAGATACTACGCTTTGATTTTGATCGAAAGGCCGTAAAAGGCTGGACTATAAAATGCCGAATTCCATATGGTCATCGTGTTCGCTGCTCTTATAAAATTTTTTTCGATAAATGAGCAGAAATTTAATTCTGACCCATGCGTTCGTTAAAGCCGAAATTCGTTATATCGAGGTTCGTTATTGGAAGGATTCATTGTATATGTACCCAACAATGATTTATCTCGAAGGATATAAAGGCTCCATAATTTTTCCAAAAATAACATAAGATCCCACACTGATTGTTGTTTCTTATTCATGATGTTTCTCTCTCTCTCTCTCTCTCTCTCTCTCTCTCTCTCTCTCTCTCTCTCTCTCTCTCTCTCTCTCTCCTTTTTATTCTGTTGTAACAGGGGGCAGGGAATTGTGATTTTTTTGCTGGGCGATAAAAATATAATTTTTCACATAACCGCTCCTAAAAATTCTGTGAATATTTAAGTTGGAAAGATTTTTTTTGAAGAAGTAAATATCTCATCCTTGCTACTTTAAAGAGAAAATCTGCACGGAACCCAATGATTAATAGTAATTCAATGGTAAGCAGGTGCACAAAAAAGTATTCTTCATTGTCAGTGTTGCATTACTTCCTTCATGATATTCATGTAACACGCATCAAGGAACATGATAAACATTCATTCATTTGTTTCCCAGGGGATTTAATGTTACAGTGAACTATAAACAACGCACATCTTGACAGAATACATATATTAAGCGTAATCCGTGTGTCTTATTGTTCGGTATCTTGATCTTGCTCTGGTTAGTTTCAGCTCTTAATTTCAAACATAGCATTAGATTCAAAACATTATATATATATATATATATATATATATATATATATATATATATATATATATATATATATATATATACATATATTCTAAAAAGCTTTACAGCTTTTTACACGATGGGTGTTAAAGAATTTATTGAATTTAATGTCATTTCGTTCAATCATTTCCAAATATCTGTTAATGCAATTCATGTAAGCGTTTCAAAAAGTTTAATTTTTTACGCAGAATCGGATATTTTGATAATAAGTGAGAATTTTTCTTGTTGGGATCATCGGTTGGTTACCATATACCCGTTTCGGGGATTTACAAATAAAATAGTCATATTAGCATGACTCCCTAGCAGAGCGGATCAACCACCGGCTCCTCTTAAGCTATAGTTTTAATACTTAGCCTTGTTTTATTGTTTTTAGGGCCGTGTCATAACATATGTAGATTTTTTTTAAATATAGGTCATCGTGACTTTTGAAAATAAAGGGCTTGTTTAAGTAGGTAACTTAAATACGTATTTGACTGTGAGGGATCAGAAAGAATAACTACAGATCTGATTTGTTGTTCGTGCCACTTTTGTTGAGAGTTCACCCATGTGAATAAATTTTTTTTTTTATGTCGGATTTAATCTTCGAATAGTATGCAACCAAACTAATGATATCTTTCAGAAAACTAATTAATCGAAAAATTTTTGGAGTCGATTTTCACCAGTTTATTTAACCGAAGAATTCGACAAAATATCCTGAGATGTATTCTGGCAATTTTTGCGACCATGATAAAGCAGCGACGCAGTAGCGAAAATTCAGAAAGCAAAGGAAATAAAGTGTATGTTATTGAATTATGGTTCCATGAAATGTATTCCCCAATATGAATTTACCAAAATACAACTTAGCATGCAACACACGGGATCACGTTGAGTAATTGGCTGAGAAGTGACCTAACATAAAATATTATAAGATCACTTACTTCAGACTGAATTAACCACATCCTACACCTTCTCACTTCTATCAATATTCTAGATATCTTCTTTCTCTTTCTCTTTCTGTCTCTCTCTTTCTATATATATATATATATATATATATGATTCCTTCAGTAGCCCCATTTTCTCTAATTGTTTATCCTATTTACGTTGTCTAGATCGAGTGATACATTAACCGTGTGATGACAGATTATCTCAAATAAGTTTCTATATGATATAAGGTAATTATATATATATATATATATATATATATATATATATTCAGCTAAAACTATGTCAGCCTAGGGATGTATTAATCCTCTCTCGTACACGTATTCTTACATAGATATATTTATCCCCTAACTACTTTTCTATTTGTCTATATTTATATCAATCTATGCCATTCTGGTTATGCCTGTATATCTTCATTCTTTTCATGTATACATGTTTCTGTCGTTGAATTGAAAGGAATATTGCACGACGAATATTTCTTTCGTGTCATAAAATTGTTTCCCAGAAAAATCGTGACATTTAAGGGTCAAAATACCTCCCAATTGCTCTCCGTTAACACTAATCGGTTTTCCTTTTAGTATTCGCCTGCAGAAGTGAATTAATTGTTGCTCTTACGCTGGCGACGGCTTCAGCCCCCCCTCCCTCTTCGGGCTCCACATGTCACATTACTTACTCGGCTCGTTTGTGATATGCAAAATCAACTCTGAGGCGACCATCTCCCGAAATTGCGTAACTATCTTCAAAATACACTTTTTAACCATAGGAACGGTGAGAGATAATATCGTGCCCTTCCAAAGTTGAATGCAAATGTCATTGTTCTGATGTGTCTCAGTTTGCATGCATATAACTAAATATAATTTGTGTATTTTCTTATTTATAATAGTATATATGTATAACAGCTTAGTCTGAAACGTTCAATGTATTTTGGGAGTACTGTATTTATCAAATGCCACCATCTGCGTTTTAATGTTTTTAAAGAATGTCCATCTTTTATATTAATCATAGGAATTACGTTTCGTCGATTTTCTCTTACGTCTCATATTCTCAAAGACTTTGCCGTTTATTCGGAAAATTTTTTCTTACACTAACTTTAAAAAGTGTGTGGCTTTCAACCTCATTTACCCCAATCAACGAAATTCGAGAAGTGTACGTGTTATTTGGTCAGGTCTTTCAGCCTTTCCATTCATGCATCTTCCAGTCCACGCTCCGAAAGAACTGAACGAATTTCGATGACATTTTTGCGGGTAACGTGACAAGAAAGAGGTGATCAAATTTGGAGTGGATCCAGAATTTCAAAAAATTGTTTCTGATTGAGATATAATTTACTGATTTTTTTTTACATTCATGTAATCGCTCATGTCAGTCCAGACGATATCTCCAATTTCCCCATGAATTTCTGTGAGATTTTGTGGAAGGGTGAACAAAAGAGTTGATTGAATTTTGGTGCAGATCAATGTAAATTACTCCTGCCCCCAAGCAAATCATGTGGAACAGTGGGCAATAGGCTGCCTAAGAACTGATAAAAATTTGAGCTATGCAACCCACTCTCCGACAATGTCATTGGCAGAAGTATGCAATCTCTGAGTGCTTCCTCGTTCAAAAAGTTTTTCAGATAACTGAACTCCTTTTCATTAATATTGTTCCCGTAATGTTTTTTGCTTTGTGCGACCTGCAACTTATAGTATCCGTAAGGAGAGAGAGTATCTTTTGATATTAAATATCACACCTGATGAGGGTCGTAGAATGAAGCAGTCGATATGTTGTGTGACTAACATGAACAACAAAGAATTCAATCGTCTGTAAAACTTGTTAAATACTAATGACCCTATTCGAAACTTTTGAGAGTACCTAGAGCTTCATTTCAACAACTTCAAATGGTTTAACTCACGATAAAAAAAAAGTGCAAATTACATTCATTTATTCCTAGTCGCTTGCAGCCAGGTCAATCAGACGGTTCTGAGGGATGCTTTGGGTTGCGATATTGAGTATTGGGTAGAGATAGGTCTCATTCCGAGAGAGAATAACAGGGTCACCATAAAAGGTCCTCTGTATAATCCTGAGCTGCTGAAGGCAACTGGTATCTTACTAGAGTGATCATAGGGGAACCAGTGTACCCAACGCAATTAGGCTGTATCTAAGAATTAGATGCAAAACGTCTTCATCTTCCCAAATCTTGCCCAAACTCAAAGGTTATCATCCACTTCTATTATGTGTTTTAAAACCATAGGAAACTGAGATTGTAAACCGATAAGATATCATCATTCAACGGTGCTCATGAATAAAGCTTTTTGCCTCTGCAGGTCGGATCGCGTAATAATGAGTGGAGGGAAAACCAGATGAAGATCATGCAGAAGGATTAGGATTCAGGATACTTTCATATTCCTTTGATCGAGATAGAAATGTGGCTTCAGTGGCATTCAGATGACATCAATGTAGTATCTGTTCTTTTTACGTCAACGTTGGTGGGTTGTAAATGTCCTTACGCTGGCAATGACAGCAGTTGTCCCTGCCCAGTATCATCATATCATAAGTTTATTCTTGACTCGGCTGTTCTTCGAAGTTTTTGCGACCTGTGACAATAGACTTAAAGGCAACAAGCACCCAAAGTGGCGTCACCCACTTCACTATACGCTTAGTAAGGAGTCAGATTCATGCCTTTCACAAGGTCTTTAGAGTCAGTATCTGTCTCAGTTGGAGTTTGAACTCGGCTTGCCGAGTATTTTTCTGTTTTGTTACTGGATATACCACCGGCACTCCCATTACGTAAAAGATACATCGGGGTTGCCAATTTAGTGTTTTCTGCGCTAAATTTAGCGCGTTTCTTGTTAAGGGCAACATTTTGTGCTATTTTTAGCCCATTATTAACTATCCTTTTCAGATTTTTATCCCTTTTATAACCATTTCCTAGCACTTTACGGCAAATTTAGCCACTCTAGCTGTGAAAAATGGCTACGAAACGGCTAACCGTGGTAATCTTCGTGCAGTTTTTTAAAACTTTTTTCGGTTTAAAGCAATTTTTTTTCAGGCTGGCAACACTGAGGTATGCAAATGTTGTTTTCCATTCTCCCTTACAGCAACACCATCATGCCTTTTTTTTTCGGCCCCACCATTGACGGCACCCCATCAGTCGTGATGCCAATTAACTCTGACATATCAAGCTTCATTACTGACATCGTTTTCAACAAAGCTTCAAAAAATCTCTGCTCCAATAACTGTGTCCTTCATGGGAATTAACTGAACAAACTCTTCACGAATTCGAAAAGTTGAAATCAGTCCTCGCACGAACGCTGCAAGTTGGGGAGTGTCTCTCGTGTCTGTGCTCTCATCACGGGCAATTGGGACACGAATTGCGATTCGTCGCACGCATCCCTTGAACAACTTTTAACATCTGCTGACATTTCTTCAACTCGCCGGGCGATCGTTACTTGCAGACGGGCTGATAGATGCAAATGAAGATTTCTTCTGCTGGCGAACAATATCCACCACTGTCAATAAACATTCTTTGACAAACTCGCCATCTGTAAAAGGCTTCATTTTTTTTTTTTTCCCTGCAATGAGTTTTGAGACTTCGTAGCTGGCACGTGTATCGAATCACCGACAATCCCCAAAAAGGCTCTCCCAACCAACCAGCCAAGTGGGCTACAGATTCTTTTCCCTTTGCCCATGTGTATGTGTATATGTATGTAAGTATCGAGCTCTCCTGGTCACATTTTGGGAGCAACTACTTTGAACATTAGTACACCACTAGGTACCATCTAGAATGTTACTTTTTGGGGTTTCTATGGTTATTTTGGACCAGCAATATCCTGTGCTGGTATTTTTTAAATTCATTTTTAAATTTTAGATAAAAGACCTAATAAAGATATTTTTTTACATAATTACTTCTGGTACACATGTGGGCTATGGTGATTGATTTATGCAAGTTACGGATATTTCCTTCATTTCTTGGCAAAAAATTATGCTTTAAGAAACTACTCTTCAGTAGCCCGGTTTACGCCAGTTCTCATTTTTCACTGCAACGATCTCTGGACAAATGAGACGAATTCCCATTGAGCTCGATAAAGAAATAATCCAGTGTTTGGTTGTCTCTGATTTCGGTATCAGCCTCTACTTTCCTGCCTTTTGCAATCATTGTCATCGTATTTTCTTCGATATAATTTCGAACGCTAGTTATTTGAAATATACCGTAGCACACGTATACGTTTGTTTCACACGTTGCGCGACCAGTGTGAACTATCAGCCCAGCCTGCCTTATAACCGCCACATCCAAGGAAGTATTACTCTGCGCTGAACATAGAAAAAGAATGATTAGTTCAAAGTATTCTTTGTATATCATTTGCTTATCCACCGTGGTTAAGCACGAAAGAAATTACAAAACAGATACCTTACAAGTATTAATTACCCTTTCCTTCTTTGAACAGATTTTCTTGCGTCGATTTTTCGTTAAATTTCTCAGTATAAGGAGAAAGCATTCCCGGGTTAAATACCGATATTTGCACACGAGTCTGCCCTAATCCTTTCGGTTGGAGGTAGCCAACCATTGATCATGAAAATCGTCAGAAGGTTTAAGCTTGAAATAATGTAACACTATTCATTATTTATGATGTCGTTAATAGCAATAATCAAAACTGAAATGCCGTTGTTAATCGAAATAACGAATGAAACATAACTTTTAAGTCATCTGAACCATGATTTGATTTAATCTATGGAAAAATTCGACAGGAAAAACCTCAATTCTTACGTTCACAAAATATACGTTCGTAATGGTATTGATTGACATTGCAATATCTAGCGATATTATAGTAAGGATAAGATTTACAGAGGAGATAATGCGTAGAAAGACGAACTAAAAAAGAGTTGAGCTTTGGACCCCCGTAGGTGCAGTATAGGGGTCATATACTAGAATACAACTTTCATCTCACCATGAAAATCAAGTGCAATATAAGAAAACGGATTGCAGTTTGGGAATTTGTATCCAAATCTACAAAACATACACTAAAAGACATTCCTAGTGGAAGATTCATTGTCGACCAATTTTAGAGGCGATGAAAGTGCCTTATGCATAACTACCATTTTCGGCTTCGAGAAAATTTTAGGAACATTTCGAGGCTTTGGGGATTTGTTGCAGTCGGGGACCAAGATTTGGGTGAGAGAGCAAAAGCAACGGCGATAGATAGAAGTTTTTATTATTATTATTATTATCATTATCATTATTATTATTATTATTATTATTATTATTATTATTATTATTATTATTGGTTACATTTTCGGAATCAGCATCCAAAACTACATAAAGTACACCACAACGTCAGTCTGATGAAAGTGTGTTGTTGCTCAGTGTGACGAGTGGAACTAGCGCAATTTGCATAGCTACCATATTCGGCTTGTTTCTTTTTTTGCAGCATTTCAGACCAGATTAGAGAAGAAAAAAAAGGTTAAGCATAATTATTACAGGTCTTGTCATTCACTCGATAGCAACTGTCTCATGACCAACATCTTTTGGCAGTATACTGTGTTGAGGGGTATCAATTAAAAATGGATAAAAGGGATGATCATTGAATAAATTACGTCTTTCGTCTGTTGTTGGGCAGTTAAATCAATTAAAAAATATATGAATTAAATATAATAGGCGTGAATGGTGCGACAAGTCCACGGGTCAGGGTAGCGAATTCCGATTTCTTTTGTTTTCCAAATTTGTGAGACCAGTTTTGAAAATACAACGATTTATTTTTCATCTTTTAAATTTCAGTTTTGTCAATTGATGCCTTAGAATGATAATGGGCTGGTCATATTGCAAGAATATCGGACAACCGTTCGACGTCACAACTCACAACGTGGATCCCCAGAGATCATACAAAACCATTGTCGATAGAATATAAGATGGCGAGACGAACTAGACAAGTTCAGAAAGTATTGGCCCAGTGACATCCATGATGGAGAGGCTTGGCGAATCTTGGGAAAGGTCTATGTCCAACGACGGGCGCTAAAAGGTTGATGATCTCCATGTACGAAGACAGCATTCCTTTCATCATGGTGTCTGCCTTCATTAGTTTACCATGACGTCTAGATGTGATTCCCAAAGTGAGGGCCCAAGCAGGCGATATCTGGCGAGAGGATGGTGGGGCGCTGAAAGAAGGGGGTGGTTAAAGGAGCAGCACAAAACAATACTCCCCTCCCTCACATCACCTTTGATAGGGGGTCAAATAAGAAACTGACAACCAGAACTGTATCAAAACTATCAACATTGGATCCCTCAGTTTTCAAGTTGGTTTGGCTGGCTGTCTGGCTATGAGTGTGCCACGCGCCCAAGCTGCACTGATGTAACTGAAGGGCTGATAGTTCAAATATTTACTCTTGACTATGTCTTGGAAAATCTTTTTTGATGTTTCTCCACCGTAGGAATGAACAAACATTAAAAAGTTTTTTTCTTTTCTAAATACAGTAAATTGTAGATATTCACACCAAAACAGGTTTTAGTGGCGAGTTCAATCTTCCACGAATAATTATGCTAAATTGGTCCCTAGTTCGGGGTCAGCTGCATCTCTATTGCCTCAACAAAACCACAAGAATAATGATGTACTGATTGATCAACAGTTTTTCCAATTTTTCGATTGATCATCCCCAACCAGGCATGGTGAAAAACGTGACGGTTTCTATTAAGTGACTTACCAGACCTGTTATATCTTGGGTTTTAAAATAAATGCCCGAACTTTAAAGTGAAAAAAAAAAAATATTAAAATTCAATTTCTGATGGACGAGGGAAGGGGGTGATGAAATATTTGCTTTAAAAGGTGGCTGGGGGCGCCGATGAAAATAGGTTGGTATTCAGAAAACGTTTAAGGGGAAACTGCTTTACATCAACAACTCCAGTGTAATGTCCCAATCAACGCCTATGAAGTCAGATGCATATTTTCCCGCGAAAACATATAATCGCGTCTGATGTGATATATCCAAGTGGTTGCTGCCCTTTTTCGACACTGGAGAACGCTATGTTCACAGAGTTGCCACTTGGGAGAAATGGCTGCCTTTTGATGTTTCCGACCCACTCTTTCTTTTTCCATGTTTATTTCCATATTTTTTTTTCACTTGATTTTATTCTTATTTATTTCTGGGAAGGTGTAGAGAAGAGGCGATGGGAAGATGACTTTCCTTCGTATAGGCTCGAGGAAATTCGGGTGACATATTGCCGTCAGTCTGGTTTATAGATTCAGTCAATGTTAGAGGCAGCTGGTTGTGCAGCTTTCGAACTTATTATGCGGTTCTATTTTATATCATTTTATTTCAGAAATGAATGAAATTAAAACAACAACAAAAAAAAGATCTTAATTCTACCGTAGGCTGATACGGGAGGAGGGTTGAGCTTAGCTAAACTAGAATTTTTTCTGGGCAGTTTTGATCCGAAAATTTCACTGTATAACGTTTGATCTATGTAAGTCATATCCACCACTGAATTACACACACACACACACACACACACAAAAGAAAGTTTAATGACAATATCGGAATTATGTAAAAAATTACCTAAAATTTGTAGTTCTAAAATTCAAGATCTTTCCATGATCGATGGTCATTTTCAGGAATGGTCATTTACATATATATATATATATATATATATATATATATATATATATATATATATATATATATATATATATGTGTGTGTGTGTGTGTGTGTATGAATGAGTATATATATATATATATATATATATATATATATATATATATATTTGTATAAATGAGTATATATATATAAATATATATATATTGCGTGTGCATGACTTAGTCAAATACATATTGGAAATGAAGGAAATGTATATGAATGTAGGATATGGCTGTGATATTTAGATATAGAATGTGTGTGTGTGTGTGTGTGTGTGTATGTGTGTGTGTGTGTGTGTGTGTGTGTGGCCATAAGCACAGTTTCTACCAAATGATGTAACTTGTGGCGCGATCCACTGATTGTCATTCTAACCCTGAATCGTTACTCCACTAACATAACCTTGAACTAGAATCCCTAGTTTGTCTTCTGTTTATTATTCATTTTTGTTTTGTTTTATTAGGCTCAGTGCTAAGAAGGAGAAGGAGAAAAATTTGAAGAAAAAGACCGAAGGACAGTTTCCAAGGATTGACAGGCATGAAGTTGAGTGACGCCCTGAGTGGGTCACGGAACTGAAAACGATGGAAGAACATTGACATCCACAGGGAATGGCGGGGACAAATATGACATGTGCTCCCTCTCCCCGGGATCAGCCTTCTCACCCAGGGCAAAAAGACATAGTTGGAACCTTATAGTCAATAAAAGATAATGGTGCAGTACAATTGTTTTATGTTACCATAACTTCAAGTTACGTTCTGACTTTAAGTGTGGGGAATTCTATGTTACTGTATAAGATTATTACTCATTACTTTTCTGCAAGCACTTGGGGATATTTTAGAGTGCGCTTTCGAAGCTCCATATAGGTGGTACTACTTGATGTAAGTTAAATACATCCGATTAAACAGGAAGGGAAATACATTAATCAATTTAGGAAGAGGTTTTATTTTTGATTAATCGTGATATTGTCAACCATAACAAAATATTGATCAGGCATCCATAATTTGGCTTTTACCGCCTACTTTCCGCAGTAGGTACATCCTGATTGACTTGAAATTCATTTTTCATTGTTTGATATTGGCTGTAAAATAATCATCATATCTTAAACATAACTAATGTCCAATACACACAAAAAATAGAGAGGTCTGGCGAAGTTCGGAAAAAGATTAATGTCCCACGACGGGGGCTAAAATGACGATGATGATGATGATGATGATCATCATCATCATCATCATTAATAATAGTATTATTATTAGTATTATTGCTAAGATATGTTCCGAATATAACCTTCTGTTTTGCCTCTGGAGATGTATCCTCTCGCGTAACCCCTTCATAGGAGAAATGGCAGCGGACATCAATGTGGAGAAGGTTTGTAGCAAGATCAATGTCCCCCCCCCACCTCATTTTTGGACAGTCTAAGAAATTGATCATGATTACGCTTTGTTTTTCTTTTTTTTTCATTTTAGATTCACATTTATAATCATTTTTTTCTTCAATGATTTTTTCAATTAAAAACAATCCACCCAAAACTGACATGAAAACTGTCAACGTAAGTTTTTTCAGTTTTTGAATCGGTCTGGCTGGGTTGCTAGGCATGTGTGCATGTATGTATGTATCATGCGTACAGACTGCACCAATGGAGCTTAAGGGCTGAACACTGACTCCTTATAATGTCTTTTGAAATTCTTCCCTAAATAGACTTTCAGTGGGTGTCTCCAGCATTCACTCCTGTTTATGTTTTTTGTAGTGGTAAATCCAGACATTTTAGAGATCACCATCCAACAAAATACAAGAGAATAACTTGAACATTGATCACCCTCTTTTCCAATGTTTCAATTGATGACCCCCCCCACCATCGCAAAACGCTGCCAAAATACGTTGGTCACTTAACAGTTTCTATTGAGTGACTAACCAGACCTGGTCTATTTCTATCTCCCATTTTTTATTCTAGATTTGGCACTTCTATTTTTAACTTTTGTACGCCAAAACATAACAAGATTTTTAAAGGAAAAAACCTGGAGAAGTTATGCTCCAAATATTCTCCCAGCTGTCAGTGAAAATAGTTTTGCCTTTTGTTTGAGGCAAAAAAGATTGGGGGCATCGCTGAGAGACAAAACAATAGAAAGACCTCAAAGATTGGGAACAATTGCAAAAAATATGACTAAAGGCGTAAGCAATTTTTCTCCCCAAAGCAATGACGGATTAATTATGTAAAAAAAATAAGTAGCTTATGCTACGGGCCCCGCTATTTCAAGCCCCCGCCCCGCTAAATGCTTGCAAGCTATGAATTCCGATTCAATCATTCTGTACTTACTTTATTACTATAGCACTATGAACGACTGGGTCTTTCAGGTCAGCAATCTTAGCCATTCCCCACCATGGGTATTTATCTCAATTCAGTGAATTATGGGGGTGGAGAGTAGGATTTTTTTGGTCCATATACGATACAGTGATAAATACAAAATATTTGAAACTGAAGTCATAGCTGCTGCTCAAAAAATCGAAACGACAACGAAGTAATATTATTTCTGAAGTACGAGACATTTTTGTCGTATAGCCTGGTTGTAAACCAAACAAAAAATACTTTATAATGTTTATAAAAAAGATTGTTCTTATGTTTATGTGTATTTAAGAGCGGACAAAAGAATTAATATGGATAAAAAGAAAGATATGTCATAAAAAATTGGGAAGGATTAAAATATATATACAGGCCTGGCTGCTGCAGGGCCAAACTCCACTCCAACTTATATTCCGACTGAATATGATTACTGCAACATTTGTATTCTATATGTAATGAATGAAAATATATAAAAACATATAGATTTAGGAGGCACCATCACAGTCAATAATTGAACAACCGTAGCGACAAAATTTGAAGTCATGTAAAAAATTCCATCAAAGAATAAATATGGTAAATATTGTGCTACTTTTCCTTAACTGATGACTTCTGTCAGTCGGTAAGACACCAGCCTACCAATCAGTTGGTTATGATTTCAAATTGCGGTCGGGCAATATTAATTATGCAGATGTATTGATTTATTAGAACGAGATAAGCCATCGCTTGTTTCTAACATAAATTTTGGCTCTTATGTATCATTGTCAATTCAGCTTAGTCGGTAAGAGACACTGATCAATCGGTCGTGATTTCGAACCACGGCAGGAGATGATTTTTACTCCACTAAATTTGGATAGAATTGTTTTAGCTGTTTTCGTCGTTCTTGTTACGATAGGAAAACAAAGTCAACTCCAGATTTGGACTGGAGTTGAACAAGATGAATTAGAGATCACAAACAAAACAAATAAGAGTTTATAGAAGCAAAGTGAATGCAAAAACTAAAACTAATGTTTTTTGCCTTAGAGACGAAGCTACGTTTTCGTACGTAGCCCGAAAATGAAGCTCATAGCGGACACTAAATTGCACGTTGAGGAGAGTGGATATTTTGAACACATCCGATTTAATCAGACCTTTGGTCAACTGAGTGCAGTCATCCTAATTGCGTCTATACAGTTGAAAGAGTAGGAAAGAGATCGGGTGTTTGATCCAGTCAACAGGGGATTTTACTGTCAATCCTTGCTCTATAATTAGCTTTATGTCCTTGTGCGACTTTTCCTTATCCCAAAATGAGAATGAGGGAGAGATCACTGGGGCCAGATGCGAAAAACAGATTTTAATGTCGACTTTCATCACTTGTATGCAAACATATTTATATATATATATATATGTGTGTGTGTGTGTGTATGTGTGTGTGTGTGTATATATATATATATATATATAAATATGCATATACATACATACAAATGTACACACATGCCAAGGAGGGTTTTTTTTAAATGGAGACAAAAAGGATATATATTGGGAATTAAAGTATATCTTAGCAGCAACACCGAGGAATAATACCATCTTTTTATGTGGATGCAATTTTACAACAAGCTTACATTTCATTGACTATAAGGTTCCAAAATCCTACCTCCCTCACCCACGATTAAAGGACCTAACCCAAGAGTGGGGATGCCAATGCCCCATTTGCAGCCCTAGTTGACGCCAATGATACACATATATATATTTAGACATTAATCTTTCATTGATACTTGACTGATTAAAAACGACAAAAAAGGATCTTTTTTTAATTTCTTAGTCAGCTCCTCATGTTTACGTACAATTGAACGTGTGTCTCAATCCAATGTGCGTGGGTATTGTCCAAATGTAATTGGTGCAAGTGACCCATACAGGTAGACAATTTGGAGAGCAGCAAGCAGCTCCCGAGAAAAAAAATTCAAAATTTGAATGATTATGCGAGTATTTTGAGGTCATATGAAATGGAGGTAATCCTTACATATAGGCAGCCAAATTTCGGTTCGTTATATAATGGCGACCCCAATTTGTAAATTGTAAAATCTTCCACACTCTCATACTAGGTGATAAAAATGGCGCACAACTTTTGTGCGTCATTTTTGACATTGAGTGTGCGAGTGTGTGGAAAATCCATGAAAGAAAAACAAAGAGTTGATTCATTCCAGTTTGTGAGTGTGGGAAACTTCATATTACTGTCTTAGGTTGTTTTACGCATGACATATTTTTAAAAGTAGAGATTGTTTGTTTTTTTTCAAAAGTTGACGCAGAACAATATCCATTGTTGGGACTTTTTAAATGCTCCTTTAACCTTCATGCACGTGGTTTCATTTGAGGTGAGTAAAATACGCTAGAGAAACAGGAAGAAAAATACGTTTATTAATTCAGGGATTAGCTGTGATTTTCGTCAAATTAATCAAGCATACATTATTTGACTTTTACGGCCTACTTTCTCTGTAAGACCTTCCTGATTGAATGGAAATTTGTTTTTCATTCGTTGATAATCGCTGTAATATAATCATCATATCCGGAACGTATTCAATGTCCTATACGCACAAACATGATTTTCTTCCGGTCTATTTGTCATGAAAAACCTGCTTCTTCTTGAAAAGGACATTTAGGGAAGAAGAACTGCATGTGCAGTTGCGAAACTAGAAAGCATTCAGTGCATATCAAAGCCAACACCAAACACCAACTAAAAGCTGAAGATCAGCTCATATATGGCTACACAGCAGGGTGGGGGGCGAGGATGTAAAACAAATTGGATTCCCTCTGAAAATTTAATCAATACATCCTAAGCCTATGGCCCATCTTTCCACAGTAAGTCTTTGAAATTCAATGGGAACTTCAAGAGATATTGTGTGCACAGACCAACAGACAGAACAAGTGGATACATGTACCCCTCGTAACTTTGCTGAAAAAAATTTTTTTTTGTGAAAATTGTTTTCTCTAAGCCGTGAAGCCACGTACATCTGCAAATACCACGCAGTAAAACTGTATTGTCATGCAAGATGCAGGATTGAATAACTATTAATCATTCCTGGCATCGTACATTTCTATTTCTTAAATCTTAGACAAAAAATCGATGATCGTTTGAAAGATGAAATATATTTCCTGCACACTTCACACTTTCGTGTGTACAATCTACTTTAATGAAAGAAAAACAATCAGAAAACCTCCCTTACAAAAGAATATTTTAATTTTTGGCAGTTAAACATGGAACCTAACCAAGAGGCAGACCCATAAATTGAGAACCATGCAACGTGTACATGAAAGAATTATGCTCGACACATGGAGAGACCACAAGAAAGCACAATACGTCTGGGAGAAAACAGGAATCAGGGACATCATAGAATTCATTAAAAATCTCAAATGATAGTGGGCTGGCCATGTTGCAAGAATGGACATTGCAACTCACGACATGGATCCTCAAAATCACATGCACAACCGAGACCGGCAGAGTATTAAATGGATAGAGGAGCTAGACAAATGCAGAAAGTACTGGCTCTCCGACGCCCACGATAGAGAAGCGTGGTGAATCTAGGGGAAGGTCTGTGTCTAACGACAGACGTTAAAAGGATGATGATGATGATGATGATGATGGTGGTGGTGGTGATGATGATGATGATGATGATGATGATGATGATTTTCCAATTAATGACATTTTCCAGATCTTCCGAAGCTTCCAATACAATCTAAACTAATTCCAGCTGGCAAGTATCAGTAAACAGAGGTGAATGTTTTTAGCAAGCACAGAGTATGATATTTTTAAGAGATTTCATAAAACTCGATAACAGGGATGATTGACCTGAAAATAAATCCATTTCATTTTCATACAAAGTACACTTTTTGTGGATAAATGGATTCATTAATGAAGAAGTACCGAAAATTTCATTCAAATCCGATTACTAGTTGATTTTTAGTATGATTTTAAAATCTTGGTCTATTCAGACTAAAATGATTCTAATACAAATCATAATGGCCTTTTGTTTGTCTAGTGTGAACAATTTTTTTGAAAAATTCATTAATCCATTTTTTTACGTTTAAAATATTCAGTCCTGCATTAACGGATACTTCAGCCGGTTAAATATATTTCCCCTGCAATCCAAAAAGAGATGTCTCTATATTCAACAGTTGTAAGCTGAAATGTCTGAAAAGTGAAGAGTGAAGAGGCAAACGCCATTGATTCATAATAGAAAATGCATGAGCATTTTCAGACAAAAAAAAAAAAAAAAATAGATGATGATGGTATGTTGAAGCCGTATTATTGGAGTTTAGGATGATGGGTGGTCCAGGAAACTGGGGTGTGAAGAAAAGAGAGAAAGAGAGTGCTCGCTGCCTCTATAAAAGCTAGCTGCAAAAGAGACAAAATTAGCAATTTCTTACTTGTTAATCAAATATTGATCGATCTTGGGGATTTTTATTGGAGTCAATTCATCGAGAAACGCTCAGTATCTCTCATTTGAGTGTTATATTTTATAAGTTAGGATTGGTCACAGAATTTGCTAGATAAGTAATGTTTGTGGGTAAATTTTACCAATTTATGATTATTGCAGTTCTCTGTCTTATACAGAACCAACATAAAAATGGGATGACCGTGTGATAATCGAAGTTAAGCAACGTCACGCCGCGTCAATACCTAGATGAGCAACCATCTGGAAATGCCAGGTGCTCTAAGCAACTAGAATGATGTAGAGAGTCTCCCGTGGCGATCTAATTAATCTTCCTGAGAAGAAAACCTTATCCCACCCTGCACTCGGTAACGGAAGCCAAAAGTCCTCTACCAAAACCTCTGAACCCTCTGACTGGCCGGACTGTGAGCGAATGAATGAATTAGTGTACATATTCACAAAGATTGGTTCGTCCAAACACAACATCGCTCTACAGGTATGGCTGATCGCTAAATAGAAACCGTTGCGTGTCCAACGTCTTTTGGCAGCACACGTTGAAGGTGATTAATTAAAACATTGGTAAAAGGTCAACGTATGTGCTACTTTTCTCGTTGTTCAGCAGGTGGTAATCAATAAAAAAAATTCTGAATCTACAAAAAAACAAAAAAAAAAAACACACACATGTGAACACTGCTGGGCACCAGGGATCAATTTGGCATAAAATTACATGGTAAATTGAACCCCTTCCCTCAAAAAACCTTGTTAGCGTGGAAATTTAAAAAAAAAACTAAGAAAGCATTTTTTCTAAACTTAATAACAAGTAAATGTTTAATTTCCAGCCCTTTAATCAGTTGATGCGAGCCAGCCCGCCAGCCCGTCAGCCAGCCAGCCAGCCAGCCAGATGAACATGAAAACTGAAGAAAACTTTATGGACAGTTTGGGAGATATTTTTTTTTTTTTGACGGTTTCTACAATGTTTGTGTGTTGGACAATTTTAGCACACAAAAGATGAAAGTAATTCCCCCAAACATGTCCGTATCTATCATATTTGGCTGTCAAAATGACTTTTGACCACTGGTTTCTGCAACATTTCTGGACTTCCTAGCCGCTCAGCTTTAACCTTCAGTGTCCGGCCACTCAATAATAATATCAATGCAAACCCCATAGAATCATTACAAAGTTAATAATTGGACTGGAGATTGCCTTTCTAAGTTAGAACATTCAAAGCAAGATTAAAATATAATCAAACTGCTCAAGTATATCAAGTGATATTTACACTGCGAATACACACACACACACACACACACACACACTCACTCACTCTCTCTCTCTCTCTCTCACACACACACATATATATACATATATATTATCATTATATATAAGTTGGAACATTTTAACAGTATAGTGCTTACATAACGGTGGCTATGATGTGACGATTTTCTATGTTATAGCAACAAGCATAGATGCCTAAAAAACAGAAATCGGATTATCATTATCATGTTGAATGCAAATACAGACCGCACAGCATTATCATATTGTGGTAAATTGAACTGGAAATCGCTTAATTCTTCAAGTTAGGGGGATTTTTACGGTATAGTGCAAACAAAACTCTGGCTGTAATGTGCTGTCTTCGCTGTGCTACGGTAACATACTTGAATGGCATCCATCATGTTTATACAGACAATGGAACGACACTGGAGTTTCCCCTCAGGGGCACATGACTGGTGGAAGTGTATGGAGATCTTGGGATGCCCAGTTGCCAGCCCCCCCCCCTCTCAGCCTCACTCATGTAGTCCAGAGGAAAGAATACGACGATATATCTAGCATCAGTGTGGTTACTGGAACTACCGGAGGATCATCAAATTGAGCGTCAGTCCATCTTAGGAGGTTTTGAAATAGTCTCCTAGACTGGTAGCCTTCTTCCAATCTACCCTATTTTTTACCCATAGCTGGGGGTGGATTAGTATTTGTGGGACATTCCGAAGTCGGAACTGTGATACGTGCTGGGCAGCAAAGAGATATGGCTCCTAGTTGACCTTCAAAGGGTGATAGTCGAATTCATAATCATCGACCATTTCTTTCTTTTTTTATTTACTATAAGTTTCAACTTTGTAAAAGTCCCTTTTCTATGCTATTCGTTTAGACAAAAAGCATTTGTGAGTTTCAAATTTAGTAGTCTTGTCAGTGAAAGCATAGTTACAATAATTTGTAAATACAGACAATCATGAATTCTAATATCTATCTATCTATCTATCTATCTATCTATCTATCTATATATATATATATATAAGTGTGTGTGTGTGTGTGTGTGTGTGTAAGTATGTGTGTGTTTGTGTATGCATATATATATATATATATATATATATATATATATATATATATATATATATATCAATAAGTTCGTAACTTCAGCTGAATTTTATTCTGAAATTTTTTATGTATATTCTTCGATGTGTATGATATTCTTGAAACGTAAATTACGTTGAAAAATTAATATTTTTTAGAAATAGATACTTTTTTAATTGGCTTTTCTTGCTCCTTGCTTCATTTATCTTTATTCGATGGCGTATCATAAATCATTATTATCTTAATTTGTCCATGACTACTTTTTACCTCCATCTTGATTTTTAGTAGCTTTTTATCACAAATTTTACTCGATCTCTTCTAGGCAAGGAGTAAATTATGGCGTCGATCAGAAAATAAAGAATATGGCTCGAGTGAAATTGGAAACCAGATCCCAAACAGGACCATTTATGCTGGCCTCTTTTAGAAATAAGAAACAAAGGCTCAACCCAAAGGCAGAAGATCAAAAAAGTCTTAAACCAATCCCTAATCTTGATTCGTAGCCCTCATTGTGTCCATTCTAATAGTTTCAGTTTTTTAATACGTTTATTTCTTAATTTTTCTGTTATATATATATATATATATATATATATATATATATATATATATATACTTGTGTCATTCACAGACAGCTGTTTCGATGTATTACATCTCTCCAGTGTGGCTATGGACTTTCCATTATCCCATCCAGTACTGTGAGGCAGAATTGAAACCTTCATTTTGGACCCTACGGAGCTGGATGGCCAGTAAGGCTGAATTTAAGCGATATATCTTTTTACACAGAAATTTCTCATCCACCAGAGTGCTCTATTCCTACGGAAGAGCATTGCATAAGCTTACGATGGATGGGTTACCTCACTTGAAGAGTGCTCAACAACCCTGAATAGAGGAGCATTATTTCTTGTGTCGTATATATATATATATATACATATATATATATATATGAAATATCTGTAAATGGGCTATTTATTTCCGACAAAATGTGGAAATCATATAGACAATTCATTAGGAACTAATTACTCGGCACCGTTTCACTCGGTGGCAAACGAGCGACATCAGATATTGTAATAAAAAAAAATGAACGTCATGCAGGGGTCGAGCCTGCACGACACTCATTTCTGTATTTATTTACGCGATTTGAGATAGCACATTAGCAAACCAAGTGAAATCAGTGCTGAGCCATTAGTTCCTGATGAATCGTCCTAATAAGTAGACCCCATACATATATATAAAGAGAAATGCTGCCTAGTGGTTCCCAAACTTTTCCCAATCTCAAGACACCCATTGTGAGTAAGTATTTTTCACGCCGTCCCATGTAAAATAAATTACTGAGCAATTGAATTTAAATTCGTGTGGTTAGGTTAGTAAAATAGAAAAAAAAAGACGAAATTTGAATTCATAAAAATCGCAGGATACAAAAGAAAAGGTATTTTTGCAAGGATATCCGTCAATATTGAGCCCAGAATCTCAATTCATGACCACATCCTGATAGTTATCATAATAATAGCATAAACATAAAACAGATCTAGTTAGTCAACCAATAGAAACCGTAACATAGCCAACGTCTATTGGCAGCATGCTAGTTTGGAATGGTCAATTATAACAGTGAAATGAGGAGTGATCAATGAAAAGTTACTTCTCTCGCATTTTATTGGATGGGGGTCATTAAAAATGGACCAATTTAAAAAAAAATCAAGCGTGACACAAATTAAGAGATTAATTTAACATAAAATTACATTGCAAATTGCTCTCCAACACTAAAAATCTATGCAGGAAGGGATTCTCAAAGGTTTCAATAAAGAGTAAATTTCAAAATTTTCACCCTTCTAACTCCATTGGTGCGGCCTATATGCGTGAAACATATATACACAGCCAGTCATCAAGCCAGTCAGAACTACTTAAAAACCGAAGAAACCTTTGTTGAGAGTTTTGGTTGACAGTCTCTAATTAGCAAAGTTTAAGCGGACTGTTCTACTTGTCTATCAGTCCGGAGTAAATATTAACATTTTATAATCGGCTCGCTTTCTGAGTATGAGTTATTCATATTCAGGTTTAAGATGTCAACTTGTAGCTCATTGTAAGTCTATTCATATCCTTTTCTATTGACAGTTTCAACTTGAAAATAAAAGATGTTTCACAGTTATGAACTGATGGACTACGTACGTATTTCTAGAGACCATGCAATCCTCGGTCACCCATAGAAAGAGGTAAACTTGAATGTCATTTTTATAGACATTATATTCTGAAGGTGTGTATGAAAACAAACTTGCGCTTATCTCGTCATGCCGATTTCAAGCGCGATTCATGTCTTATCATTGCTTATATTTATACGAATACTTATATTCATTGGAATCAGCAGACCGAACGAATCTGGGAAGCGTGAAACCAAGTGATGAAAAATTATTGCTAAGGGTTGACGCTCCTCTGCTTTATCGGAATGCTCCTTGAGTTGGGAGTATCGTCGCGGGTCAGGAGTTAATCGCGCGTTGGAAGTTGCGTATACCTAAGCACTCGCCGTAAGTCAGTACAATTAGAAGTGAAGGATGCACTGGTTTTACACCAATTTGATTTACGTCGAAGGACAATAACGTCAGTTTGAAATTTGGACAAATTTTGGCAAACCCTGAAACTGGGGTTGATTTTATTTCCCTACCGTAAAATTACATTTATAATTATGTTCAAATAATGAAATATTATATGAAATATATTTATACTTATCGAAAATAATTTCTTAGCTGAGTGTCACTATTAAGTGGTTAGTCGGTTTCCCACAACCACATCTGTTTGCATTGGATCACATGAAAATAAGAAATGTCCACTGATGTTTTTTTTTTAACGAAAAAGCAAATGGAAAGTGTTGTTGAAAGAATAGAATAAAATCTTGACTACATATTTGGCTTCTTAGAATGCAATCATCAGATTGTTATGAGCAGCACTGAACACAAACGAGGATGAAAACATGCAACGTCGTATATACAAACTTGACAACATTTGGCGAATTTTGTTTCTATGATGAAAATATTCATAATAATTAAGAAAACATTTCTTTCTATTTCATTTTCAAGTTAATCCTTGTTTTTGACCGAAACAAAGATAAAATAATGAAAAATGAAAGGAAAAATATCATCCGAAATGTAATATAATTCGTTAGCAAAGGAAAAAGTTATATATATATATATATATATATATATATATATATATATATATATATGAGACAGTCAATTCATTTGAAAATCTTTCTAAGTAAAACAGAATGGAGAATCTGTAATCAGCCGTTGAAAGAAAAATCTTTACTCATTTTATAACCGCTCTGCTAATTGAGCATTTTTTTTAAAAACTAAAATCTACTTATGTTCGTTGTATACTTCATCATTATTCTCTTTCTCTCTCTATATATATATTTATAGAGAGAGGGGGTTAGCGATAGAGGAGGATGAAAGGAGAGAGAGAGACAGACAGACAGAATCTAGAAAACTTTGCAACTATAAACACGAAACGTATAAAAGAAATCAAATTTCTGTCATTTGGGTTAATTATTTCCAAATATTTGTTAATGCAAGTAATGTAAGATTTTTAATGGATTTTATGTTTTACGCCGACTTAGATATTATGGTACGACGTGTGAATTTCTCTTGCTGGGATCACCAGTTGTTTAACCGTGTAACCGTTTCGGGGATTAAAAAGCAAAACAGTTATATTAACATGGCTCCCAGCAGTGTTGATCAAATACCACCTCTCCTCACACTATGATTTTAATATTCAGCTCTTTACGTTATTTCTATGGCCATGTCATAACACAGGCAGTTATGTATTTTGTATGTGGTATTATAAAAATGTATTGTATATAGATCTTATTTTATACTACAAATCATTTTATTCTTTGAAACAAAGAGCTTACTTATGTAGGATACCAAAAAAGGTATTTGACGATGACGGATCACTAAATAAGATAAAGGGTGTAACTTAATGTTTGTGTCTCTTCTATTGAGTGTTCACTCATGTGAATATTGAACCCGTTACGTCGAATTTAATCTTGGACTTCAAGGAAACGAACTTATGGTATTTTTTTTATTGATACTCGTTATTCAGAAATGATTCTTTGAGTCGATGTTCTATCAAGATATTTAACCGAAGAATTTGAAAAAAAAAATTCAAGGTCGCTAATCTTACACTGAATTATCCAAACGCACAATCTCGCTTCCATCAATATCTTCAATTTCATCTACCTAAATTAGCATGTCATACATGGTTAATACAAAACCAAATAGCATTCTAGTAACACCATGTGGGCTATTCCATCAATGTACTTCAGAAATTTGTTATTTAGTATAACATTTTCAATTTTCCATCCTGCCCGACTACCTATTAGTCAAACAGACGGACAAGAGCCAAATGTTTTCCCCCATCCCTGGTTTCTGCCAATTCGAAGATCTTTCACATTGAAAATCTGTATGAACATACTGGTAAGTGTCGTCGAAAGTTGAATTACTCTCCTCTTTTCTTCTATCTTTATCATTTCGTTACCAGATTCAACAATTTTCTTTATCCTTTAATTGTGGTCAACTTGATAAGTTTTGAAAGGATCAGGATGTCTGGTAATAAATTTATTGAATTCACAGAAAATCTCACGAAGGTCGCCGCCTTGATCAACTATTTTCATAACTAAAGAAATCATCCTCAATATGAAATCGATTAATTTGATCATGACATGTGCAACCCCTAAACATTCAGAGAGTATAGTGCTATGAAGTATGTGAGATTGAATACTTCTTGCTCTAAAAAGCATATGTACAATACAGAATGCAAATGAATCTCGTTTGTCAAACATTTCATAGAAAGACATTCCATTTTCGAGTTTAATTTCCAAATCTAGAAATGTTGCTTGCATTCCGTCATGCTAGCACTTGAGTTCAAAAATTTCAGATTAAATTGAACTATAAGGTCTCACGAATTCTCCTCCATTATTAAGACTACACATGTTAATTAATAAAATGTATACGACCAAGAAACGTACGTGCTCGCTTTGTACTACGTTTTATCAAAGACCAACTCATTAAACATTCATGTCTATGAAGTTAAAAATTTATCTTGCAATCGACGTGTGGATATACATAATCTGATGAGATAATCCATTAGTTATTTTAAAGTAACTCATCCCAATAAGATGGTTAAAAATCGCCATAAGGATAAAAGTAAGTTAGGCCATTTTTTGTTTCATACCGGAAAGAGATTGTAAAACCAATATATTAAGTATTTTCTTCTATAAATGTCAAGTCTATTATTTCATTTGAGTCTTTCATGAGATTTTCGTGAGGAATCTTTGAATAAAAAGTAACACAATTGTATATTGAGATTATAGATTTAACCCCTCTACGGGTACTTGTAATAACCAATCATTTTTCAACATGGAATTATTCGCTACCCAGAAGAGATTTAAATAACTATAAAATTTTCTTTCAATATAAAATTTTATTGCTTGAAATCTTACATATATACATATATATATATATATATATATATATATATATATATATATATATATATATATATATATATATATATATATATATATATATATATGATAGCAAAATACTCCTTTATTTTGAAATAATTTTTATAAAATATTTTGATAAAAAAATTAATTCAGCTTAATAATATTTATTAGATTAAATGTGCTTAAAATATTGATATAATATAAGTTAATATTTACTTAAGATTTGAGATTAAAAAACACCAGAAACATGTTTCTTGGTTTATCCATCTATCAAGAGTGTTGGATTGTTTTTAGTTTTAATCTGATTACTTTTAAAATCTTCTTCATTCTTTCTATAAGCGAAATCCAAGTCATAAAAACCTCTACAAACACACACACACACACACACACACACACACACACACATATATATATATATATATATATATATATATATATATATATATATATATATATATATATATGTGTGTATTACACACATACACACACACACATATATATGTTGGTCGCAGGTTGATTCCTACTGCAGTCTCATTTTCTTCAATTCTGTATTCTATTAACGTTGTCAAAGGCGAGTGATACATTAATCGTGTGATGACGGTAGATCATTTCAAATAAGTTCCTGTATGATATAACACAATTTATGATCATTCTGTCGGATCATTTAGTCCATTTCTCAATATATATATATATATATATATATATATATATATATATATATATATATGAAGAGTGCATACATTAAATAACGTGTGTAGATTAGTTTTAAACACCTTATTTAGGTAGCCTATTTAAAGCTCGCCTTAACTCTTGACCTGAATTTTCTGTCGAAAGCAGAGGGGATATTGCCCAAGTGTCATTTCATCTCATTAATATCTTTGGAAAATGAGGTTTGTTTTAATCAACACAGTACGCACGCAGCCCGTGAAGCGAGCTTCTGTGGGCACGTCGGCACCGAAATTAAAAGAAAGTTTTTCGAAAACACATGAAGGGTCAGTTTTCGAATACCAACTCAAAAGACTTGTTGAACTTCCCAAAAGTCATGGTCTTGTACCTGCCTTAACCAGGTAAATACCCAACATATGTACGGGAAGTGCCGTAAACCTGTTTCCAGGCAAACAGGAATACGTAACCAACCACATATTTATTTGTGCACATATAAACAGTAACGAACAGCTTAAACATTTGCTCAAATTTCCGCAACGGAAACAAGTAAATAGATATTTACACAGGTTACAGCTCTCTCAGTGAATTACGCTCACGTCATGTGCAGATGCAGTTAAAGAAACATCTGCACAAAGTACGTGCACATTCTTGTGGAATCACCGCGCCCATTCAGCCTCAGTAGAACAGCTCAGTGGTTAGAACGACGAACTGGTGGTCGAAAAGTTTTGAACTTCACCACAGACTTGTCCGCTTTGCAGAGATCAAAAGATTGAGGTAGGGATATAGAGTTGCTTTAAACAAAGGGGGCATTTCAAACCCTGCTTTTCACTACATTTATCATAGTGTCCCTTCCACTTTTCGAGACAATCTTTCACAAAACAGTCCTCTTTTGTGATTGCCATCAGTTGCCTTGTTGCGTTCTCCGTAATCTCATTCACAGATTTAAATCTTTTCAGAGAAAGCATAAAGTCGCAGGGAACAAAATCTCAATAGAGGGTAAACAAACCTGAGTGATGCAATGTTTTGCAAAAAAAAAAAAAAACTGTACGAGACGGGAATAACGTCTCCTTCAGTCATTATGGGTTTGACAGTCACACAGTACAGAAGCTGAATCAATGGTGTCTGAATGCCGACTGAGTTACCCCACGCATCAGTAACTAAACACACATGCGCAGCATGGTCCCGTCGGGAGTTACATCAAGACTGCCTAACTGGTTGCAGAGATATTTGAAATGGTTGCATACTTTCCGGACCGATCTCAAGTAACTGGTTTGCACGGCTGTTCCTTTAATACCAATGGAAAAATCATTTTTGATTTTTTACAGTTAGGGAAAAACTTTTGTGTGTTTTGTCTGTAAACAGTCAAACGAGAAATCTCAAAAGATGAAAAATGATGACCGAGATGTTTATGATTTGATCCTGAGGATTCATAAAGAAAAGTCGTTCTACCATATAAAAACACATAAATACCTGTTTGTCAGGTAATTTTAATGTATAAAATCTACAAGGGACCTCAAATGAAGCGGGTAACCAAATAGCAAATTTTCACGAGCGGATTAAGTGAAAGCAAAATTGAAATATAATTAAACTGCTTAAGTATATAAGTGAGATATACACTGCGAATACACTCTCACACATTATTATTATCATTATTATTATTATCATTATTATTATTATTATTATTATTATTATTATTATTATTATTATTATTAGAAATGGATGTATAATCTAACAGAATAATCATGGATCCATTATATAGTTTGAAACACTATTTGAAATGATTTCCCGTTATCATACGAAAAAATGTGTCACTCGGACTAGACAGCATAAATGAAAAGAATAATAAAAGAAAATAGGGCTGCTGTAGCCTAGATAGACTATTTGGACCTTAGCCTTTCCACTGGTCTGTTTAGCCCAATGGTAAGAGCAATGCAGCGACCTAATTGGTTGCAGGTTTGATTCCTGAAATATATATATATATATATATATATATATATATATATATATATATATATATATATATATATATATATATATACATAGTTGTGTTTCTATTTGGTATTCTCTGTTGTTTTTAAGGTTATTTTTTCCCTTGTTTGTTCGTGTAGTGGTTCGTAGTCAAGGGAGGTATATGGTCTGGTCAATGCTGAATGGGTTGCAGATGGGGTGGGGAGAGATGGAACGGACTTATACTTGAATAGAATGTCACTGCTGGATGAGAGCTGTTGTAGTTTTAAGTTGTTTATACATATTTTTCTATCATGGTGAATAATGCTAAATATGAAAGTTTTACAAATGGAATTGCAATTTCTTGCAGATGTATAGTAAACAGAGACTTATAATTCGTTGTCATTCGCGGCATTTTAGCTTTGCACAACTAGTGCGTCTCTTCTTACAGTTGGGGTAATTTTTAAAAACTATTTCCAATCAGGAAAAATTGCTGCTCAAGCTGCTGAGAATGCCGACTCAGTATTTGAAGTGTATACTCTAAATGCAAACTGTTCAGTATTGATTCAATGTTCTTAGGTCTGAAAATATGAATAATGAGCCTCAAAAGAGGCGAAAACCCGGTTAAAATGATGAAATGTTATCGACAGCATTCGACAGCAATGGCCAGCGACCAACCAAGAATGGTTCGAACATTTTTCAGAGACTTTGGGATTTGAAGTGAAACCATATCACGTCATCACAATGCTAAAAGTAAAATCAAAAAGTTTCATTCCATATGAACCGGAAGATGTAGGCCATGAAAGTATCAGACCATTCTGCTTTCGGGATTGTAAACAAAATTGATTTCACTTTGATGACATTTTGATCGTAAAAATTAGTTTTTTTATCCTTGTTTTGAATAAATAAACTTCTGATGAAAATAAAACTTCGTATTTATTTATCTTTTTAAGTTAGAATTTCGTACATACTTTTTTTGTGAAGTTTGATTTCACTTTGACTACACAAACTTTTGATTGTAGAAAACAGTTGCTTAATATCCTTGCTTTGACTAGATATATACGTTTTGAAATACATACACATATATATATATATATATATATATATATATATATATACATATATATATATATATATATATATATACATATGTATATATATGAATACTATACATACATATATGTATATATATAAGTATCTTATATATATATATATAATCATCGTATATATATATATATATATATATATATATATATATATATATATATTGCTTGACTTTGCAAATGAAGATTTGTTAATGTTTCCCACGTTGCACTCTCAGGTGGCCAGTAAGACCGATGCGGTAGAGGCATGCGTTTCTGTAGCAGTTGCAGGAGGATATCTGGTCGCAAGAGGGAGTTCCCGCCTTTCATTGCTGTCTTCTTTCATCTACTTCTGCCCTGCGCTTACTTTCAGCACGGGAGTTTGTTTCGTAGACCTTATGTCGCCATACGTTCCTATTGGCCCCCTTTTTAGTCCACACTGTCTAGGGTTGATGCCGCAAGAGATGAAAGTCATATGCATATTTCAATATAGATAGATAGATGTACAACAATGAATGATAAGAGTTATCTATGTACGTATGTATGTTCGTGCGCCTTTGTTTCAAGTGTATGTGTAATTGAATTTAAAATGATATATTTAATGTATTTCTATGTTTGTATGATTAATCTTCTGCCAGCCGGATTTAACCACGTAAACAGCTAAATTTAACACTGCAGGTTGTTTCATAAGGATGCAACCATAGGAACAAGAGGGTAAAACTTACGCCCAAGTAAATGTTACGCCATAGCATTAGTCAGAGTAATAGTACTCAGAAAAACACAATTTAAAAGTTAAAGTGATTACATCATGCGCTAGCTTCACTTGGGCATCCAATCTTCGGCACATGCCATTTTCTAATGTAATGAAACGTTAATATAATGAAACGGGCACGACGCAAAAGGAAACCATATTCAGCATCTATTGTGATTCATTATGATTTCTTTTTTTTCAACTATTTACTTTCATCTTAACTGCTGTTGCTTTTGATGGCAATTAAATCCTGGCTGAGTTCCCTCCGGCAGTGAGTAAATAAATTAACAGAGCAGATCGGAATAGAAAAATACGTGAAAATCGAACTCAAGACCCTCTATTCCGGAGAGTGGCTTGTTTAACGCGTGACCGTTCTTGCCACTGTGTTAGTGGCAAGAGCAAGCCCGAAACAAACCTTTAAAAACATAAAAATTATCGAGATAGAAGCAAAGAGTGAGACGAGGTGATACCAGCTCACCCAAACTCTTTACAGCCTGCCTTGATATGATCTTCCGAAACATCCACTGGGAAAATAGAGGAATCAAAATAGACGGCGGATATCTGAGCAACCTTAGATTTGCAGAGGACATCGTCCTTTTCGCAGAGAACTTACACGACCTCCAACTAATGATAAATGAACCAAACGAAGAAAGCAAAAAAGTCGGCCTTCATATGAACTTCAGTAAAACGAAAATCATATGCAACAATCATATTGAGGACAAAAACGTAACTGTCAAGATAGAAGACGCAAAACTCGACAAGGTAGACCGCTACATTCACCTTTGACAACGAATCTCCATGTGATCCTCTAAAGAGGAGGAATCAAGCAAAGAATCACTCTGGGATGGCCATCCTTTGGCAGAGCAAGCTCAGCTTTCAGAAATCTGACGATCCCAATTATCCTAAAAAGAAGAGTATACAACCAATGTATTCTCCCGATAGTCACTAATGGAGCTGAAACATGGAACCTAACCAAAAGAAAGACCTACAAACCGAGAAGTATGCAACGTGCGCATGAGAGAATCATGCTCAACCTTACATGGAGAGACAGCGTAGTATATAACGAAGAAAATGGAAGTCTGTGACATCATAGAAACTATTAAAAAACTTAAATGGCAATGGGCAGGCCATGTTGCAAGAATGAAAGACCACCGATGGACATCACGTCTCACCACATGGATCCCTAGAGATCACATGAGAAACTGAGGCTGACAGAACACATTTTGGAGAGATGAACTAGACAAATTCAGGAAATACTGGCTCTGCGGTGCTCATGACGAAGAATTGTGGAGAATCTTACGGAAGGTCTATGTCCAACGCCGTTAAAAGACTGATGATGATGATGATGATGATGATGATGATGATGATGATGATGATGATCAAAAAATCAATAGAAATGATTTACCATCATTATTATCTGCAGCCTTTTAGCGTCCGTCGTTGGACATAGACCTTCACCAATATTCATCAGACCTCTCTCTCGTTGGTTCGGGGAAGCCAATACTTTTTGGACTTATAGTTAGTCTCACCATCCTAGATTCTGCCAACCACGTTGTGAGACGTTGTGAGACGTTGTGAGGCGTGGGATCCACGTTGTGAGTCGTGATGTTCGGCAGTTGACTGACATTCTTGCAACATGACCAGCCCGTTGCCATTTGACTTATATATCATGCCACCTCACGATCTCTCCACGTGATGTTGAGCAGGATTCTCTCATGTGCACGCTGCTTGGTTCTCAGTTTGCAGCAAAGTCTCTCAGTTAGGTTCCTTGTTTCAGCTCCATAGGTGACTATCGAGAGGATGCACTGGTTGTTTACCTTTCTTTCAAGGAATGGAGGGATTTTCTTATTCTTGGCGATTGACCCTACACTACCGAAAGCTTATCATCCTAAAATTATTCTTTGATTAATTTTCTCTTCTTTTGATTCGTTACCCTTGCTAGATGTTTAGGTCCACTTTCTCCAGCTTTGCATTTTCGATTTTGATTTTTGTATCTTTGTCTTCCACATGTTTATTGTACAATACTTCATCTATTAAGATAAATCAAATCGGATCTATTTTAAAGCTAACATGTATGTTTTTGTAATCTACTCTTAATCAGCGTCTCCAAGAATAATTTTTAGATTTAGAATAAATAAAATAAAAGAAAAAAACAAAACAAAAACGGTTGCATCCTTCTTCTTCAATCACCCTGTACCATCTCACCGTTTTGGCCGCCGTAACACATTTGCATTCGAATGAGTCTACGTTATGGTCTGTAATCAAATATTAGGGCGTTATATTCCGGTTTGTGTGCTTGGCTCTGTCAATGTGTTGTTTTATTGAAGAGCGATTGTATGTTTTTCTGTCTGCTTTGTCCCCCCCCCCTTTAACATAAGGACTTTATTTTGTCTATCCTTTGAAGTGACAGAAGAGATCGAGTGAGCTGAAAATAGGCAGTGACATTGTGATGTGATTTCGGCCATCATTCTTCTTCTTTCTACACCTCCGACCACCTCCGTCAGATTCTCTTTCTTCTTCTATTCGTCTGCATTTTCACTCTTCTCTCTTCCGCTCACTCGGCCGATATGCTTTTGACTTCTCTGACGAAAAAACAAAACGAAACAAAAACAAAACAAAACAAAAACAAAACAAAACAAAACAAAATAAACACTTGAACAGAAACGATAAACAATAAAAGAAAAATAAAAAAAAAAACGTGGGGAGGGAGTAAAAGACAGGAAGAGCCTCAAGATACACACCCAGTTCCGACTTTTAACGATCTGGCACGAATGTCATTGCTATAAAGAAATATATCCTCTATTAAGAAAGTCAGAATTCGGTAAACGCGGTGGTTCTCACCCATAGGGCATGAGCGTCCACCCCAGGACCAGGTCTTTTAACCTAGGGTGAAAGTTTTTAAAAGTTGGAATCTGATAGTCGTTAAAGGATAATGGTGCTGTTCAATAGTTTTATGTGACTTCTACTCAAAGTATCCATATAAAAAGATGATATTCATCTTTGGTAACAGGATTGCCTCTATGATATATACCGAATATATCCTTTTGTCACTCCCAAGAAAAGAAGCAGAGACGCTCATCTATGGGAGTGTGCTCCCTAGGTGGTGTAAGGAATTTCTTGAAGAGGAGCAAGTCCACGTGATCAAAGTAAGATTTTCTCTAATACTGTTGGTCATTCTCTCAACAAGTGTTTCCATGGTGAATATCGATCTCACCCGGATCAGGACTTCGTTGACAATACAAGTGATGAATATCATATATTTCTTTCACATGCCTTTTGTACCTATTTCTGACTAACTGTTCAGCAGAAGGCATGAGGGGCAAGTACCAACTACTTAAGGGGTGAGCAAGGAGATATAATGGTCAAGAATCACTACTTTAACCCAAGATTTCAATCATCACGCATCTTACGGATTCGACAATAAGTTATTCTTTTAAATATAAAACAAAGCTCTAACTACCCGAAAGATGCGCGCGCGCGCACACACACACACACACACACACACACACATATATATATATATATATATATATATATATATATATATATATATATATATATATAATCATAAATTGCATTACATTATATTGAAATATCTATTATCTATTTGAAATGATCTCCTGTTACTACATGGAGGCTGTATCACTTGGCCGAGACGACACTGATACAATGAATATATTTGTGTGTGTGAACAATGTTGACAATCTGAAAAAAAACTGACTTTTGGCTGATTGATACATCTCAGATTATTTATTGAGATGTATTAATCAGTTTTTTTCTTTTCCAAATAGCAGTTTTTTTCACATCATTTTGTACACTTCTTCTGATATATATATATATATATATATATATATTATGATAATAATTGAATAATTGTGTCATCCACACACAGTTGTTTCGTTGTATTATAACTCTTCAGTGTGGCTACAGACTATCAATTATCCCATCCAGTATCACGAGGTAGGGGTGAAACCTTTGCTCCAGACCAAGAAGCTGGCATCTTTTTTCTGCCCTACGCAGAACTGGACGGTCAATAAGGTTGAATTTAAGCGATACATTTACTCACACATAATTCCTCATCCACCAGAGTGCTCTATTCTAGATATCTTTCCGTAATTTTCCTAATTCCATTGAAAGATCGTTATATATATATATATATATATATATATATATATATGAGGATGGATCAATTAGTCCATCATCTGACATGCAGTTATCAGCTGAATTTTGATCGAAGAATTTCACTGCGTAATGTTAAATCTATGTACACATATGAAAACCATTGTTTGTTTGTTCGTATGTATGTTAGTCTGTTCACATCATAGTTTTACCAACTTCCTCTCAGTAAATCTGTTTGAAGAGAAGAGGAGAGAAAGACAGATAAAGTGTGACTGACTCAAGTACCTGACCCAGACACAGTTTTCTGTGTCTGTTCGTAAATTAGACAGAAAAAAATCTTTTACTCTGCTTCTCTTCTTAAAGCTGATTGATGAGAACGAAAGCGTGAGATTCAAGAAACTGAAAACGATGTCTAAAATTTTAAAATCTATAGATAACTACTAAAAAATCTTGTCATTTTTATGGGTATTATGCTAATATCATAAATATTTACCACTGAATTAAGAGCATTGAAAGAAAAGAATACCTCCATCGAGGGTTAGGTACACACAGGTATCTATTGGGCCTATCGAAGCTTTGCAACCTGTTATACCCCTATGGTAACCCATCAAGGTGTTGATCAAGCTCAACTTTGCTTAACTTCGGTGATCTTACGTGAACCGGTGAACGTAACATGATTTGTCTGTAACTCCTGAGCTTCGGGGAGAGCTTCCTCAGTCCAAATCTTTGTGCTAGGTGCGTATCGGAGAGGCTTTGAGTACCATTTAGGTATGGTTTGGCGGCCTCCCGAACCTTAGGTGATCACTCTACCACTGGGCCACAGTGATCGATCTATTTCACGTCTTTTTAAGTAAATCATCTCAAGCATCCAAAGGCAAAGAAGAGTTTTTAAATAATTCCACATGATAATCTTACACTTGCTATTATTACTGACCACCAACAACCCCCTTTTCTGAGCACTGAAATATACTCTGACAGATTTTTATTAAAAAAAACTGAAGAATGTTCTCTTAATCTTCCCTTTTCCCTACGACCAGGAATATTTGGTTTGTTTTTCTTTTAAAGGAATTGACTCAAGAGAGAAAATGGTAGAGTAGTGGCCAAGTTAATGAGAAGTGATAATAAAAATTGAATTCTTGCCTACATATACCAGGTCTATGTGTAGCTGGCGTAAAAATACCATTGCGCTGTCTTTGCTCAGTACCGCCAGAATTTACCGTATCACTATATATTTATAAGAGCGATCGAAAATACTGCCGTATATGTTTCATACATTTTCCATGTGATGTCATGGATTGTATAAACAGCTAGTAATTTATTAAAATTCTTTCATGTTTTGGAAGTCTACGCTAGAATTACATTTCCTGTGTCTGGCGATTTAAATCTCTTATAATTCCACAGGCAAGAAAGTGAATATCGTGCTGATCAAAAGAATTGGCTAGAAAACTGTCCATTATCTCGGAAACTTTTACAAATAGAAGCATGCTATTTTCACTATTCGACAACATACGTTTTGGAGATTCATTTAGATTACATTACAAGAAAAAACTTGGCCCCGCCCGGTCCGACTCATTCGTTTCGCTTTCTGAAGCTTAATTACTACGAAACTAATGAAGATAGATACATGAGGTTTTCACCAATCGATCGCACATTATTTTAAGATTTATTGAGATATGGCATGTATGGTGGTTCTTAGAAGTTGTTTATGTCTTAAGCAAGCAATATTTTGTAATCCTTGCTTATACGGGTGTAAAATAAGGTTGCTAAATACAGCATACAAACAACGTTATATCCCATTCGTGTAAGCAAGGATTTCATAATATTTAGAGTATCCCGAGAACGAATAAAGATTTTCTGAATATGTTTCGAAACGATAAGGCATCAAAAAAAATAATAAATAAATAAAAAGGATTTTTCGTGTTTTTACCAATAACTAAACCATTATATCGACGCTTTTAGTGAGGGTATCCTTATCTGGTATGGTTCAAATTTGATCAGACGAAGGTTTACAATAATTGAGTGACACGTGAGGATCGATTTCTCAAAATTATGTGAACTTGGTTTGCTATTCGAAACAGGTAAAATCGTTGGATTTTCACCAAATTCCAAATAGATGGGGAATGTGAGCTTTTTCCTGTTGTTTCTGGGTTTGTCTGAACTTTCTACACCCTGGCTCAGTCGGGGGTGTCTGGCTATTCGTGACCTATAAATAATATAATTATAAGTATGTGCCTAGTCTTTGGGGAGCCATTTTCCATGCAGTACTTCCCCATTGAATGCACTGATGCCTGCGCCGATAGGACTGTGAAATTTGGGAAACAGTCACATGCAAATGTGTGTCCCCCCCCCCCCTTGCATTAAACCGACATTGTGCCGTATCTACCCCCACGGCGAGGCAGAAACGTATACTTCAGGATGAAAATTTGCCCACCCGAGTTGTTCAAATTCAATAAAAAATACTCACTTTGAAGTAATGCTTCTTAAAGTGGGCGCTATCACCCCGTTAGGGCACAGGAAGACTGAAGAGCTTCTAGAAGCTGAGGGGGCCATGAACATTGTCACTTTTCATTGGGGTGGGGACAAAGAATATATTTTCAGGGTAGCAGCAAAGGGATTTATTCAAAATATATCTGTTACTCGCGAATGTAAATACCATAAGTTAGGGCCTCATAGCACCATTATCTTTTATTGACAATAAAGTTCCAACTTTCAACCTCCCTAGTCCTAGGAGAGAAGTCCTGACCAGGAGAGGATGGGGTTAAATGCCCAGGTTGCCCAACCCCCACAGTGGTGAAAAATACAAAAAGATATCTCCTCTCCATAAAAGCATACAATAGAGCTGCTTAAAGTTAAAATAATTTGTATTTTTGACTCACAGCATCATATTGAGTTATCATTTATTAATTTTTCTTTGATTTTCAAAATTTAATTTTCGGTGTAAAATTTTTAACCAGCTTTACGGAGGATGCTGATAAAGTATATGCTCTAGAAGGGGGCAGTATACCAGGGCTTCTAATGCTAGGTTTTGCTCCCAGATCTGGGGGTTTTCCTCAACCATCTAGGTTTCAGAGTTTATCTTTAGAAGATGTTTACAAACTGATTTTTTTCCTGACCGCAAATGAATAGATTCAATAAAATAATTTGTATATTGATATAAATGTTTTTAAAATAACTTTTCTAAATTTTAACTATGTTAAGAAAAGCTGTTGATGGAATAGTCATCAACTAAGTGCGTTTCCACCCCGTATAATGCATGTTCCGTTGTAGTACAAGCTATAACCATGTGATGAATAAATATGTCAGTGAGAAATCGGCATGTAATAAATAAACGCCGAACTCGTATAAAGGTTAATTTTATTGCTAAAATGTTTGTGACATTATTTGAAAGTCGTTTACTCTTTGAAAAGGAATTGAAAAGTACTAATAATTATCGTGAAGTACATACTAATGTTAGTAAAGCACAGTTATGTTTTTATTTAAACTTTTTCTTATATTTTTTTTCCTTCTTTTATTTTTGGTCTGTTTTTTTTGTGAGCTTGATCAAGCTTGATAAAGTTTGGGTTTTTTTTGTTAAAATCCCGTTGACAGTTCTACAATAAACTACAGAAGTTTGGAAAACACTACCTTACAGCAAAGACATCCCAGATGATTACCAGGTTAGCCGGTAGCGTGAACCAGCGGCTACCCAGATTACCCACCCACTATGTAGATGCGATAGACCAGTGGTTCCCAGCCTTTTCTAAGATACGAACCTCAAATATAAGTGAGAGATTTAAAAAGAATCCTTAAAAAGGAAGAATATACTGATAGAAATTTTTTTATTTTCTTTTATTGAAAAAATAAACCATTTCCTGAAAGAATAGGAGTAGAATCATTTAGAATTTCAAAAGGATCCGATCTTATTTCAATCAAAGGACCAGGTTCAGTGAATACTTTGGGTTCGTATGAACCCAGGCTGATGACCGCTGCAATAGACGTAAGCGTTGAAAGGAATCCCAAGAGACAGAGAAAAAAATAACTATGAAATGGGAAGGGACGCTCAGTAGTATGAGGGTGGCCAATACAAAAAGATGATTTGACTAAGGATCTGCTTTGAAAGCCAAAGGTCGTCATGTCCCCCAATTAAAGTTAGGGAACTTCTAGTCTAACGAATGTTAATGTACAAGATACAGCTAATGGACATACATAGCTTATCCCCTTTTCCCCCACACCATTTTACCAAAGCCTACTTGAATTCTGTAGGTGTTTCAAAACACGGGGTGGGCCTTGAAGTCTTGACACGTGTCACCTTTGACCCCACTCCTCCGGGTCAAGTAGTTAATTGACTTATCCTATTATTTTCTCAGGCCTTATTTTCTTCCGTTAGCACCTCATTCAGTTTCTTTTCTTTCTCCTTTCTTTCCCTGTTTAGTGATAGTTTCATCCCTTTTTAATTCTCTCTTTCCTTCCTTTCTTAAAAGTTTCTGCATCAAATGCCAACCTTTCTGGTTTTGTATGTTCTGATTCTTTGTTTTATTTCCTCTATTGACTATAGAATGTCCAATTAACTATTTCGCCTGGGCTGTTCGTATTGGACGACCGTAGCCATCAAAAATGACAAAAGGTTCCGCCCTTTTTTTAATATATATGTGCTAGTGTTTGTGTTTTTACTTGTGTGTTTATCTGGATATTTGCTTCAGCGTTCCTGGCCATACACTTTTATCTACGGATTGGAAAATTGATATAAGTGCTCCTCTACACCCCGTCTAAAAATGTTTTTGTACTTATGTTCGGAAGAAAAGTTTTTTCTTGTGGATCGTTCAGGTTTATTTGTTTCCGTGTTCGACGCTCCTGGTCATACTGTTTTGTCCACAGACTTGAAAATTCGCCTCAGTATTCCAATTGGCCCAAACTGAGGAAAAAACTTTTGGACCTTTTTCGAACAGGTTTGATAATAATGTTTAATTCTCCAGAATGCAGATGTTTCTAGACGTTTCTTATGCTATCTAGATGTTTCCCAGTTGAAAACGTTTGTGATGTCATGAATAGAATTGATTCTGACCATATTTGTTTTATCTCTCCATCCCCTCCCTTTTCGTTACCCGCCTTCGCTCGTTTTTTCTTCCTCCTCCCTCCCTTCTTCATTTTCTTCTTCTTCTTCTTCTGAACCATTTTGTTGTCTATCTACTTCCATGCCTTCTTCTTCCTTTACATTTCCGTCTCCTCCATCATCTTCTCACCCTTCTTCGTCCTTTATGATTTCTCCTTCTCCTCCTGCTATTCCTCTTCTTCTCCTCTTCCACCACTTCTTCTTCCTTTATTTTTTTCTTCTTCTATATCTTTTTATTTCTTTCTACTTTTATATCTTTCTTTCTTCGTCCTTTACTTTTCTTCCTCCTCTATCACCCTTTCTTTCGATTCTTTCCCCTCTTCCATCCTTTCTTCTTCTTCTTCTTCTTCTTCTTCTTCTTCTTCTTCTTCTTCTTCTTCTTCTTCTTCTTCTTCTTCTTCTTCCATTCTGTATCTCATCATCACCATCGACGCCATCGTCCCTGGCCCACGCATACAACAGAAGAAGAGACCAAATCTTCCCACGAGAAAGAAAATCGAAGTAAAAGAAAGAATAGCGCCTTCTCTTCTTACAACGGAAACGGAAAATGTAAATTATTTATTGTTAATTACCAAAGCTGTCTTTACATTTACTTATATTCACTTACATTCAAGGATGCACAACAAGGGCTTAACAGACAGGCTGACTGAAGAACCGGACGACTTCCAGAGAGCAGGCGTGCTGCGCTGAATGTTTTATAAACCTGAACCAGATTGAATTTGTATATAACTGTATACAATGTGTTTGAAAAAGAAGGAAAAGAAGGTCGGGATAGTCACTCTACAGGAACTATCTTTTGACAGCATGTCCTGTTGGGAGTGATAATTTTAGAAATTGGAAAACAGGGGTGATCAATTAATAAGTTATTAATCTAGCCTTTTGTTGGACAGAGATCATTAAATAGGGTGGATTTTCAAAAAAAAAACAAACAAAACAACAATCATGAACGTTGCCCCATGCAAACTTAGGGGACGATTCAGCACGAACTTACGTTGTAAATTAGAAAAAAAAAAGAAAAAAAAATTCTAGGTATAATATTGAGCAAATGTTCAAATTTTCAGCCCTCTAGCTCCATTGATGCAGCTTATGCACGTGACGCATAAATACATATACACATACATATATACTTAACCGGATAGAATCACTGAAAAACTGATGTCAACTTTTGTTTTGGTTGACGGTTTCTAATATTTATATTTATGAGTTGAAAGAAGAAGTGCAGCTTGAAGAGAGAGAAATAGGAAATGGAGATGAAGTGTTTATATAGTCAGTCTGTAAAGTATTTTCATTAGTTCGATTATTTGCTTACTAGGTTGATTCATTTAGACTAACACAAGAGTGACATGAGACCCCATTTCATGAATCGTCTTGACAGCATTGAGTTTACTTTTATATGACATGTAAGGCAATCGGCTTAATTACAGCGCAATATGGAACACGCTTCTTTGCATAATATATACAAACTAGATTACACTTGTGAATGAAGACATCTTTACGTTGTAATTGTAGTCCATTATATGCTTTCAATCCATCCGTAATTTGTCTCATCGAGTTAGAGAGATCTCCGATTTCCGGTGACATAAAACATAAGAACGCCTGTCAATAAGATTTTTAAATGAATTTAGTGATATAATTCATGATCTCTGTAGGATAAATATGCCTCTATGTGCGTCTTCTCAAGCAATTACCGTTACAAATATTTTACTATCATTATCATCAGTCTTTCATCGTTCTTTGCTGGATATGGAAGTTCCCCTGGATTCGCCACGCCACTCTATCGTGGGCGTCACAGCACCAATACTTTCTGAATTCAACTAGTTCATTTTTCCATTTTGTATTCTGTTGGTTTTGGTTTCGCATGTGGTCTCTGGGGATCCATGTTATGAGTCGTAATTTCCATCTGTTATCTGCCATTCTTGCAACAGGACCAGCCCATTGCCATTCGAATTTTCTCTCTGATTCTTTTGATGTATTGGACTCCTGTTTTCTCCGTAATATACTGTGATCTTGTGATCTCTCCAGATGAGGTAGAGAATGCTCCTTTCATGAGCACGTTGCATGGTTCTCAGTCTGCGGGGGAGTTTCTTAGTCAGGTTCTACGTTTGAGCTCCATAGGTGACAATCGGGAGGATGCATTCGTTGTACACCCTTCTTCTTATGATTGATGGGATCTTCTTGTTTTTAGTCAATATTGAAATATACATTGATTCAAAGTATAAAAACGTATGAGACTTTATAAAAGATTCATTGTACTTACCAATACAAAGGAACATTTACTATAGAAATTTGATTTATTTCCTAAATTCTTCTATATATTTCAACTGCTATCTCCAAAATTTACTCGAGAGAAAATTGAATACCTTTTTGCGACTTTGTTCCACAACAGAATTAGTTGAACTTTCTGAAGTTTTGATAAGTTTCCCTTGTACCATCTACACAGCGCACATAAGGTTGGGGGTCACCGAGCTTGCAGATTGTAAAAAATTGGACTTGATGCTTATAGTTTCAATACCGAACATCCAGTGCTCACTTGGGCAACTTGTTGTTGTCTGGTATGGACGGTGTCGAACGATCAAACCGTGACAGTTCCACTTGATTTTATGTATCAGTGATTTTTGATCAATGGCATTAACGACTAGATTATATGAAATAATGGATCAAGACTCACGTCGTATAACAATGATTAATGACCTAATCTTGCTGGCTGTTGTTAGTGAGTTCAATACCTCAATGGATCATCTACTATTGATCCAAATATAAACAATAATTATGTGGGTAAAATTACTGCTCATATGTAGTTTTTGTTATTGCAGGGATCATTAGGAATTTGTGCTGGTTTGGGGCATCCAAATACGCTTACTAGTTTGACAACGGTTTCATATAGCAATGTGAGTTCGCCTTTTCAATCTCCTTGATCAATACTGAAAAAGATTTTTGAAAGGATGGTAAAAGAACTTTTTTTTTTTTTAGCAATGTAATTCTTTTGAAAATAAAACCCAACCTTTTCCAGAAATCAAGCATCCAGTATCACAAAATATGATTATATGCGTACCTTATCATGGGTTGTCTTGCAAAATGTTCTTGTTCTTAACTCCCGATACCAAATGATTCAAGGCGAGATGACCATGTATTCAAATACTTGAAGCAAGTACTATATGAATTCATTTTCTTATATATATATGTATGTATATATATATATATATATATATATATATATATATATATATATATATATATATATATATATATATATATTATCCCACAGTGAATGTATACTTTGGCCCAGACAACGTAAATATAGTAAGCATTGGAAGAAAATGGGGCAACTGCAACTGATATGAAACTCGCTTAAAAGTAGCGTTCCTCTTACCATTGAGCTAAATAGCCTCCGGTAACGCAAAGGCCTAAATAACTGCTTTCACTCCAAATGGTAATTTGTTGATGAAACACTATCTCTCTATCTATCCATCTATCTATCTATCTAACTATCTATCTATCTATCTATCTATCTATCTATCTATCTATCTATCTATATATATATATATATATATATATGTGTGTGTGTGTATATATATATATATATATATATACATATATACATATATATATATATGTGTATATATATATATGCAGACATATATAATATATATCTACAGGCCAAGAAATACGATGCAATATATATATTTATGTATATATATATTTATATATTAGCGAATAAACATATACCTCACAGACAGAGATAAATTCACTTTCAAATGTGCGAAAACATTTAAAATAAGACCTAATATATCTTGCGATGTAAAAAGTATTATTTATGTCATTATTTGCAGAGGGTGCAGAAATGAATACATTGAATAAACAAGAAACCTAGGAAGAGAATCACAATCCATTGAGAAATTCGGGATCCAACGACATGAATGCTTGAAGTTAACGAGCATTTACACGAATGCACCTCCCCAGGACCCAAACTTACTGTTTTCTCCTTCTAAAACATGCGCACAGACAGTATAATTCTTTAGGCATTATCAAGATCATGTAGTCGTGAAGAGCAGTGAAAGTAAGAATGGTAGAGATTTTTTACTAACGTATATATATATATATATATATATATATATATATATATATATAGTAAAATAATCGATTTGCATCACGAACACGTTTATGTTTCTGCTCTTTTGGGACTTTTGTAGCGAATCCATTATTTCATCGGATCCAAAGCTCTACTTTTACCTAATGCAGAATATATCGAGCGCATTATGAAATAAACCCACCATACATCAGATGTTGAATTACTGATTTGTACTTCGGTATATGTAACTAAACGAAGAAACCGAATGAATGAAAAAGCAAGAGAGTTGGTCTAAACACGAATTGCAGCAACCAAAAAAAAAAAAAAAAAAAAAAAAAAAAAGACCCAAAAAAATCAAAACCAAATAGAGCACTCAGGTGGTTGGGGAATTTATCCGTAAAAATAAATATATATCGCTTTATATTCAGCTATACTGACTGTCCAGTTCTGTAGTTCAGCGGTAGGATATCAGCGTCCGGGTTGAAG